>CM060674.1:1400298-1520298 GCA_030686955.1 Odontamblyopus rebecca
ATGTACATGGTAATAATTCAGTATAAAGGGATTGCTTAAGGACTGTGCACAAGACCTTAATGGTACACCCAGTGCTTGGCCTTTCAGGTAGACATACACTCTTATAGGTCTTTTCCACTGGCACAGCACAGCACGACACGCTTTGTTTGCTTTTCGACTGGGGATTGGACCTGGAGTCGTTCGGATTTTCCATACCTGCGTGGGAGCAGGTTCTAACTGTGCTGAGCCGATACAGCAACATGACATGGACAGATTGCTGTCCACTGATTGTTCAAAGGAAATGGCATCATAGACGCACCAAAGCTCGAGGATCTTTAAATAATCACACACCGACAACACAACAGCGAACACGACAGCAGAGGATAAACAACGGGGCAGATGTTGTGTTCACTGTACTGAAGGTGGTGTGAGACTAATGTCGACCCCTCCTGCTACACCCATTTCCACCTGGTAACGACTGCATGGAAAAGCTTCACCGTGTAGTGCTGAGCTGTGCCGTGCTGTGCTGTGCTGTGCTGGTAGTGTAGTCAAAAAGCCATTATTACTCTGCGTGGGGTGGCTTCTCCACAGACCAATAACATCTGCTGCCTCGTCTCATCAGAAAAGTTACACACTGCAGCTTTTAAAAATAGTTGAGCTGAAAAGACTGTCCGCTGGCAGAGGGGGCATGTTTGAACCAACAGCGCTCTCTTCTGTGTAATTCTTTTTTTCATTTCTTCTGGACATGTTCTCAGTCTCAGTGCTCGTCAGAAAAATCACAGTTACAGTTCCCAAATTGTTCAATCAAATTACCATTAAAATCCAGTGACTGAAGTCTGATAGAGAATTTTCATGAATAAAGTGTATTATTGCTAAAAATCTGTAATATGTCTTTGTGTTTTTGAGTCTGGACAGCACAGGTAATGTTTGTGATTAGTGCTGCAAGATTAACTATTCAAACCACAATCACTGTTTGAATGGACACGATTAGAAAATCAAAAAGGCCGTCATTTTTAAAGTACCGTCATTTCTTCTACAAAATGCAAAATCTCTGTCTTATTCTGCATAAACGCGGCTGACCCTGTTCAGATCTGTACAAACATGTTCTGAAATGTGACTCTTGTATTCGTTTGTCAGTTCAGATTTCAGTCCTGTGACCTTTGAACAAAATCCTAACAAAACACTGAGGAAAGGTTCATTTCTGTTCTGTCTGTGGGACTTTTTTAGTACTGATAAAAGAGTATATATCGAGTTTACACAGATCCATATTTTATTCAGTTCCGATATCGATATCAATAGTTTGACTTCTGCTATCAACCATGATATTGGTGTTACTGATATGGTGGAACTGATTTCCTATCCATCTAATTTTTCAGTATCCAGTATCGGTGCATCCCTACCTAGTTTCGATACTAGTTTTATTGATTAGCATCTGATTTTCTTTTGACAACCCCATCAGATTCGAATTCTGATTCACATGTGATTAAGGTTTTTATACTAGTTGGTTAGTCCTGATTCTGGTGCTTCGTGGCTGCAGTCACTCTGACCGTGTTGTGTGTGGGTGCAGGGGGCCACACCACAGAGATCCTGCGCCTCATGGGCAGTCTGTCCTCCGCCTACAGCCCTCGCTACTACGTCCTGGCACAGACTGACCGCATGAGCCACGACAAGATCCAGGCCTTCGAGAGCTCCAGACAGCAGGAAGAGTCTGAGGTACTACCACACCCCACCAGCAGAGGGGGCACTGACCACACCCCACCAACAGAGGGGGCACTGACCACACCCCACCAGCAGAGGGGGCACTGACCACACCCCACCAGCAGAGGGGGCACTGACCACACCCCACCAACAGAGGGGGCACTGACCACACCCCACCAGCAGAGGGGGCACTGACCACACCCCACCAGCAGAGGGGGCACTGACCACACCCCACCAGCAGAGGGGGCACTGACCACACCCCACCAGCAGAGGGGGCACGTTCACACATATGCCCAGATATTTGTTGTAGAGAGTATCTTTGCACAACAAGATGAATTCTCACATTTTTGTACACTCACAAACGTTTGAGAATCCGTCTTATGTGGCTGCAGCTGAAGCGTTTCCATGTGATCGGGTCAACACCAACCACAGCGCAGATGGGGACACCAACAGACGTACTTTGACCGATTTTAGCAGAAATACAGACTATTTAGTTTGTGAAAAATGTGTGGATGGGTAAGACGTCTGTGCTTTTCTCTCACCTGGATTAAATTTAGGTTAAAATGAGATTTTTGGTATTTGTCTGAACGTCTGATCACTTGCAGAGGGACACATGAGTCTGAGGAGAGCCTGGTTAAGCAGAGGGTTCATAAACTTAAACGTCTTCCTCTTCAAATACAAATGGAAACGTGAAAGTGGTTTGGTCACACTTTAAGAGATCTCAGTACTGCTTTTTTCAACTTTTTCTTTGTTCTCGTGTTCTCTGGATGGTTCTGGACCTTTTGGCAGTCTTCTCATGTTCTGTTGTCCTTCAGTTCAGTGTGTTCCGGATCCCGCGCAGCAGAGAGGTGCACCAGTCCTGGAGCTCATCTGTCCTGAGCACTGTGCAGGCCCTGTGCTACTCTGTGCCCCTGGTGTTCAGACTGAAGCCTGACCTGGTGAGTGCACACAGCACACACACACACACACACACACACACATACAGCATACACACATGCAGCATAACCACTCACACATACAGCATACACACAAATACAGCATGGACACACATACACACATACAGCATGAACACACACATGCACGCACACACACAACTACAAAGACACACACACACACACACACACACATACAGCATATACACACATACACACACATACAGCATACACACACACACACACACACACACACATACACATACAGCACACACACACACATACACACACACTCACACACACACACATATACAGCATACACACACACACACACATACACACACACACACACACATACAGCATACACACATACATACATATACAGCATACACACACACACACACATACAGCATATACACACATACACACACATACAGCATACACACACACACATACATACACACACATACAGCATACACAGACACACACAGAGACACACACACACTCACACACATGCACGCACACACACAAATACAGCAGACACACACACACACACACACACACACACACACATACATACATATACAGCATACACACACACAGACACACACAGCATATACACACACACATACAGCATACACACTCACACATACAGCATACACACAAATACAGCATGGACACACATACACACATACAGCATGAACACACACATGCACGCACACACACAAATACAGCAGACACACACACACACACACACAGGTGTCTGTACACATTTTAAATCTAGCCTGAGATGTGCAGATGACTTCAGTAAAAGCAGTCATTTCATTCTTATCCAAACCTGGAGAAAGCCTAGTCTTGTCTGTTGTCTGAAGCTCAGCCGGTTTGGGCCTGGTTAGGACTTTGTAGGACAGGATGTGACTCAGTGCACAATACTGTTGTTGTGTCCTCGGGCAGGACACTTCCCCCACCTTACCTCCAATGTCTGTGTTTGTGAGTACGAGTATGGAGCAGTGTACAGCACGTAACATGTCCATTCATCAGCTTGTACTGTACCTCACCAAATAAACTAGATCAATACTGTGCTAAATTAGGACACAGGAAAACAACTAAACTGAAGAGGATTTAGAGTCATCCATGTATGTTTGAATAATCTAGTGATCTCTCCTGGACCCTGTTCAAACCCTCCTTCAAACCCCTGTTCAAATTCTGTACAAGGCTCCATGCTCCCATCAGCAGTTAATGCCCCATAGATGTAAAGCGCCCCCTGTTCCATAACGGTTTTATTACATATTTAGTGATATGAATGACTGTGTTAGCCATTAGCCAGTATTAGTGTTTTTACTGTACACTGTGCAGCAGTAGACGTCCCTATAAGTGATACTCAAGGCCAAGACTGTGCAGCGGGTTTAAGCGTTTCAGTCATGTTCCTTCTCAAAACCGGTTTGTGGCAGGTGATAAGGAGAAGTTAGTGACAGGTGATAAGGGCTGTGACAGGTGACAGACTGCTCCTGCGAGCCTGTGCAGAGCTCTACACTGCAGTTAAACAGAGCACTCACGGGCCTGGCTCTGTCTCACTTCAGATGAGTGTGGAGCATGCAGCAGCAGAACCAGCTCCAGAGTGCTCCGAGCTCACGCTTACGTCACAAACCGGGAAGATGTTTGGAGACATGCGACAGCTTCCAGCGGGCTCTGTTCACTGTAGTGAGTCTGACTAAATGTAGGAAAAATGAGAAAATGTCCCAGTTTTCTTCATCTCCATGTCACTGTAGAGTTCCATTTTGTTCGGCTCATCCACAATTCCAGCCATACCTCAGTTTTCATCATTTCCACTGACACAAAACTCTCTCACACTGGGTACATGTGATTAGAAGAGACGAGGGCACCAAATTCCAGATGATTCCAAACAGCACATACGTCTGCAGTCTTCATTTTACCAACAAGCACATTTACTTTAGTGGGTTTGATCACAGTCGGTCGAGAACTACACCAGGAGTTGTCATTGTGTGTTTCCAAATGTGTCCCTGGTTTGTGACGTAAACTTGAACAGAGCCGATGTGGACTGTCCTGTTAGATCCAGTAGGGCTGTGATCGGGTGTTCAGATCGGTGTAGGGCTGTGATCGGGTGTTCAGATCGGTGTAGGGCTGTGATCGGGTGTTCAGATCGGTGTAGGGCTGTGATCGGGTGTTCAGATCGGTGTAGGGCTGTGATCGGGTGTTCAGATCGGTGTAGGGCTGTGATTGGGTGTTCAGATCGGTGTAGGGCTGTGATTGGGTGTTCTTTCTCATATGTAAATGAAGTATGTAAATGATGTGCTCTCTCTTATCCAGCTGCGATTGACATTTTGGCCTCTGCAGAGCCTGTACGTCAGTGTTTAAAGGCGCTGGACCTGTTTCCTTCGTAAAAACTTGAAAAACAGAACTACTTCAGCAACAGAGCGGCAACTTCAACGGTCTCTCTCCTGCTTGGCTCTTTGGTTGCTCTGATACCCCCAGTCATGAATTACAAATATGGAAGTGGGCTCCACATTCACCCCTATAACTGCTCAACTTGATGAGCTTCAGATGAGTTCACATTATAATTTACTAACATATAAAAGGAAAGGCAAATCATTCTTGTCACATCAGTTACAGCGCTTTCTCGTCTCTCAGATTTAGTTTGGAGAAGTGTTGTCACCGTAGTTACATTTCAAACTTGATTTCGATACTATGCAAGAGACTCAATACACTGATTCTGATCGCACAATGACAGCTCTTTATTTAGAATGTAATAGAATGTAATTTTTTACATTAAATAGTCGTAGAATATTTATTTTATTTTCCTATGTGTCATATCAGTGCTCCATGGGTGGACACTAGTCTATAATAGTCTTACACTTGTTCTGATACAGCTCAAGATCATTCTAAAACTATTCAGTATCTAGTTTTGATACTAGTTCTAATAGATTATATAGATCTCAATTTTGATACTTTTGCCAACCCTTGCGAGCAGGTGTCTCTCACTCTAAAAGAATGCAGCAGCAGCAGCAGCAGCAGCAGCAGCAGCAGCAGCAGCAGCAGCAGACTCCGGTTGTGACTCGGTCTTAACTGTTCTGTCCTCAGTCTCAGTATTGTTTCCCACTGGCACTGGCTCCATGTTTCCAGAGCAGAGTGTCGGGGCGGTGGGGCCAGAGGAGCTCTTGTTTGGGTGAGTTTCTGTGAGCACATTCCTGGAGCAGAGCGGTCACCAGCACCACCAGGAGCAGCAGCACCACCAGCAGCAGGAGCAGTGGAGGCTCTGTGGATTAGGGCTCTGAACCATTTGGGGAAAATATCTTATTGCAATTTTTTCTGAAAAGCATTGAATTTGCGGTTAGTTTTAATTGTGAGATTCTGATTTCAAACACGCCCAGAATAAGTGATTGAAATCTGAACTGACAAATTAATATGTAAATCCCATTTCCGAATATGTTTATACAAAACTAAACTCCAGGGTTAGCAGCTTTTATGCAGAATAAGAGGAAACGGTGGTGCTTAATAATGGTGTGGTACTTCAGATGTTGCAGCTTTTCAGATTTGCTGATTGTGTCCATTCAAACCGCGACCGTTTGCATTGTGAGTGATCTTACAGGCACAGCTCCACTCAGCCGGACTCACTGCTCTATAAGTCACATTTAGAGGAGGCGTATTATGGCGTAAGACTTCTGCAGATCATCTTACATTCTGTTCATTGTAAGAACAGACACATATCTGTTTTCACCTACTCCGTACCCCTGCCCACTGCCCTCTACCTATTTGTCATGATTAAAATATGACAATAATGAAACCATAGAGTACGCAGGGTTCTCACACGTCCTGGAAATCCTGAAAGACCTGGAGAGTAATTGGTTTGTTTTCTCTCATGATAATTTAGGTAAAAAGGGCCAAATGGAAAATAAATAATATATTGCGTCCTTGAGAATGACCCCGTTCCCCTTTTCTTTGCTACATTATTGGATAGAAGTTATGAGTATTAAGTTTGAAAACCCTCCTCCTAAAACCAAAGTATTTTCTGTTTCATTAATGTAACCACAGGAACACAGTGCCATTCAGAAGAGAAGAATGTGCAGTCACCACTAAAGACTGTTTCATCATTATGTTTGGGTTCAGTATAAAATCCAGTCACAGCAAAGCAAAGCTAATATGTCATATACTGAGATACTGCGTGAATAGAATAATTTAGCCTGAGTGTGGACTTCAGGTGCAGTGGACGACAGGAGAGGCTCTCGTATCTGTAGACACAGTGATTACATCATTAAAAACAGCCTGGAAAAATCCTGTGGAGTGATTTCAGACATAGTGTGGGAGCCGTGGAGAGGAGCAGCTGAGGCTCCTGGAGGAGGACCCAGGGAAGAGCCAGGACATGATGGGGCCCTGAAAGAACTGGAGGAAATGTCTGGGGTGAAGGAAGTCTGCTTCTCTCTGCTCAGACCTGGGCTAATAGGAAGAGAGCGGATGGATAAACACAAGAATGAAAATGTGCTGCTTTCTTCGGTCAAATGTCAATCACTGGGAAGCTCCCCACTGGCCACGCCCTGCACTCATCTGTCCTGCTCCCTCCAGCGCTGGCTCTCCGGGTCTGGCTCTGGCTCTCTGGCTCTTTGCCTCTCTGGCTCTTTGCCTCTCTGACTCTCTGACTCTCTGGCTCTCTGGCTCTCTGGCTCTCTGGCTCTCTGGCTCTTTGCCTCTCTGACTCTCTGGCTCTCTGACTCTCTGGCTCTCTGACTCTCTGACTCTCTGACTCTCTGGCTCTCTGACTCTCTGGCTCTCTGCCTCTCTGGCTCTTTGCCTCTCTGACTCTCTGACTCTCTGGCTCTCTGACTCTCTGGCTCTCTGGCTCTCTGGCTCTCTGCCTCTCTGGCTCTCTGACTCTCTGACTCTCTGACTCTCTGGCTCTCTGGCTCTCTGGCTCTCTGGCTCTCTGACTCTCTGACTCTCTGACTCTCTGACTCTCTGGCTCTCTGGCTCTTTGCCTCTTTGCCTCTCTGGCTCTCTGACTCTCTGGCTCTCTGACTCTTTGCCTCTCTGGCTCTCTGACTCTCTGGTTCTCTGGCCCTCTGGCTCTCTGGCTCTCTGCCTCTCTGCCTCTCTGCCTCTCTGGCTCTCTGACTCTCTGGCTCTTTGCCTCTCTGCCTCTCTGACTCTCTGGCTCTTTGCCTCTCTGACTCTATGGCTCTTTGCCTCTCTGCCTCTCTGACTCTCTGGCTCCCTGACTCTCTGACTCTCTGGCTCTCTGCCTCTCTGACTCTCTGGCTCCCTGACTCTCTGACTCTCTGGCCCTCTGGCTCTTTGACTCTCTGGTTCTCTGGCTCTCTGGCTCTGCCTCTCTGGCTCTCTGACTCTCTGGCTCTTTGCCTCTCTGGCTCTCTGGCTCTCTGGCTCTCTGGCTCTCTGGCTCTCTGGCTCTCTGGCTCTCTGACTCTCTGGCTCTCTGGCTCTCTGGCTCTCTGGCTCTCTGGCTCTCTGGCTCTCTGACTCTCTGACTCTCTGGCTCTCTGGCTCTCTGGCTCTCTGGCTCTCTGACTCTCTGGCTCTCTGGCTCTCTGGCTCTCTGGCTCTCTGGCTCTTTGCCTCTCTGGCTCTTTGCCTCTCTGGCTCTCTGACTCTCTGGCTCTCTGACTCTCTGGCTCTTTGCCTCTCTGACTCTCTGGCTCTCTGACTCTCTGGCTCTCTGGCTCTTTGGCTCTCTGGCTCTCTGGCTCTCTGGCTCCATGACTCTCTGACTTTCTGGCTCTCTGGCTCTCTGACTCTCTGGCTCTCTGGCTCCCTGGCTCCCTGGCTCCATGGCTCTCTGGCTCCATGACTCCGTGGACGTGGAGCTCTGAGCTGATGGGAGAGGCTGACGTCAGTGCTTTGGCTGCGCGTGAGTCTGATGGTTTCTCCAGACACATTCTGCTGCTTTCCTGTAAGTCGAAACCCCAGCTCTCCACCACTGCCCCTCCACTGCCCCTACTCTGCCCCACCACTGCCCCACAACTGCCCCTACTCTGCCCCACCACTGCCCCACAACTGCCCCTCCACTGCCCCACAACTGCCCCTCCACTGCCCCTCCACTGCCCCTACTCTGCCCCACCTCTGCCCCACAACTGCCCCACCACTGCCCCACCACTGCCCCACAACTGCCCCACCTCTGCCCCACAACTGCCCCTACACTGCCCCACCTCTGCCCCACCACTGCCCCACCACTGCCCCACAACTGCCCCTACTCTGCCCCACCACTGCCCCACAACTGCCCCTACTCTGCCCCACCACTGCCCCTACACTGCCCCTCTACTGCCCCTCCACTGCCCCACAACTGCCCTGGTCCTCTCACTACATCTACCCCAGATAACCGGCCTAGTTCAATTTAAACCAATTTACCAAAATGATGTAAACCGGGAAAAGCCCCTGAGGTGTGAATGGAGGATCCCAGTATCACGTGCCCTCTGACCCCCTCTGACCCCCTCTGACCCCTGCTGCGTGTGACTGCACCAGGAGAGGCTTCAACTGCAGGGATAAGAAACAGGGAAATATTACACTTGTACTAAGTGGGACTCACTTGGTTTTTTGGTGCAGTTACATGTGAGACTGTTTTTTCTTTGTTTCCATAGGCCTCATTACAGCTGCTGCTCTGTGGTTTGTTTCTTCGAGTCTTGTTTTGGCCTTGTTTAAGTTCTTTTTTATCCCCTCACCTTGGTCTGCTGATTAGCTCCTGACCCAGACCCCTCTGGGAGCTAGGGCCCTCCAGGCTCTTCTCCTATGGACCCCTCAAACGGAGCAGTACAGTTCACTTTACACAGTGGAGACATTTCTAGAATGTTCTGATCTGCTCCAGAGTGAACCAAACAAGGCTGCAGTGACTGAAGGCCTCATTCAGACGAGTCCTTCTCACAGTTCTCCCTGTGCTCACACACTGGACGGATTAGGTCAGAAGTGAAGGCTCCTGAGCTCTGTTTTCTCAGATTTAGCAGCAGGTCTGGGTTCAGGCTCAGGTCAGGCTCAGGTCAGGGAGAATGGGGAACTGTTTAAAGTCTTGAATACTGCTCTATAGCTTCAGAGATCTTCTGAACAGAGCTGTACAGTGTCAGTGTGTGAGGGCGGAGTGTGGAGGAGGGCTGCAGGCACAACACACAAGTCAACTGTTATGTGACACCTGGTGCAGAGTTCCAGATTTCAGTTTATGGCAATACCTGATTCAGTACATTGTAAATAATACTTATATCACTGTTCATGAAGGAAGAAATATGTTTTAAAGGGTTTCATTCATAATTCCATTGCGATAATAATAAATAACATAAGAGCACAGATACACACAGGCTTTGAGATGGGGATGGTGAACACTCCAACAGTCCACTACATTAGACAGGACACACACTTGACACTTTCTTCTCTCGTGCTGTTTCAGATCCTGTGTAACGGGCCGGGCACGTGTGTCCCTCTGTGCCTGGGGGGGCTGCTCCTCGGGGTGCTGGGGCTGAAGCGGGTGGTCCTGGTGTACGTGGAGAGCCTGTGCCGGGTGCAGTCCCTGTCGCTCACTGGCAGGATCCTCTTCCCCCTCACACACTACTTCTTTGTGCAGTGGCCCTCTCTCAGAGACAAGTACCCCAGAGCCATTTTCCTCGGGCGCATCGTCTGACCCAGAGACACACACCACTGCAACTGGGTCTGAACCTGGAACTAGACTTGGGAAAGACCAAGGCTAAACCAGAACTAGAACAGGACCTACATCAGCAGTGGTCCCCCAACGCGGAGGATCAATTCTGGCTCTGATCAAGTTCTGGCTCTGTCCTTAGGCAAGACTCTTCACACCCGCCTTGCCAGTATCAATCTGTGTGTGTGTGTGTGTGTGTGTGTGTGTGTGTGTGTGTGTGTGTGTGTGTGTGTCTGTGTGTGTGTGTGTGTGTGTGTCTGTGTGTGTGTCTGTGTGTGTGTGTGTGTGTGTCTGTGTGTGTGTGTGTGTGTGTGTGTGTGTGTGTGTGTGTGTGTGTGTGTGTGTGTGTGTGTGTGTGTGTGTGTGTGTGTGTGTGTGTGTGTGTGTGTGTGTCTGTGTCTGTGTGTGTCTGTGTGTGTGTGTGTGTGTGTGTGTGTGTGTTGATGGGAGAGGCCAATGGCGCAGGTTGGCAGCCTCACTGTCCGTCTGCCGCAGTGCGCTGTATGAAACCAGCTCATGAACAGAGGTGAACACAGCCTGGACCAGGAACTGAAAGAACTGTTCCTACTGTCTGTCAGTAAAGACTTTATTGTAATACATAATGTGCAACATCTTCTCTCTTAACATGACAAACACGACTAGTTTACTCTAACGGTTCATTTGGAGTCATGTTTCAGCAGAGGAAAAGCATTGTTGTCACTGTCCCCCATGCTGTTTTGGTTCTTTTGTGTTCCTTATCCTGTTCCTGAAGGGAGAGGAGCACAGGAAGAACATCCAGAGGGTATGGACTGAACCATCTGAGGAGACCAGGGGGTGAGGAGTGAGGAGAGGAGACCCAGCAGCAGCCAGAACCACTGGGCTGAACCATCTGCGGAGACCTGGGGGGATCAGGGTTGGTATTTAGACTCTGCCTGGCCCCCGTCCAGCCCTGTTCTGGTGTGAGGGAATCAGACCTGCACCCTCCCTCTCTCTTCCCTCCCTCCCTCCCTCTCTCTTCCCTCCCTCCCGCTCTCTTCCCTCCCTCCCTCCCTCTCTCTTCCCTCCCTCCCTCCCTCTCTCTTCCCTCCCTCCCGCTCCCACTCTCCCTCCCTCTCTCTTCCCTCCCTCCCTCCCTCTCTCTTCCCTCCCTCCCGCTCCCACTCTCCCCTCCCTCTCTCTTTCTCTGTGGGAAACTTGTGTCTGGGTGAACTGTGACCCTGCTTTGAGGATGGGCCAGTTTGAATATGAAGAGTTTCACTGTCTTCTGTACGAGGCCTATTGAGCCTGAAGGTCCCTGTGCAGACACATGCTCCACATGTGAGGCTGCAGAGTGTTTAGAAATGTCACAAAACTTTGTATGAAACAGTTTTGTATTCGGTTGTTCAATAATCACTGAAGAATTCCTGTACATGGAACCTTCTATAGATCATCTCTATAAAGATCTTCTATGGAGCAAATCTATATCAGTGGTAACAAAGGGACCAGAGTGAGTTTGTTTCATTAGTTTGTTTCCATGACAATGCAAATTAAAAGATAATGAAAAAGAAAACAACACGTACATGTAAATCTGCAGGACTGTGGCCAAAGCTAAAGTCAGAGGTCTCTTTTATAAAACTGAACAAAGAATTTTATCTGAACGTGTAGAACTCCCTCCCTGCAGAGAATGTCTTTGAGCTCAGATCTTCTGGCTCGTCTCTGAAAGCCTCACATGCACAGGTCACAGTTTTGGGAGTGAACTGCAGAGAAACACATTCTTGTCCACACAGAGGAGGAAAAGTTGAATATCAGACTGGAAAACTCAGGCAAAACAAAAGCATAGTTATCATGACACAAGCAGGTGGCACACCCTCCACCAGAAAACGCAGACAATGCACCTTTAAGCTGTCTTTTTATAGATCATAAACTTCACATGGAAAGTCCTACATGTTTTAGAAATGAGATGTCGCGTCTGAGCGGTTTCTACAGTAAGAACCGATCAGGTGAGTCTGGTGATGTGGTGATGGTGGAGCTGAGATGAGGCACCGGGAATGGGGCTCCAGGCTGTGGCTCTCAGGCCGTTCCTGAGCAGCAGTGATGTCGTAAATGTGGGACAGATCAGGTTAATGCCAAACTGTGGAACATTCCAAGCAAAGCACAAAGTTCTTCACCTTTAACAAACTATTACTGATCTTTTGTTTCGTTTTTCATAATCAAGACGATACTTTTTTTTTGTCTCAGAACAAAAATATGAACCAAAATAAAAGTGTGTTGTTAAGACTATAGAAAGAAATGTTTATACGTTTAGGACGCAGTTGTGGCAGTTTTTTCGAGCGGTTCACAGCTATTAGAGGCCATTTTATTGATAACGCCCATTAACAGGCTTGTTGTGTGGAGTCTGTGGCCGTTCAGATCACAGTGGTGCTGCGTCTGACTCAACACTGTGAACCAAGACACCAAATTATAACATCACATGAACAACTCGTCTGCTTTGTTCAGGATTCCTTCACTTCAGTAGAGAATAGCAATTCCAGGGCTGGAAGTATCCAAATGATTCTAGTGATGGTGCATGGAGTTTAAAAACACACTGGAGCACTTCCTCTATTACCGCAGACTAAATATGCTGCTGTGTGTTGAACATGTGTGAAGGAAACAAACACACTGGCCTGTTTTTAATGAGGGAACGTTATAAACTAGATCAGAAAGTAGTGTAATATGGGCTTTTTAACTCTTTAAAGCTCCTTTTTCCGTGCAGTGGCTGTGTTTGTGTTTTTGTGAGTGGAAATGTGTCCTCCAGGTGTTTTCCAGCCGTCCGTCTGCGTGGAGACTTTTAATAATCTATACCCGCGTGTATGAGAGCTGTAGAATCATAATCCCGCTTCTTTTCAGCAATATTACGCACATGAAAAACCCTAATCCAGAACTGATTTGATTTTGGCACGATTGATCCAAATGGCGCAGCGGCGGAGGGCGTGGGCTCCCCGAGCGCTGCGCACTGATTGGCTCCCGTCTTCTCCATCTCCGTGCGACATTTTTGTGCTGGAAAAAGTCGGACAGTTCGGTCAAAGAAAGTGATCTCTCCCGTTTCCAGTCTTCACACGGCGGTATCTGCGCACTCCTAGCGGGATACCTGCACTCGTCTGCGGTCAGACACCCCCAAGGCACCGCGTAAAAGAGGAGTATCCATTGCTGCGCCGCGCAAACTTTGGAACGGAGATTTTTTTTTAACGAAAGACAATGACTCATTTTAACAAGGGACCAGCGTATGGCTTGTCGGCAGAAGTCAGGAGCAAAGTAAGTGGAGGTTTTCAGAACGATCAGAACTGTGTGTTTGCGCGTATTGACTTTGGTTCCAGCGCTTTTAGAAGCGTTGGTGCGGCTTGGAGAATGCGCAGAAAACTCTCCATCGATACGCACTAGACTCGTCACGGTTATTGTCCCAAAAATGTAGCTCTGCGTTCCAGAAGTTTCCACTCACTGATCGGGCAACTAGTGCGGACACCTACAGTCCAAGTGTTTGAGAGGAATAGAAGTTGTGGCTTTTGACTATTGCTGGAATAATAGGCCAAGTATTCAAGTAAAAGTAAATACTCAAGTACAAAGGTGGGTGTAGAGTAGCCAAAAAGTATCCTACTCATTGAATAACATTACCAGTGTCCCTCCCCACTGTGAGGAAGTGGAAAGTGACTCAAGTTTGATGTTGACACTATGAACTTGTAAAATACCAGATTTGAGGCATTATTAAAGGATTTGTCCGTCACATTACAGTTACTTCAAATTATAAATCAGTAGTTACATCCCGACATTTACTCTTACTTGAGTAGTACTTTTCTCAAATACTTGTTTAGCCTTAATTGAGTAATTTCTTGGATTACTTCTTTGTACTTTTAGTTATTTTGCAGGAACGTTACTCATACTTGAACCAAATTTTTGGCTACTCGACCCACTTCTGGTGTGTGTCTTAATTACAGCCTTTGAATCAAATGTAGTGTGGACAGTTAAGTATTTTAAGTATTTAGGCATATTATTAGTGGAAAAACAGGTCTAGTAAGTAAAAGTAAAAAAAAATATAATAAATAAATAGGGATGTAACAATAACCGAAATATCGTGGACCATCAAAATATATCGAATCCCAAGTCTCTTTGCTTAAATGAACAGTTCTGATGCAGAAATAGCTAAAAAACAGAGGGAACTACATAGACCATGATCCTTTGCTCCGTTTCAGTGCAGACGACATGAAGAAATAACTGTTCTGAGCACTTTTACATCTTCATTCTGTGGATTAAGTCTCGTGAAGACAGAGGAAAAAGGAGCAGATTCACAGTTTTAATAAATCTGGTCCAGTGAGATGTTTATGGTGAAAATATCGTACAGAGAGATTTGGATTTCGTTCCGTCCCTAATGACAATAAATGTTGTACCAAATGACTGGACAAAACATTTTAGAGTCAGTCTTGTATAATATCGTAATATCGTGAGCTTCCCCACAATATTGCGATAAATATCGTACCGTGATGAAGATATTGTATTGTGAGACTTGAATATCGTTACACCCCTATAAATACATTATATATATATGCATACTCAAGTACAGGGCTGAGAGTGTAGTAAGTACTTTTATTTCAAAATAATGGCCTACTGCTCAAGTAGAAGTACAAATTAGTGGTTCAAGAGTTAAAAAGTCTTTAGGTAAACTACAGCTCAAGTAAGAACAGCTTAAAGAGTAAATGCTCTCTCTGGGAAACAGGATTTATAATCTGATGTCAAGTAAACTGGACAAAAGACAAAAGTCACAAAACCTGAGATTTTCAAACATCTGAAGGAGCTGCAAGAAACACAAATGTCCAAATGATTTCAGATTGTCAGCGTCGAGCGTTTGTCACTTTAGACTTGCTCACTGTGGGAAGAGGAAGCAACTTTTACTTTTACTTTGTCACTTCAGCAAGATTATTACTGAGGCAGGAGTAAAATGCTTTGAAAAGTCCCATTTCATCTCAAAGTTAAACAGTAACGATGACTTTGCACTGCCCACCTCTGCTACTGTGTAGGCCTAATGGAACTGATCCTACCAGAACATTACAAACCAAACTCTTGGTTATTCTGCTCCTAAACTCTGACCTAATCATGTGCAAGTCCAGTCCAATAGTCTGAATCAGGGTTATTGTAGAAACTCCCTCTAATCATTTGATGTCGACATCTATTCAAACAGGCAGAAGCTTCGCAGGCTTTAACAGAGGGAACATCACACCGGCCTGTTCCACTAAGCTCCATGTTAAAGCAGTTAAAATGACTTTTGGAGAATACGTAGATCACTGATTTTCAACCAGTGCAGGAGAACTAGTGCTGAGCCTTGAGGTGTTGCTCGTGTGCCTTGAAAAATGAATGATCCTGAGTGACTTCTGAACCAGCAGAGAAACACTCAGGTCCCAAATCTAATGAAGCAGACACAGATCGAGGAAAATATTCACACTTTTTCCAAAATGGTATCGTCTGGTAAACTTCTAGTGGGTAAAAAAAAGCCTGTCGCCAGAAAGAAAGAAGAAAGATCGAAAAACTGGTATAACACAAATCCAAGCCTTTCTTACTGACTCTGCAATGACTTGAATCAATTTTCTGACTTAAACCAGGACTAAACCATATCTAAACTCAGACTAAACTATGACTACATCTGGACTAACTCAGAACCAAACCTGGACTTGAACAGGACCAAACCATGATTTGTTTTACAGACTGGACGGCTGAGATGAGCAAGAACGTGGGCTAAAGGAAGCAGCTAGTAAATGTATCATCTAAATTCAGAGACCTCAGAAAGTACAAACCTCTGCCTCTGTGTGTGTGTGTGTGTGTGTGTGTGTGTGTGTGTGGGTGGGTATTTCTCTCATTTTGAGACTAAATCTGCACACACACTCACATCATGGGGACCTGCCTCCCCGATGAGAAGACACATCAGGCCCCTGTGATGTAAATCCTTTATTATTAGATCAACAACACAGTTTAAAGTTCAGATCTGAGTTTTCCCCATGTTTCTGAGCAGAATGTGCCTTGCCCCAGTACAGACATATTGTATAAACAGCACTTGAGTCAAAACATGTCTGCAGTGCGCTGTCTGCATTGAATTCTGTCTGCATTGAATTCTTAAGTGTTTTATTGTCAGTAAGTGTGTGTTGGCCGCCTAGTTGTTGTTAGCTTTACTGTGACATCAACACTCCGCTCTGGTCTCTGAGAATTGTGAAAAATGCTCATAAACTCGTCACAGTGAAGACTTCAGATGCTCTGAATGCAAAAGATGAATGAGAAATAACTGTGGACAGCTGCAAAATCAGGTACAGCGTCTTTAAAGTTAGGATCAGGTAAATGAATGTAAGTGTCCCCAAGAAGTATGGAAAAGCTGTGTGTGTGAGTGTGTGTGTGCGGGTGTGAGTGTGTGTGTGTGAGTGTGTGTGTGCGGGTGTGTGTGAGTGTGTGTGAGTGTGTGTGTGCGGGTGTGTGTGAGTGTGTGTGTGAGTGTGTGTGTGCGGGTGTGTGTGAGTGTGTGTGCGGGTGTGTGTGTGTGTGAGTGTGTGTGTGTGTGTGTGAGTGTGTGTGTGTGTGTGTGTCCGTGTGTGCGTGCGTGTGTGTGTGTGGGTGTGTGTGAGTGTGTGTGTGTGTGCGGGTGTGTGTGTGTGTGTGTGTGTTGACAGCACATGGAGGGCCTCACTAGAACAGTGTGAACACTCTGGGTGATGGCAGATAATGAGAGGGCTCCGGGTTTGGGTGGAGGGCCCAGACTTCAAACCAAGACTCGGCCCAGGACTCGGCCCAGGACTCGGCCCAGGACTCGGCCCAGGACTCGGCCCAGGACTCGGCCCAGGATTCGGTCCAGGACTCGGCCCAGGACTCGGCCCAGGACTTTGCCCAGGACTCGGCCCAGGACTCGGCCCAGGACTCGGCCCAGGACTCGGCCCAGGACTCGGCCCAGGACTCGGCCCAGGACTTTGCCCAGGACTCGGCCTGTGTGATGTGTGGAGTTCCTCTGGGAGTTCCCTCATAAACCAAAAACATCCACAGGTCCAGAGCTCCGCCCACCAGAGCCCCGCCCACCAGAGCCCCGCCCACTGCAGAGTGCACTGTGCTTCTGGACATTCCCCATTCATTTCCCCACAGACTTTAGAAAGACTCAGATATGAAGAGTTAAACGAAAGTCCATGACAGGATTTCCATTAAAAAACAAAAAAATTGCCAAAATGTTTTCTTATCTTAGCAGTTTAGTTTCGATTGTGCTGTTTTAGCCTCATGGCTGATTAGTGAATAGGCTTGAGCAAGAGTTCACACTTTTAAAGTAGAGTATTAAGAAAAATCCACTTTTGGAGTTTTCTACCATGAAAAGGTTTCAGATGCCATCCTCATTTCAGTCATTTAGTGATCTCTCTTCTTGAACCGAGTGTTGAGCTCCAGAGGTCCTGACTGGCCTCAGGTGTGGACCCAGGTCCCTGTGAGCTGCGCTCTGATTTTAAATGAATCAATTAACTGATGATATGAATCAGTTAATCACATGATTATTCTTTTGTTGAATCAGTTAGTTGTTTAGATCATGGGGGGTCGCACACTGAAAATAATGTGTATAAAAGATCAAAATAAAAGATTTTTCAAAATAAAAGATTGTTTGGACTCAGATAATAAATACAACGGAAATAATTAATTATTTCTTGTGCGGCCGGTGGCCCCGTACCAACTGATCCACAGACCGGTCCCGGTCCCCAGCCCGGGGGTGGGCGACACAGACCATTACAGTGTCTTTAGTGTAATTCCTGCTCTGAGCTAATCTCATCACATGAGTCTAGGAGTTTGTTTAAATGATTAGACAATGATTTTGATGAGTTCCTTATCAGATTTATCAGTGAACTCGTTTGCTCCGACCTCCAGGGGGCTGAAGGTTCAAATGTAGAAGAGCTCTGCACTGTTCTGTTTCACGCCTCACTGTAACTGCTTCACATGTTGATGATCTGGGCCATGTTGGTGTTTTGGATGTTCCGGAGTCACAGCAGTCGAGTGAGTTGGTGAATGACTGAATGCTGGTGTCTATTAATCTACTAATCGTATTTTTCAGACTATAAAGTGCACTGGATTGTAAGGCACAATATCGAGGAATGGGTCTATTTTCATACGTAAGGAGACAGGATTATGAGGCACATTAAGCGAGACACCTTAACCCGGGCATTTAACCCGAGCATTTAACCCGGGCCTCCTCAGTCCTTTGGCAGATGGTGGTGTTGCCTCTGTCTTGGTGAATGTGTTCTTCTGCCGTCCAAAGCTCCCACACAGCTGCAGTTTCTGTGAACGACCTGTTGACACCGATATCTAGTGTTTGGAGTTCTTTGGTTATTCCTCCCGGAATGATCCCAAGCACCACATTAGTTTGCTTCACTTGGGCGTGAGAGTCAGAATGTGTCTTAACTGGTGACATTTTGAGGTCCTTATATGCCACAGTATGATGTTGAAGTACAGAACCCTAAAGCTCCAACAATCCACCCAGCGGTGCGGTACTAAAGTCGTACTAAAACATTTTGACAGATTTTTGAGTGCCGTGCACCACATAAAAAAACAATAAAAGGTCAGAAAGCACAACCAGAATTAATACATAAGGTCCACCGGATTCTAAGGTGTTGATTTTTGAGAAAATGAAAGGATTTTAAGTGCGCTTATAGTCCGACAAATACAGTATTTATTCTAATAAGTTAGAGCTTTTACCACGCCCCCTTCAGTCCATTAATGGATCAGCAGGACATGTCTAGACCTTTAAAAAGAAGTGCACTGTGGGCAGAAGACTGAGGCACCCTGAGGAGGTGTAAACATAAACACTGAGTCGTGTTACTGATTGAAAGCTGTTGTCATAGAATGAGCCTTTGCAGTGAAACTGAAGTTAGAGTTTGGCATGAAAAGGGCCCCAGTCTCCATAGAGACTGGGGTTTGCATTTTTTCCACATTCGGTGTTTCATTGAAATAGTTTTGAGTAGAAATCTCTCGAATGCCCCGTCCTCTGTGGCTTGGTTTCATAATTCTCTTTATGCCCTTCATTTAAGGCAGGTTCAGTGTGGAACTGTTGAATCTCTGGATCTGTTAGCTGGTCCCTGACCCTCGGGGTCTTGTGGGGAGCTCTTAATGGTTCCAGAATTAAAAAGTAGAACTTTTTCAGTACTAGCTGACATACTTAAACAATCACATGTCACCATAGTAACAAATACTGACACAGATGTACCTCTTCTTTTACTGAAAACCATGTTTTACACATTGGACAAAGCCATGTGTGTTTCCTCTCATCAGCTGTAATTCAGAGACACATTTTAGTCAGATAAATCCCTTTAAGAATGTCTCCTGTGTGGTCCTTGTGGAAAGCAGATGAGTGACTTCCCTTAAAGACTTAACTCCCTGTCTCCTCTGACCTCTGACTCGGAGGACAGTCACGTGGTCAGAGGCTCAGGTCAGTGGACTGGTGGATTTGAACAGGGCAGGACTTAACGAACATTCTGTAAATGTGCCAGTTTCTGCAGCAGCACTAAGACTGTAGCTCCCGAGGAAAGTGTAGAGACCTCCACATGGCCATTCACTACTGAGAATACTGAGAATACTGAGAATAACTGAGAATACTGAGAATAACTGAGAATAACTGAGAATAACTGAGAATAACTGAGAATTACTGAGAATACTGAGAATAACTGAGAATTACTGAGAATACGGAGAATAACTGAGAATAACAAATACTGAGAAGAACAATACAGTACATCAGATTAGACAGCAGTCGTGTCGCAGCACACAACCTCTGAGACAGTCCTGCAGGAGACAGTCCTACAGGAGACAGTCCTACATTAGACAGTCCTACATTAGACAGTCCTACATTAGACAGTTCTACATGAGACAGTCCTACATGAGACAGTCCTACATTAGACAGTCCTGCATGAGACAGTCCTACATGAGACAGTCCTACAGGAGACAGTCCTACATGAGACAGTCCTACAGGAGACAGTTCTACATGAGACAGTCCTACAGGAGACAGTTCTACATGAAACAGTCCTACACGAGACAGTCCTACACGAGACAGTCCTACAGGAGACAGTCCTACATTAGACAGTCCTGCATGAGACAGTCCTACACGAGACAGTCCTACACGAGACAATCCTACACGAGACAGTTCTACAGGAGATAGTTCTACATGAGACAGTCCTACAGGAGACAGTCCTACAGGAGACAGTCCTACACGAGACAGTCCTACATGAGACAGTCCTACATGAGATAGTCCTACAGGAGACAGTCCTACATGAGATAGTCCTACAGGAGACAGTCCTACATGAGACAGTTCTACACGAGACAGTTCTACACGAGACAGTCCTACAGGAGACAGTTCTACATGAGACAGTCCTACATGAGACAGTCCTACAGGAGACAGTTCTACATGAGACAGTTCTACAGGAGACAGTCCTGCATGAGACAGTCCTACATGAGACAGTCCTACATGAGACAGTCCTACAGGAGACAGTTCTACATGAGACAGTCCTACATGAGACAGTCCTACAGGAGACAGTCCTACAGGAGACAGTCCTACATGAGACAGTTCTACATGAGACAGTCCTGCATGAGACAGTCCTACATGAGACAGTCCTACATGAGACAGTCCTACAGGAGACAGTCCTACATGAGACAGTTCTACAGGAGACAGTCCTGCATGAGACAGTCCTACAGGAGACAGTTCTACATGAGACAGTCCTACAGGAGACAGTCCTACAGGAGACAGTTCTACATGAGACAGTCCTACAGGAGACAGTTCTACATGAGACAGTCCTACAGGAGACAGTTCTACATGAAACAGTCCTACATGAGACAGTCCTACAGGAGACAGTTCTACATGAGACAGTCCTACATGAGACAGTTCTACAGGAGACAGTCCTGCATGAGACAGTCCTACAGGAGACAGTCCTACAGGAGACAGTCCTACATGAGACAGTCCTACATGAGACAGTCCTACAGGAGACAGTTCTACATGAGACAGTCCTACAGGAGACAGTCCTACATGAGACAGTCCTACATGAGACAGTCCTACAGGAGACAGTTCTACATGAGACAGTCCTACATGAGACAGTCCTACAGGAGACAGTTCTACATGAAACAGTCCTACATGAGACAGTCCTACAGGAGACAGTCCTGCATGAGACAGTCCTACAGGAGATAGTCCTACATGGGCTTTTGGTGGTCTACAGAAGTTTACTACACTCACAGGAAGATCTACAGCACCAGAACCAACTGAAATGATTCCTCCCTCAAAAGTCTGATGTATTTGGAAGACTTCAGTCAGTCAGAACAGACGTGTGTCTCTGTGTCTCTGTGTGTCTCTGTGTGTCTCTGTGTGTCTCTGTGTGTCTCTCTGTGTCTCTGTGTGTCTCGTGTGTCTCTGTGTGTCTCGTGTGTCTCTGTGTGTCTCTGTGTGTCTCTGTGTGTCTCTGTGTGTCTCGTGTGTCTCTGTGTGTCTCTCTGTGTCTCTGTGTGTCTCGTGTGTCTCTGTGTGTCTCTGTGTGTCTCTGTGTGTCTCTGTGTGTCTCTGTGTGTCTCTGTGTGTCTCGTGTGTCTCTGTGTGTCTCTGTGTGTCTCGTGTGTCTCTGTGTGTCTCGTGTGTCTCTGTGTGTCTCTGTGTGTCTCTGTGTGTCTCTCTGTGTCTCTGTGTGTCTCGTGTGTCTCTGTGTGTCTCGTGTGTCTCTGTGTGTCTCTGTGTGTCTCTGTGTGTCTCTGTGTGTCTCGTGTGTCTCTGTGTGTCTCTGTGTGTCTCTGTGTGTCTCGTGTGTCTCTGTGTGTCTCTGTGTGTCTCGTGTGTCTCTGTGTGTCTCTGTGTGTCTCTGTGTGTCTCGTGTGTCTCTGTGTGTCTCTGTGTGTCTCGTGTGTCTCTGTGTGTCTCTGTGTGTCTCTGTGTGTCTCGTGTGTCTCTGTGTGTCTCTCTGTGTCTCTGTGTGTCTCTGTGTGTCTCTGTGTGTCTCGTGTGTCTCGTGTGTCTCTGTGTGTCTCTGTGTGTCTCGTGTGTCTCGTGTGTCTCTGTGTGTCTCTGTGTGTCTCGTGTGTCTCTGTGTCTCTGTGTCTCTGTGGCCTGTAACTTTAGGGCTAAAATGGTCCCTCCAGTGAATACTGAATGTCCACGTGATCATTCCTCCTCAGGGCCCTCTGTGAATTGCAGTGTCAGAGTGGTGAGGACACAGACACTGGAGCCAGGGGCCGGTCTGGGGGCCCTTACATAAGGCCTGATGATGTGCGCTCTGCTGCTCCTGCACAGCTCTACCCTGCACATTCCTCAAATAGTACAGGCCAATGGGGACCCTCTGGCCCCACTCCTCTGTCTCTGCTGTGGACACAGTAGACACACTAGTTCTGCTCCTCTGACTCTGCTCCTCTGGTTCTGCTCCTCTGGTTCTGTTCCTCTGATTCTGCTCCTCTGGTTCTGCTCCTCTGGTTCTGCTCCTCTGGTTCTGCTCCTCTGGTTCTGCTCCTCTGGTTCTGTTCCTCTGGTTCTGCTCCTCTGGTTCTGCTCCTCTGGTTCTGCTCCTCTGGTTCTGTTCCTCTGGTTCTGCTCCTCTGGTTCTGCTCCTCTGGTTCTGTTCCTCTGGTTCTGCTCCTCTGGTTCTGCTCCTCTGGTTCTGTTCCTCTGGTTCTGCTCCTCTGGTTCTGCTCCACTGGTTCTGCTCCTCTGGCTCTGCTCCTCTGGCTCTGCTCCTCTGGTTCTGCTCCTCTGGTTCTGCTCCTGTGGTTCTGCTCCTGTGGTTCTGCTCCTCTGGCTCTGCTCCTCTGGTTCTGTTCCTCTGGCTCTGCTCCTCTGGTTCTGCTCCTCTGGTTCTGCTCCTGTGGTTCTCCTGTGGTTCTGCTCCAGTGTCCACAGAGACAGGTTGTCTCTGTGGACACTGGACATTTTGTCTCTGTATTGTCCCTGCTCTGACCTGAGGAGGGCCTCCTGTCCCTGGTCTCCCTGGGTTTGTCTGCATGCTGGCTGAGTTGTTAGCACTCAGGCCTCACAGCAAGAAGGTTCTGGGTTTGATTCCTGGGTCGCCCGGGCCTGTCTGTGTTCTGTTCTGGGTTTCCTCATCAATCCAAAACATGCACAGTAGGTCAGGACTGCTTTAGCTGGAGGATTTGATCAAGACTAACTTAACATCTGGTCCCTGGACTAACAGCATGTCTTGAAGGATGGGTCAAATGCAGAGGACACATTTCTCTATGTGAACAATAATTGGTCATGTCCCTGAACCAGGACTAAACTGGAATTAAACTGGAACTAAACCAGTACTAAACTGGGACTGGCTGTAGATGTGTCAGGACCATAAATTGTATAAGGAAGTGGGCTAAGCAAGACTTGGCTCCACTCAAATGAAGCTCCCCATGCTACAGGGGCCAATTTGGACCCATATTAGGAATAGGATTTGTTTTACAGACAAAATATCAAAATAGGATCCCCAGGATCATGTAGATCCCCAGGATCATGTAGAGTGGGTTGATATGAACATTTTAAGACCAAAATGATGAGGTTCACAGCAGCAGGTATAGAGAGGAGCCACAATATTCCACTGTACAGTCATGTGAAAAAGTTTGGACACCCCTGATCATTTTCAAGATTTTCCTTTATAAATCATTGGTTGTTCGGATCATCAATTTCAGTTAAATATATCATATAGCAGAAAAACAGTGATATTTGAGAAGTGAAATGAATTTTATAGGATTTACAGAAAGTGCAATAATTACTTAAACAAAAGTAGGCATGTGCATAAATTTGGACACTCCAACAGAAAAATTAAATCAGTATTTAGTAGATCCTCCTTTTGCAGAAATAACAGCCTCTAAACGCTTCCTATAGCTTCCAATGAGGGTCTGGATTCTGGTTGAAGGTATTTTTGACCATTCTTCTTTACAAAACATCTCCAGTTCAGTCAAGTTTGATGGAGCCCGAGCATGGACAGCCCGCTTTAACTCGCACCACAGATTTTCAGTAATATTCAGGTCTGGGGACTGAGACGGCCATTCCACAACATTGTACATGTTCCTCTGCATGAACTGCCTTAGTGAATCTGAGCAGTGTTTAGGGTTGTTGTCTTGTGGAAGTATCCAGCCCTGGTGCAACTTCAACTTTGTCACTGATTCTTGAACATTGTTAGTTATTCTTCACCTTTAACAAGATTTCCAGTCCCTGCACTGGCCACAGGCCCACAGCCTGATGGAACCACCACATTTTACTGTGGGTAACAAGTGTTTGTCTTGGAATGCTGTGCTCTTCTTTCATCCTGCACACCGCCCTTTGTTATGTCCAAATAACTCAATTTTAGTTTCATCAGTCCACAGCACCTTATTCCAAAATGAAGCTGTTTGTCCAAATGTGCTTTAGCAGACCTCAAGCGACTGTTTGTGGCATGTGCTCAGAAAAGGCTCCGTCGCATTACTCTCCCATACAGCATCTCCTTGTGCAAAGTGCTGAATAGTTCATTGATGAACAGTGACACCATCTGCAGTAAGATCATGTTGTTCGTCTGTGGAGCTGGTCTGTGGGGTGAGTTTGACTGTTCTCACCATCCTTCACCTCTGCTTATCTGAGATTTTTCTTGGCCTGAACTAGAACTGTGCCTGTGGTCTTCCATTTCCTCACTATGTTCCTCACAGTGGAAACTGACAGCTGAAATTTCTGAGCTAGTTTTTTGTATCCTTCCCCTTAACCATGATGTTGAACAGTCTTTGTTTTCAGGTCATAGTTGTTTTGAGGCTCCCATGTTGCCACTGTTCAGAGAAGATGCAAAGAGGAGAACAACATGCAACTGGCCCCTTAAATCCCCTTTCTCCTGATCGGCTTCACATGTGTCTGTAGGCCAAGGGTCAGTGAGCTGAACAAACTAATTTTGTGTTCCAATAATTAGTGCTAAAGGTATTAAAATCAATAAAACAACAAGGGTGTCCTAATTTATGCACCCGCCTACTTTTGTTTAAGTAATTATTGCACTTTCTGTAAATCCTATAAAGTTCATTTCACTTCTCAAATACCACTGTGTTTTTCTGCTATATGATATATTTAACTGAAATTGCTGATCCGAACAACCAATGATTTATAAAGGAAAATCTTGAAAATGATCAGGGCCCAAACCTTTTCACATGACTGTAAGTCAGTGGGGTCAGGGTCAGTGGGAGCAGGAATTGCTGGATGCAAACTTCCCATACAGTCCCATATGGTCAGGACTGACACACACACAGTTTACTGTTTTTGCCAGTCACCTGAGTGATGAAACAGAGCTTCTCAAATCCACAATAACAGCAGACAGAGATGGACTATACTTATATCTTATAGCTGTCTCCTGAAAACATGGGAGCGTCCCTCAGAGCAGACCTTAAAGGCTGTTTGAAGACCGCTTCTGTGGTCGCATCTGTTTGGCTCACTGAGAGTGGAGGGGCATGATCCTCTCACCTTCTCACCTCTCCCCTCACCCCCATCTCTCTCTTTCTCACTACGTCCCTCTCTCCTCTCTCTGGAACATTTCATGACAATCAGCAGGAATGCATTATCCAGCTTTTTAGTTCTGATACCAGTTTTAAGTATAAATATCTGTTGCTTCAGGATTTTAACCAGTACCAGCGTAGGGATGGAAAATGGCACTTATTTCCAGTCAGCTATTACACAGAGATGCAGTAGTGTTATGTAACTGTTATTTCCCCTTCACATCACGACTGAACTGTTTTGAATAAAAGTTCAAACATTACAAGATGTTCTCAGCATGTAAATATAAGTATTATTACATCCAGTTAAAGGCTCGACCAGGATGTCAGCTGGACCCATATCATGAAACCGAGACCCAGTCCAGCAAACGTGTCGGTATAATTTCCGATAATCGATTCCAGTATCAGTATCGGTGCATCAGACGTGATACTTTTACTCCTAATATTGTTTACTCATAATATATGGTGTAGCGTAACAGTACTTGAGTAACAGTAGTATTATTAGAAGTAGCGATACTTTAAATACAGTGCCTCCGTCGGCTCCACTCCCTCCTCTGTCTGCTGTAGGCCTGTTGTCCAGGTTACACATTGATTTAGTGTTTGTCCAGTACTGGGTCAGTGCTCTGAGGGTCACTGCACCAGCTCCTCCTCTGTATGCACACTCCCTCTTCTCCTCCACCTCCTCCTCTTCCCAAAACCAAACTAGTATCAAAACTAGATACTCATTTGAGCAGATATTGATACTAAAAAGCTCCATTCACAGGACAGAAATGAACCTTTCCTGGATGTCTTTAGCCGTATCAGAACAAGTATAAGAGCACATAGACTAGTATACATGGAATCTACCTGGACCGCTGAGGTGTTACACAGATATAAGGCCACATGGAATAGAAAAGTATAAATGTGTATATTGTTCTGTGCTGTATTTTAGTCAACTTAAAAATACTCCTAATTAGAGCATACAATCAATAGGATATTTCCACCACACAGGGACATAAGTCACTGCATTGTGCTCCCCTTGTTTTTATACGCCCGTGATAAAACGGGACATATTATGGTATGGCGCTGTCCGTCTGTCTGTCCGTCCGTCCGTCTGTCCGTCTGTGGACACTTCAAAGCTTTGAAGTTTTTGAAGCTTTATCCGCGCTCTAACTCGACAACCGTCTCACCTAGGAATGTCAAACTTCATGGCTGGACACCCCATGGGTCAAGGATGTTCCCTATTGATTTCAAGGTCACAGGGTCAAAGGTCAAGGTCACGGCCCGACCCTTTGCGAAAACCTGCCCGTCGCTCTTGCTAACTGTGATCGTTTCCATCTCTGTCCTTTTATGTTACGTGCCGTAGATCTGAACTCTCTTCTCAAATGTTCTGCTGCTGAAAGCGAGAACAACCCACATTCTCTGCTTCTTTGAGCTTTGACACATTAAAGCTTTGTAGTGTCTTTAAGTTCTGTTGCTGCGATCTGATTGGTGGAATTCCGATTCTAGAATGTGATGATGTCATACTCATACTCCTACTGCAAGAGCCAGATTTCCCTATTGATTATCCGTCCGTCTGTACGGGCATATTTTGCCCCGCTGGCGGAGCTCTTGTTGTTTTTACTGTGACACTGCCAGTCTGCACAAAGGATCATGGGAAATGTGTGAGGCAAAGGTCAGCTCATTGTTCTATAGAAACTGTCCCATTCACACCTTTGTGTGCTTCTTTGTACAGTGCGAGCAAATGAAGGCAGCAGCTCCTCGAAATCAGCACAGTCAGATTAGAACTTCAACAAAATACTTGTATTTAATATTTATTGTAACTCTCCTCCCATTCCTCTGCTCCCTTCTCTTCTTTTCCCCCACCACTTCCTCCTCCTCTCCCTCCTATCCCTCCTCCTCCCCCTCATCTTCCTCCTCCTCTCCCTCCTCCTCCCTCTCATCTTCCTCCTCCTCCCCCTCATCTTCCTCCTCCTCTCCCTCCTCTCCCTCCTCCTCCCCCTCATCTTCCTCCTCCTCTCTCTCCAAAGCTGATGGTCTGAGAATAGCTTCTGCAGAGGACAGTTGTCCCTGTAATCATCTCCTCAGAGTGAAATGAGACGTGTCCCTCAGCAGATGGTCCTCTGTCATTAGCTCTGCTCTAGGCTGTATTCAGGAGGCTAATGGAGCACCATGGTACACTGAGGGACATGTCCACAACACACTATCAGCGTACCAGGCATCAGCGTGCCGGGCATCAGCGTTGTGGGCCGGGCATCACTGTGTTAAGCATCAGCGTTGTGGGCCGGGCATCACTGTGTTAAGCATCAGCGTGCCGGGCTGGGCATCACTGTGTTAAGCATCAGCGTTGTGGGCCGGGCATCACTGTGTTAAGCATCAGTGTTGTGGGCTGGGTATCACTGTGTTAAGCATCAGCGTGCCGGCACCATCAGCGTTGTGGGCTGGGCATCACTGTGTTAAGCATCAGCGTGCCGGGCCTCAGCGTGCCGGGCCTCAGCGTGCCGGGCCTCAGCGTGCCGGGCATCACTGTGTTAAGCATCAGCGTGCCGGGCAGGGTTCTGTCCTGATGGTAACTGCTGATTCTGCACCTCTGCTGTGGTTCAGAGGTTTCTGTGTGGAGACAATCAGGCTGAACTATTTTGGAGAAATATCTCATAGCACATTTAGGCCACGCTTACATCACAATAACAAAGTGAGAAGTGAGATGTATTCATTAGGGCCCAACCGATATTATGATATATTATATATATGGCCGATATTATTGGCCGATATGAGCACTTATACTGTAAAAAAGAACAGCTGAGAATACTTAAAATTTCAAGGCAACATTATGCACTAAGAATTTTACATTTTGCCAATTATTTGCCATCGATAATCCCAACTACAATAACACTGTTGTTCCAATTAAGAATTCTTAGTTAGGTGAATGAGTGTTACTTGCAATTCCTCATCTGGCCAGTGTAGATTTGTTTGTTCACTGAACAGTGGTGTTCACAGAAATACAAAAAGGTGACTTCAGGTTATCTGAATTTGTCATTACACTATACATACTTTTTTTCATTGTTCTATAAAACTTAAATAAAGAAATATGCAATGAACCTGATGCACATCTTTGTAACTTTATTTTTCTAATAACATGGCCCTTCTGACCCTTAATACACAGACTCAGTTTTTTGTCTTAGAACATGGCCCTTCCACAGGTTCACTTAGAACAGCCTGCACAGCCTACATACACAGAAGTCTAACATGACTAAGGCAACCAGTATAAAAATAACAATGGCCCTCTATACGGCCCAGTCAAGCTTGCAGTGTCGAGTGATGAGATGGATCCAAGGGATTAATAATAATAATAATAATAATAAATTTTATTTATATAGCGCTTTTCACGATACTCAAAGACGCTTCACAAATATAACAATACAAGGAACACAACATAACATTACAAATACAACATTAAGTTCATAAAATTAAACGTTCAGAGAGAACATGTTAAAATTACAAATTAAAAGCAGCTTTAAACAGGTGGGTCTTGAGGTTGTTTTTGAAAGTTGGGAGATCGGTGCAGTCTCTGAGTTGTTGTGGTAGTGAGTTCCAGAGGGTGGGGGCAGCGACGGAGAAGGCTCTGTCTCCCCCAGGTTCGGATTGACTATCATCTTCAGGAAGGCATGCCCCTTTCCACTTAATGTGTAGAACCGCACGGTCAGGTGGAAGTTCTGATATAGCCGACAAATTGCAACGAGCATTTTGGAAATCGGGGTCCTCAAACAGTAACTCAAAATCCCCCTGAAGCTGTAGTTTCTCTTTTATCAAATCAACAAGGGCATCTACTGTCTCTGGCACTTGTGAAAGTTGAACACACCGTGCTTCATCAGCAGATATCACTACTCGAAGCAACAATGCCTAGGAAACAAAAAATCTTCAGATTAATAGAAAATAATGACATTCATGGAATTGGAATAACAGTCGAAAAAACACTCACCATTATCCTTTTAACTTGAATGTGTTCTCAGTGTCACCCAGAGTTTTCCTCCAACAAGGTAAGCTGCCAAAGGATAGTAATGATTCAAATCATTGACATCAAGAACAGTGACTTCACTATAGATGCTGTCCTCAACTTGAAAAGACCTATAATGCTCAAAGTACCAGGCTACAAGCTTCTTTGACAGGAATAATACTTTGTCACCACTGACAATGATACTCAAAATTTAGAAAAACTCTGGCTGGCCATAGCAATGCCCAGCTGTGATGATCATGCCTTGAGTGTATTCTGTTCCAAAAAATCCGAGTTTACGAGCAATAGAGACTGTGTTAATATGTGGTAATTTTCTTAACACAGCAGATCTCTGTGCACTATCCAAAGCTGCCACCTGAACAGCTGTAACTTTGTCAATGTACAAGTCAGACTTAAAGAGACTTTGCCCATCCAAATGATATGCCATTAACTGCTGATGCTTTGTGGCTAAGGAAAGCAGCACATTCTTTATATTATGTATATCACGTGCAACTAAAGTTTATTAACAGTGGTATTACTTACCTTTCCAAACTTTCGCCATCCACCATGAGGCAAGAATAGCAAATGAAAAGTTTGCCCTTGCATTTGGAAAGGAAACCCCGTGTCTTGGTCATTATGCGCATGTGCTGCTGTCGTTCCAAATAAACAGTTGTGCAAATTAGACATTTTAAATTCAGTTTATTAACAATTGTATGTTTGTACATCTTTAGTGTGCACCTTATCAGTCTGACTTACATTTTTGCGTTCATTAATAATTAGAGCTGCAACTATCGAATATTTTTGGAATCGAGTATTCTGTCGATTATATCATCGATTAATCGAAATAATCGGATAAATCACACTTTTTTGTTTTTATACAACTATATCAATAGTGTGTAACGCAACATGAAAGGCCTCTTAAAATGAGCAATTGCTGTTATTCCTCACAAAAAAGGTTTTTATTTAAAGTCAACATTTTTTTAAACAAGTGTAAAACCTTTGGCTTATTGGCTTATAAGACAGGAGTTTTCTAAGTGACAACGTTAATCCTTTAACTAGCCTAATTAATAAGCTAAATATAGGAACTAGCGAACACATAAGTGTTCGTGAACGTCGATAAAATATTTCCTTTCTCTGATATTGGAATTATTGATGCCAGCGGTTCTAGATTAAATCAGATTTTTGGTAAAAAGTAGAACAACGAACTGAAGCGTTTCTGATATGGGAAACACCGAGTGTGTGCGTGTGTCTGTGTATACGTGAGGAAGGGAGCGATTTGAGTGAGATCATTTGTCTCTTGCTGCTCATTATGCCTCGTTACTATCGACTCATAACACAGGTTACAAATAATTACAAATACTGTACATTCTAATAGGCGTTACTTTTCATTTCAGTGAGCAATCGTAAAAGTATATTACCTCGTAGATTCTCCGACTCCGCTTAGAAGTACAGTTCACATGAGGATGCTTTCGCTTTAAGTGCTGCAGCATTGAAGACGTACTGCTGTGGTACATCAGGTTGGCTTTGCCAGTGCACACTGGCACCGGCCACATCATTATCTGCCATTTCACACCGTGGAATAAATCGCGCCGCTTCAAATCTTTGAAATGCGTCATTGATAACTGTCCGTGTGAAACAGTGATCCCAGACTGGCGCAGCAGTCTACAAAGGAGGAGGTGATACGATAGCAGAGACATTTTAAATAAATTGACTTTGGTGACATGAATTAAGCAAAGCCTCGAGGCAAAGAATTTGCCCCGAATATTTTTTGTAATCGAATTATCCGAGTTACTCGAGTAATCGTTTCAGCCCTATTAATAATAATGCACATTTTCTTGTTCAAGTGATTCTGAATATTAACTTCACTGAATAAACCATAGTTTTCTTTTTTACAGTGGATATATCGGGCTAAATCTTTCCAATATAGGCTCAGTCCACGTCAGCATGTTATACCTCATTATAAAGTTTAGACTCTTTATTTAATGTCCATTTAATCCAATTTACAGACAGATCAATGCCCAAATATGTGGGGCAACATCAGTATTTATCAAAGGAGTAATTTGTCTGTCTGTGACGCTGAATGCACCATTTACCCTAACCGCTAAAGGCTAATAACAGTAGTTTGTTTACTTTGTTTACATGCTAGAATGTCATGTAAAAATGCCATTAGGCATATCTACTTTATATAACTATGACACTAAATGTAGCCTAAATAAATCCAACTTAAAATCTAATAGAGCCAAACCTGAGCTTTATAATCATATCAGATCCCAAAAAAGTCTATATCAGTCAGGCCCTGGTAATGACTTGGATCACTTGCACAATAACCTTAAAGCAGGATAAGCACAGTGACGCCTTCAGTGAATCATGTGAAGCAGAATGTGGCCGGTCATATAACAGCACAATGAAGCGCTACACTAGTTAGTTCTAGTATCTATAATGGTTTAGGTTAAGTTCATTATTGACACATCTACAACTCAAATGTCATCTGTAGGCCTCATATTAAGAAAAATGTCTCCACTAGTGCGGCAAGAAGGTACAAGAGCAATACTGAGCCTGAAAAATATTCAAGTGGATAGTCAGAGCTAGTCCACGTTATCATAAGGGACTCAGACTTATTTTGACCACAGTATATTCTGGGGTGATCTGAGGTTCCTATTTACCCAGGACAGTCTCAGTTTTGAGCCCTGTGTCCCCTGTCCCAGCAGATTTATACAAAACCAGTGATTTGTCCTAGGGCTGGGGGATATGGACCAAAAAATATATCTCGATATATTTTGCTATATTGATCTTGATATACGATATACATCTCGATATCTTTACAGGAAAAATAACCCCCTCCCAAACTACTGCAAAAACAACAGACAAATTTTATCTGATTAATATTCATTTAGTTCTGCACTTAAACACTCTGCACCCCTTTTTGGACCCTCACCCACAGTTTAAAAACCTCTTCTTTAAGAGAACTTCCACTGGTACTTTAAAGAAAACTGCTTCAAAGTGAAAAAAGTGTGTGATTTTTAAACCTGTATTTTGACATTTCTAACTGGAGTTACATTCTCTTGTTTTAAAGTGATGTTTAGTCTCGGCACGTTTACCAAACCAAACGCACATTGTGACAAATATGATCACACTCAGTATTCAGACCTTGAGTCCGAGACAAGACCAAGACAGAGCTCTGGCTTTAGAGAGGGAAGTCCAGTGATGTGGGGGTGTCTAATGAGTGGTGGGACAGGTGTGGGTCCTGCTGCGGGGCGCTCCTCGTTTAAGGGGTGTGGGTGTGTTTGTTCCTGTGAGTGATATCTGCCACACGTGGAGCTCCTACTCTGGAGTCGTGCGTGGTCAGAGGTGTCATGTGGTTGCGCTCACGCTGGGCAGGTGCATTTAGAAAGTTTAACCCGTCACGTTACGTCTGTGCGCAGCTCCTTATTGTGCTGCAGAAGCATCGCACAGATGCGCCTGTTTTGTTTTCCACGTTCACACACCGAAATATTTGCTCACAAATGCGAGTGAAATGGGCGCACTGTAGAGCCCTGGTCCTAGTCCTGGTTTAGTCTGCGGCCGAGCCCCGGGCTCTGCGGCCGAGCCCCGGGCTCTGCGGCCGAGCCCCGGGCTCTGCGGCCGAGCCCCGGGCTCTGCGGCCGAGCCCCGGGCTCTGCGGCCGAGCCCCGGGCTCTGCGGCCGCTTTTAGTCCTGGTTTAGTCCTGGTTTAGTCCTAGTCCTGGTTTAGTCCTGGTTTAGTCCTAGTCCTGGTTTAGTCCGCGGCCAGCTCCGGGATCCGGGGATGAGCACAAGGGACAAACGCGAGGAGGCAGATGCGAGGGCAGCACAGAGAAGGCAAAACAAGCAAAGCGGCAAAACCAGAAGTAAACATAAGCATTATAGCGATATATCGATATGTCAGAATTCATATCGAGTTTCAAAAATATCTTGATATATTTTAAATATTGAGATATCGCCCACCCCTAATTTGTCCCAGTTTTATACAAGAGATGTCCCAGGTGTTCCTATTTTTGACCAATCTGATGCATCGATTATTTTTTTTTGCCTCGATGCTTTGTTTTTTTTTTCATACGCTCGGCGACGGCCGGAACCTTTTGTGGTAGAGGTAAAGTTTCCGCACGACCACTGCACTTCACTGTACACACAACAGCGCGGAGCCCATGGATGTGTAATAAGAGCAGAACCTCCTCATCTAAGAGGGAATGTGAGCTGGGTTTAGACCGTCGTGAGACAGGTTAGTTTTACCCTACTGATGATGTGTTGTTGCAATAGTAATAGGGAACACTCCTCATCGAGTGCGCGGTACGCTCACGCCGCATCTCCGGTACGCCGCCCGCGGTACGCTCCGGTACGCCGTGCACCCCGCATCTCCCGTACACCGCGCACTCTGCGCGTGGATTGTGTCTTGTCGCATACACTCCGTGGACCACGCTTCCTCCTGTGCCTCTAAACCAGAACTAACACCAGGACTAAACCAGGTCTAAAGCAGGTCTAAACCAGATCTAAAACCAGGACTAATCCAGGTCTAAAACCAAACAAGAATTTGCAGGAGTTGGTTGCTACATTTATGTAGTTTTAAAAATCATGACAATATCAAGTAATCCAAAGTATTCAGATTACATTATTCACTTTAAGTAATTTAATTGATTATGTCACAAACTACATTTTGGGGAATGTAATCTGTAATCTGTAATCTGTAATCTGTAGGGGAACATTTTAAAAGTCACCTTCTCAACACTGATGCTACAACATCTAAACAGAACCGTACATTACATCAAGTGGAAAAGAAACCGTGAGGTGAGTCGACCTGAGCCCAGCGATAATTAAGTTTTTCATGTCCAAAACACGTGTATCTGTCAGTGCAGGTGGAGTGGACTTAACATGTGCAAAGTAGACGCGACAATAACAAACGATTACTCGATTATTCGAACAAAATAATCGACAGAATAATCGATTACTGTAATAATCGATAGCTGCAGCCCTACTCACATGTCATGAATGGGCCAAGTGCAGAACAATTTTCCTTAATGACGCACTCATTTCACAATTTTATTATTACCAACCACCACAAACCGAGAGTGAAAATCTGATTTTCACTCTCGGTTTGTGTGACTTGCAAAACTATTAAAATTTTATTACATTTTAATAGTTTTGCAAGTCTCTGTTTACTGTTTCAAGCTGTATGGCCTAGTCTTTGAGGGGTGCCTTCCACTGGTTCCTCTGATGCACATACCCACAGCTTCTTTTAAGGTTTGAGTGTATTTTTTAACAGTAGGCTTCTGTGTTCACTGTGCACATTGTAAACACTTAACAGAAGACTGGAATCTAAACTTCTAAAGGAATCCAAGAATCCCATGCATTTCAGAACATGTATCCTGAGGTTTAAACTACAGGGTCAACAGCTTTGTATTAAACTATACCTCTGCTGGTACAATATGAGCTATTATTGCCTTCTGCTTGTCTCCATGGAGATGTTACTGCTTTAGTTTCTTGTAGTTTCTGACATGTTTCAGTGAGCAGCTGTCACCATTTGTCTCAAAAACAAATGTGCAAAATGATCTAAAAAGAAGACTTGGTGTATTTTATTAGTGGGTGTTATTGCTCCATGAAGACCGCTAGGTGACATGTCCCGATCAAGATTTTTTGGTTTCCGATCCGATTTTTTAAGGAGTGCTCTTTCCGATACTGATCCAATTTAATTATTTTATTTATTTTATAATTTATCTTATTAATTCAACTCTAAGGAATGGAAGGAACTTTGCCGCTTTGTGCTTGTAAATCTCAAACTCGTCCGGATGATTCTTTTGTAAGTGACGAATCAAACTGGTAGTGTTAAAGTGGCTCTGCTGGTTCCTCCATGAGAAACTGTTTGTTTGCGATTGTGTCGCTGTTTGACTCTTGTTCTGTTGGAGTGAAAAGTCACACACAGAGGATATGGTGCGTTTTGATCACGCTGGTGCGATCACGTCCGATCATGTGACTGAGTCCCGTACTGTCCAATACTCATAAAAGAGCCAGATCAGGAGCTGATACTGATACTGGATATCATCCCTAGTGACAACACCAGGCCAAGATACATGTCAGATTTTTGATGGGTGAACTTCATTGCCATACCATGTCCATGCCAAGCTTATAACATCTCCATGTAGTAGACCCTCACCTGGAAAGTTACATAGTACTCCTTTAAATAATGTCACTATTCCACCTCACACAGCTATCTCACATCATGGAGGAACAAGAGCTCCGCCAGCGGGGCAAAATACGCCCGTACTTTGAATTATTGTATATAGAATTAAGTTAGAATTTGTCAAACCTAGTTAAAGATGAATTGTTGGTGCAGTTTGGAAGTTTGACATTCCTAGGTGAGACGGTTGTGGAGCTAGAGCGCGGACAAGGTTTTCGCAAAGGGTCGGGCCGTGACCTTGACCTTTGACCCTGTGACCTTGAAATCAATAGGGAACATCCTTGACCCATGGGGTGTCCAGCCATGAAGTTTGACATTCCTAGGTGTGACGGTTGTCGAGTTAGAGCGCGGACAAGAAATTGTCCACAGACAAACGGACAGACGGACAGACAGACGGACAGACAGCGCCATACCATAATACGTCCCGTCTTACGACGCGCGTATAAAAATAAACCATGGCCATGATGAGAAGGACTCTGGTGCATCTCCACAGGCTCACACCCCATTAGCCCCTTGCTCCACACGCTGCTCGACTGTCATCTGCTCCTCTGATGGGTGCAGGAGTCTCATTTCCTTTGCCCTTTTATAGACGTGTGCTTATATGTCTTCAGATCGCTCAGAAGTACGACCTGCAAAAGGAGGAGGAGCTGCGCTTCTGGATCGAGGAGATGACGGGCATGAGCATCGGGGAGAACTTCCAGAAGGGCCTCAAAGATGGAGTCATCCTCTGCGAGTGAGTCTGCTGGGAGACAGGGGCCGGGGAAGGGCTGAACTGTGGAGATTTGACTTTATAATTATGCAAAGACTACAGATATTTATGTGTAGTGCTGTTTGTATGATATAGACATGGCTCAAGTGAACACCACTGTAGGAAGTCTAAATGTGTGATGTAATGTGAATTAAATATAGGGGTGGCACGGTATATGTATTCGTATTGAACCGTCGCGGTACGGGGGTCACGGTTCGGAGCGCGCATTTTGACGGAGAATATACGGTACAAAAGTTTAATACTGAACTGACCACAGGACTTTCCTTTTGCGACGGTTTCCTTAACCACTGCCATGTGCCCTGATTGGTCCATGAACATGTGGACATGTCTGGATTGGTCTAGCGAGCAAACTCCACCTTCAAATACAAAACTGCTTTTGTTGAAAGTTGCTGCTGTTAGGTCGTTGCGAGAGGGTGAAAGACGATGGCGAGTAATTCAAGCCCGGAGTTAGAAGACCCACCACCATCATGTAAGTCGGTGGTGTGAGCAGGGCTCTACAGTGCGCCCATTTCACTCGCATTTGCGAGTAAATATTTCGGCGTGCGAACGAGAAAAACAAAACAGGGGCACCAGTGCGAGTGCTTCTGCAGCACAATAAGGAGCTGCGCACAGACGTAACATGACAAGTTAAACGTTCTAAATGTATCAAACATTAGGGGCAAACTCACAATAGGACTTCAGAATCCTGCCCAAGCCTGGAGCCCCTAAAGCGCGACACGCTTTCCCAGCGCGAGCGCAACCGAACACCTCCAACCGCGCACGACTCCAGCATACGAGCTCCGCGTGTGCGGCGATATCACTCATAGAACAATCTCCGCTTCAAAACACACCCACGCCACCTTAACCGAGGTGCGCCGCAGCAAGACCCACACCTGTCCCACTCACAGACACCCCCGTGCTGCTGGACTTCCTCCTCCACTAAAGCGAGAGCTTTGTCTTGGTTTTGTCTCGGACTCGAGCGCATTTGGACTCAGTCTCGTCACGGACTCAAGGTCTGAATACTGAGTGTGGTCATATTTCATTACTGCCGCTGCTTTCGGCAATAAACTTGTGCCGGTGTGCAGGACCTGTGCGCTGGAGCACGCGGACACTCCGTGCGGCACCGCCAGAGTGCGGCTCGTCCACCACTGCACCCAGAAGGTCCCTAAAAGGCACCTAAAAAGACCATGTGTTAAAACTTCACTGATGTCCAGCTCAGTAACCAGTCAATATACTCAATGTGGTGCTTGTGTGTTCACTTGTTTTACATGTTTTACTTTTACTTGTTTTACTACAAGTTGCAGTTATCTCAGCTGGAGATTTAGGCAATAAAAAGCTGCCTTTGAGGACAGCCTTTCTGGTTATGTTTTTTTTCCTGCACTGTACCGAAAATGTACCGAACCGTGGGGTCTGAACGGAGGTACGTACCGTACCGTGAATTTTGTGTACCGTGCACCCCTAGTTAAATATAAGTCCTTGAATTGAAGACCTCCCTTCAGATGAGAGAGAGTAGGTTTTTAATATTTGTGTTGAGCTTCAGTGTGTTCTAGTACCTTGTTTATTCAGGCCTTTACAACATGAAACCCACATCTCTCACTTTTAAACATTTTTAACTCACATCAGAGTACATGTTCACAGCTCTTCTCCTGCAGTGACTGAACCACATTGCCACACTGTGACTGTCCTGTGCTTTCAGACTCATGAAGAAACTGCAGCCTGGATCCATCAAGAAAATCAACCATTCTCAGCTCAACTGGCACCAGGTAACAGCAGCCCTGTCAATCTGTGGTGAGCTGAGAATAGTGGAGTCTAGGGCTGCAACGATTATTTTCATAATCGATTAATCTGGCGATTATTTTTTCAACTAATCGATTATTAATCGGATAAAAAGAAGGAAAGTGCTCCAAAACTGTGCTAAAAGTAAGTTAGCCGTGCGTCCTGGGTTTACGCACGGAAGCTGTGCTCGCTCTGCCAACCCCTCTCTCTATTACGCACGCGGTCAGATCAACAAAGCTTTGACCAATCACGGTGTTCGTGGGCTTGTACCGCACACTCTGTGATGGACAGGAGCACCAGCGAATCACAGCGCGGAGAAGCGAGGTCCCTACTTTTTACGCACGCGCACACTGACCCAAACAAGTGCTAAACCAACCCGCGGGGGAGTCCTATCGAGCTAAATCGCATTCTTTCCCGATGGAGAGTGTTGGATTACTCACAGAAAGGACTTTTATGCAGATGGGATTTATTTCAGATGGGAAGAAGGCAAAGGTAAGACTTGATTTATTTGATTTGGCTTGATTGACAGCTACTTTTTTCTGTGTTTCTTGGCTGCTAGCTTGGTGAAGGTTTGAGCTACAGAGGCTGATACCGCGGAAGCAGCTTTCAGGCGATATATCACTTATGGGTGAAGGGTCGTGTTTGCTTTGAGGCAGAAGTTGTAAGAGTGTCAGACAGTTGTATTTTTATATGTGTGGATATAGAGGGCTTCAGTTTGAGATGTGAAGTCCATCCATCCATCTTCTCCCGCTTTATCCGGCTGGGTCGCGGGGGCAGCTTGCTGCCCAATACTCATAGCACCTGACCCCCCCTATGAACCCCTCTGCAGGTGGTGAGCCCACAGGAGGGAGGATGTGAAGTGCTGTGGTGAAAATGAAGTGGATAAATTGTTAGCCGTGTTTCTGCTGATTCCAACGGTGTATAACATGACAGTGTAGCACTCAGTATGTTGTAAATACAGATGTATGAATTTACAAAAGAGGCGCTAGCCCCCAAATTTTAACTGGACTAGTTAATGGCTTAGAAACACATTGTTCCAATGCAATCGCGGCTAATATGTGCTAACTAGCTAACACCAAGCAACTTCCGTTTAACTTGTATAGTGTCAAACAATACGTTGTGATTAAAACGTTCCTATTAACTTGTACCAGTAATGCACCCAACTACTTTTCATGTCAAAAAAAGGTTGCCAATATGTTTGTGAAATCTCACCAGAGTCCGACTGATTTTAAAGGGGAGACGCCATTTCTCAAGTGTCCTCTTTTTTCCCCCGATTCTCCCGCTTGGACTTTGTCACGTGAACTAGTCAACTAATCGATTACTAAATTAGTTGCCAACTATTTTAATAGTCGATTTTAATCGATTTAATCGATTAGTTGTTGCAGCCCTAATTTAAAGCACTTTTACATCAGGGAACCACGCCAAAGGACACAACAACAGCGTTCTTCTTTGGGAGCTGGAATCGAACCACCAACCTGTGGGCCAGAGGATCTGATCACTCTCCCAATGATGTGTATGTTGAGAGCGGGATTCTAACTGGCAACCTTCAAATTAGAGGACGAGCACTGTATCAAATGAGCTACTGTCACTAGTGTATAAAAAAACAATCGACAACAACAAAACTGAACACTTTTTTGCAGTTAATAGATGCATTTGTTTAAATGAGTGCGCATCTACTCCTCAGTGGAATCGTCATGAGGAGGAGGGCGGGGCGGAGCAAAGTCGGCCATGTTGGGAAGGTCAAACACCACAGAGCAGCTCAGGGCAGAACGAGGGATCTCCATGTCCCGCACCTGAGTCCAAACTCCGGTCCTTGCATCAAAACATTCAGCACAACGAATGGTGCCCCGATAGTACCCGCCTACAACATATAGCTGATTGTCAACAACCTCGATGCCAAAGTTGCTGCGCCTGGTCCACATGTTGGGTAGGGGGCGCCACGTGTTGGTTGCGGGATTATAGGCTTCAACAGTCTTCAAACGGGAATATGCATTAAACCCACCAACAGCGTAGATTTCATTGGCATAGGCGATGACACTGACCCCAGAGCGCGTGGTGGACATATCCGCTATCATGGTCCACTGTTCGGTTAGTGGGTTGTAAGTCTCAGCTGATGCCAGGCAATGTTCACCATTAAAACCTCCACAAATGTAGATCTTTCCATTGTACACTGTGCTGCTGGCATCGCTCCTCTTTTCGTTCATAGGTGAAATCATGGTCCACTGATTGGTCACTGGCAAGTACCTTTCGGCTGTCTTCAGCCTGTCCAGTCCATCGCACCCGCCTATCGCATAGATCAAACCATCCAGCAAAGTCACACTAATGAAGCACCTATGTGAATGCATGGGTGCTAATTCTTGCCACGTGTGAATTGCCAGGTCGTACTTGCAGGTAGTGTTGAGCTCGTGATTGCCGTCAGACCCTCCAATCACGTACACAGATCCATTAAGGAACACTGTGCCGTGATGGGCTCTTGGAGTCCAGTCATCATTAGCCACACCCACCCAGCGATCGGTGCGGTTGTCATAGACTTCAATTCTGTTGGTTGTTCTGTTTAGGCTATAGCCACCAATAACCATAAGCACCGCACTGGGCAGCCTTGGAGTGGCTAGACGAGTGGGGGGCAGGGAGGCATTGTACCTCCTAGCGCTTTCATCCAACATCACCTTTATGATCTTCTCCTCCACAATCTTCCAGTTATGAATGTAGTGGGACAGGTTATATGTAATCATGCACTGAGTGAAGTAATCAACATGGATCAGACCCAGACGGACTTTTAGTAGGAGGTCGGCCAAGTAGTGGTTCCTTTCCTCAGGAGCATGTGCAATCCATCTGATGACTGCCACTAACACGGTGGTCTCCTCCTTCACGTTCAGCCGATCATCATCAATGACTGAACACAGGTCTTCCCTGGAGAGCTGGAAGAACTCTTCAGAGCTGGTCACCACCTCTTCGAAATGCTTCAGGATGTATAAGAAGGCTTGTTTCCTCAGCTGGGGGTAGTAGTACTTGTTTGAGATACCCCATACAGTGATGCAGTTACTGGGGGACATTTGCTCCTTCATGACCTGACAGCAGACTTCGGTAATGCCGCTCACATCTAAGTAGTCAGCAGCTATAAAGAGCTCCTGGAGGTTTTCCTGGGTGATGTGCACCACCCTGGTGTAGCAGTAGTCCAGGATAATCTTCATGATATCAGCTGACACAATGGAGATCTCAAACACCTGGCAGTCAGGGCTGGACCAGTCAGTGAAGAGGCTTTTAAAGTATGTGCTGCAGCTACACAGAACCAGTTTGTGTGCTGGGAATTGCACGCCGGCCACGTTGAGCAAAGCATCGCACAACTTCTGCTCCCTCCTCAATTCCTCGAACACAGTGTTCATGTTTGGTTTTGTATTTGAAAATGGATATCTTTGCAGATACATATCTGTCTCTGTGCCCTCTCACAGTGAAAGTGAAGCCTCTCATACTGAGGATCTAGAACAAAAGCTTTGTGGCGTGATTCGTATCCACAAAGCTTTTAGCTTTTTAGCTTTGTAGCTTTTTAGCTTTGTAGCTTTTAGCTTTTTAGCTTTGTAGCTGTTTTAGCTTTTTAGCTTTTTTTTAGCTTTTTAGCTTTGTCTCCGTCTGTCCGTCCGTCCGTCCGTCCGTCCGTCTGGAATCAAGTTAGATCTATGATTCCAGATTGAAACGGACGCCTCATTCTAAACTTATGTACAGTCTAAGTCCACAGTACTGCTGCTAATCGCTGCTGTCTTCATCGTCCTCTTCCTCTGACACGGCGCTGTTGCTGAACGTGTCCTGCCTGATCTGTCGCGACCCGTTAGCTGCCGTTAGCATGTCGTAGCAAAAATCGCAGACTCGCACAGGTCGTGATGACTGGCTGGGCAGCAGGTGGCGCTTTTCCGAGCAGGGGCCGCACACCACGAACCCGCACTTCCTGCAGTGGTGGCGGCGGTTGACCGCGGTGAACTTTGCCCTCTGGCAGCGCATACAGATGGACGCCTCAGAGTCGGGGACCCAGACCGCTGCATGCTCACCAGTCGGCGCTTTTCCGCTCTTTTGCAGTAAATCGCCGACGCACTTCCCAATATGATTCATCCACTCTGACTTCTCCGTAGCCGTGGCGGCGAAGACAGTGAAGGATTTGGTTGGCGTTTTGATGAGCCCCGCCATTCCACAGATCATACTCGGCATTGTCGGGGGCTGTATCTATGGTAACGGACTCCAGGGGGATGATGTGTTGCTTGTTGTATTTCTTCTTTTGAATGACGATGTTGCCGTAGACCAGGATGTCATTGAACGTCCGTCCGTCCGTCCACTTCAAAGCTTTGAAAGCGAGAACAACCCACATTCTCTGCTTCTTTGAGCTTTGACACATTAAAGCTTTGTAGTGTCTTTAAGTTCTGTTGCTGCGATCTGATTGGTGGAATTCCGATTCTAGAATGTGATGATGTCATACTCATACTCCTACTGCAAGAGCCAGATTTCCCTATTGATTCTTGTCCGCGCTCTAACTCGACAACCGTCTCACCTAGGAATGTCAAACTTCCAAACTGCACCAACAATTCATCTTTAACTGGGTTTGACAAATTCTAACTTAATTCTATATACAATAATTCAAAGTACGGGCGTATTTTGCCCCGCTGGCGGAGCTCTTGTTATATTTTTTGAATTGCACACATATCCTCTTTATGTAATGCACAAAGTTCTCTTGTGTTTTGTTGTAATGAGATGTTGTGTTAGCATTTCCAAGGTTGAATAAATAGGAGTGGATTAATATAAGTTTTTTTCTTCTTCCCACTCCTTTTTGAAAATCCCGGTTATGAGAAACCAGTGCCACATAACTAAAGCAACTGTAGCCGACATTAGTGAAAGAGCTGTTCTGCACTCGTATGATCTCTGAAAACTTTAACATGAACCATCTCCAACGCAGCATAAGCACAGAACAGACTCACCATCAGCAGAACATCCTCTGTCACAGAAAGAACACTCATATTCCACTGAGTCGTGTCCTTTAGTCCGACAGAAGCTGACCACATCGACCCAAGAGTTGTTTTTTTTAGTGCTTATACTGTATGCAAATAATCCATGCGGTTTTTCTTAAGTTTCGTCTCTGTAAAATGTAACCAATGTGCGCAAAGCTGCATTAAACACATTATAATCAAGATTCAAAAAGTTGTAAAATTTTCATATTCGCTAAAATGAAGTTACGTTTCTCACTCTCAGTCAAAGCTAAATTAAATAATAATAAAATGAAAGAAAAGTTCAGAGTTCTTCTTAGGGAGACAGCCTGGTGCGGAGAGAATTAATATCATGGTTGTTTGTATTTTTTTCCCAGGTTTATTAAATATATATTTTTTGCACTGAACAAAATGTAATAACTTGTTTGTTTGCAACTATGCTAACTATTCTTGTATATTTATTTGACAGGTCACTTATTTTCAAGTCTAATCATCTCCCCCTGCCCTCCATCAATATTATAGAATGTCTGGAGATGTTGGTAACACTGTGTTGTAGTTTTGGAAACTTTCTGACCCTCAAGACCTGATTAACTTTAGGTCTTTCACCATGATCCTCCTTTCCCAGGCTTATATTCTGACACAACTGAACTAAAACTAACAAAAACTATATGTTTCAAATCTGGGAAAGAATGTGTTATTTCTTGTTTATTTCTTTGTTTATTACCCATGTGTAAAGGTGCACTATGCAACTTTTCTGGTTGAGGATCCATCACCTACTTGTTGTGATGTTCTTTCACTGTATTGTATTGAACCAATTGTTCTTACATGTACAAGTCAAAATATACCTCGACAATGTGAACTTTTACTGTTACTGGGATCACCTCTCCACAGACCTGATCACTTAAGACACAAACCCTCCATATTTAGGCTGCTTCTCTCAGAAAACACTCTGTACCACCTCTGATAACAAAGGATAACTCAAACGTGTGTCAATAAAACAAAGCACAACTCCGGGTATGTTTTTGATGACATAACAACTGTCAAGTATGTCTTAAACCTCACAAGAGTCAATTTTCTTTTATATAGGACCTTTATGTTAAACCTTGCCGCACTTTAAAGCCTGCACTTTAAACCAAGGTGTCTAAGTGACATAACACCTGGCTACATCCCGGTTTGTTTTGCCCAGCCTCCTCTCAGACAAAAGCCAGAACAAAGCTCATAATTATCATGTTTGGCAGCGCAGACAGGTTGACAACCCAGCATTATCAGCCGCAGCGTAAAATAGTTTATCTCCCTCCTTCAGTCTACTCAAGGTGTTCCACAGTATGTGTCTATGAAGGGCATTTATAGACACTACTGGCATTTTGGTTTGTAGTTATTTGAAATTAATACTGTCACAAGACTCAAATTTCAAACTTGATTTCAATACTAAGAAATGGACTTAATATTGTTTACTGGAGATAAAATATTCTCCTTTTTATTATACGCCTGTTGTAATACGGGACGTATTATGGTATGGCGCTGTCCGTCCGTCTGTCCGTCCGTCCGTCTGTCCGTCCGTCCGTCCGTCTGTGGACACTTCAAAGCTTTGAAGTCTTTGAAGCTTTGTCTTCATGAAGAGGCAAAACATGTGGGGCATGCGCCGATATATATATAAGGTATACTGTATTTGTGTATTTTATTGTATATTTTTGTATCGATCCATGCTGTAGGTCAGTGGTATCAATTTTATGTGACTTCAGGTTTTTTCACACTTGTTATTATTATATTGGTAGTGAACTGCCTTATTGTGCTTACCGGTATGTGCCATAGACGCCAGTATTGGAATCTTCCAAACTGCACCAACAATTCATCTTTAACTGGGTTTGACAAATTCTAACTTAATTCTATATACAATAATTCAAAGTACGGGCGTATTTTGCCCCGCTGGCGGAGCTCTTGTTAGTAATACTAGGGATGCACCGGTACGATACGATGATTTTTATGGATAGGTTATCGGTTCTGTCCATATCCTATTTTGGTCTATTGCCCAAACACCTACCAATAGTTGTCCAGTAGTTAGTTAAAGTGATAAATAACAGTTACAAAACCCATTCTCCGTGTGTTTATAGGGAATAAATAATAGTTTTGCTTTATTTAGTCTCTGCCCTACTATCAGTTGATATCGGCTTTCAGTATCGGCATCAGTATTGGAACAGAAACATCTGGAGTAGTGCATCATGTCATTTCAGTACTTCCTTTACCATGAGATCTTATACTTGTTCTGATGAAGCTCTAAATCATACTAAAACTGTTCAGAAAAGCTCAAATTGGGTGTTTTTTGCAGTATTGTTACTCATGTAATAAGAAGAATACAAGGGAAGCACCAATACCAGTGTCAGGCACCTGTCTCACAGCAGATGCTCATCGTCATTGTGCTGCCAATACCAAGTGCCAGTACCACTAAAACTGTGTTGTGTTTTAATTTGATCAGTGAGCTCTGAGGAGCGAGGAGTTGACTATAAAGGATGAACATTAACAGTTCTGCACATTAAGCTCAGCTGTGCTACTGTCACATTAACTATGAACATATTTATGAGGTCTGTATGGTTCTTAAAGGATACCAGCAGAGTGCTTGTGTTTACATAGGGAAGGCTAAAGTGGCCAAGTGGTGCCGTCTGTTGTGAATGCATTGTGACTTATTGGCCAGGCTGCAGAATAATAATAATAATAGTAATAAATCTTTATTCATAAAGCACTTTTTGCAAGGTGCTGTACAAGCAGCAATGAACGATACGAAAAGCATAAAAAATAGCATACAGAAAGCATACAAAAACAGACAATGATGCAAACAATTCAATTGATTATAGTAAATAAATAAAAAGCAATAGAATAAAAGGAAATAAGGGGAAAAAATCAAGCTATAACCAGTTAAAGGGAGGCCAGCTGATAAAAATGGGTTTTAAGAAGTTATTTTAAAAAGATGATACTGATGGTGCTATTCTGATCTCCTCAGGCAGGTCATTCAAAAGCCGAGGAGCCCGGACTGAAAAGGTTTGATCAAACAAAGTAATAAATATTAAAGCTAATTTTCAAAATTAGTTTTTAATTCTTTGTAACTAGAGTGAAGCAGAAATTCCAAGCAGCCCCTCAGATAAGAGTTCCAGTGAAAAAGTCGGCTATATTATAATAATCCTATGAAATTAATTAGATCTACTTCATAATAAAACCTATGTAAAAATAATGTCATGTATCAGTACTCGGTATCTTCAAGTACTCAGAAAGAAGCAGTCGTGCTCATTTTTGTGCATCCCTTTTTCATACTAAATACCTGGAAAAAGTCTATTTGATGGTAACATTTTATATAGAGCTTTTCCACCTTCAATGCATGGAGTCCCCTCTGCAGAGGCCCGACCCACAGCCCTGTGAACGCAGCTTTAGGCACAGACTTAAGACCTCACACACAAACATGAGCCTGTATTTAAAGATGATATTCTGGGCTTCAGGAATTCGTTCACTTTATTTGTCGTTTGCTGTATGAAAACCACAGCGGAAACAGGTCTGAGAAGTGCATTCATTGATCTGTTCAAAGCAGACAAAATATACAAATGACAAAAAAAAAGTTGGAGAGCAAAAAACATAATACATAATTTAAAGAAAAGAAGTAACTATTAAATGTCGGTGTTAGTTTTAAATGCAGTGTAAATCCGTTCGTGGTGATATTCTGGTTCTTCCTAAGCTGAGTGAATGTGTGTGTGGTGTGTTGTGTGTGTGTTTTGCAGCTGGAGAACCTGGGGAACTTCATCAAAGCCATGCTGGTGTACGGCCTCAAGCCCACCGACATCTTTGAGGCCAACGACCTGTTTGAGAACGGCAACATGACCCAGGTCCAGACCTCTCTACTGGCTCTGGCCAGTATGGTGAGTGTGAGGAGGACAAGAGCGCCCCCTGTAATCATCACATGTACTCACCTCTTTGTGTCCCCCTGCAGGCCAAGACCAAAGGGCTGGACACTAAAGTGGACATTGGGGTGAAGTACGCAGACAAAGCCCAGAGGCACTTTGACGAGGGCAAGATCAAGGCAGGACAGTGTGTGATCGGACTGCAGGTACCTCCCATGGGCAGGAACATCTGATCTGAGCATAATCAGAGAGCCTATTCATTAGCTACGGGGTGGAGTTTGAAGTGTGAATACCTTTTAGACCAATCACACTGTTCCTTATACCCCCACCCCTGGCCTCCCTCCCCCTCACTCCCCCCTTTAGTCCTCCAGGATCACATTTTGGGTGTGCATGGAAACATACTGTGGACTCATGGATGGGATGGTGGAATCTTCTGAGGGGATGTATATTGTGAGGCCTGTTGCAATGGTGATCACTCTGACCCTGTGGTGTTCAGATGGGGACTAACAAGTGTGCGAGCCAGGCCGGGATGACCGCCTACGGGACCCGAAGGCACCTGTACGACCCCAAAACCCAGACTGACAAACCCTACGACCAGACCACCATCAGCCTGCAGATGGGCACCAACAAGGGGGCCAGCCAGGTACAGGCCTGTGTGTGTGTGTGTGTCTGTGTGTGTGTCTGTGTGTGTGTGTGTGTGTGTGTGTGTGTGTGTGTGTGTGTGTGTGTGTGTGTCTGTGTGTGTGTCTGTGTGTGTGTCTGTGTGTGTGTGTGTGTGTGTGTCTGTGTGTGTGTGTGTGTGTCTGTGTGTGTGTCTGTGTGTGTGTGTGTGTGTGTGTGTGCGTGTGTCTGCGCGTGTGTGTGTCTGTGTGTGTGTGTCTATGTGTGTGTATCTGTGTGTGCGTGCGTGTGTGTGTGCGCATGTGTGTGTGTGTGTGCTTGTGTGTCTGTGTGTGTGTGTCTGTGTGTGTGTCTGTGTGTGTGTGTGTGTCTGTGTGTGTCTGTGTGTGTGTGTGTGTGTGTGTGTGTGTGTGTGTCTGTGTGTGTGTCTGTGTGTGTGTGTGTGTGTGTGTGTGTCTGTGTGTGTGCGTGTGTGTGTGTGTGTGTCTGTGTGTGTATGTGTGTCTGATGTGTGTGCGTGTGTGTGTGTGCGTGTGTGTGTGTGTCTGTGTGTGTCTGTGTGTGTGTGTGTCTGTCTGTGTGTGTCTGTGTGTGTCTGTGTGTCTGTGTGTGTGTCTGTATATGTGTGTGTGTCTGTGTGTGTGTGTGTGTCTGTATATGTGTGTGTTTGTGTGTCTGTGTGTGTGCGTGTCTGTATATGTGTGTGTCTGTGTGTGTGTGTGTGTGTGTCTGTGTGTGTGTGTGTGTCTGTGTATATGTGTGTGTGTGTACTTATCATCATTACATTTAAAGGACCTCTATCAGACGTGAGGTCTTACAAGTTTTTCCTTGGACTCAAGTCAGAATAGAGACACTATTTTTAGGACTTGTGACTTGACTGAATAAAATGGACTAAGAATTGGGCCTCGACTTCAACTTGAGGCTTGTGACTTAAAAAAAGCTTTTCGAAAAACAAACAAACATGTTTTTAGAAAATACTTCTCTTCACAGTTGTGACATGCGGTGCTTAATTTTACAGGAACAAACTCGAACATGTCCCTCCCACTTCCCTGTTACTTTGGATGTGACTGAAGGACTGTGATACACAGTCTCTCACAGTCATATACAGCACAGAGCACAGTACAGGAAGACAGAAGCAAGGGACTTTTTAATTACAGTTTAGTTTAAAGTTCATATAAAAAGCAAAAATCTAAGCAATATTTGTTACTTTGGTTTAAAGACTTGAAATGACTTGAAGCTCAAAGCAGAAGACATGGACTTGACTTGGACTTAAGAACCAGTGACTCGAGACTCGACTTGGACCTGCCGGTCTTTGACTTGGAACTTGAGACTCACAAACTTGGTCCCTGGTTGGACACAGGAAGGAAATATGACATATGTACACAGACTGTATAAAAAAGTGGACTAAGTGAGTGTGACGTCACCCACAGTGTTCAGCACGGCTCAAAGAGGCTCCTGATGCCACGGTTACAGGAGCCAATCTGGAACGTTATGTTATGAATAGGATTTTTTGACGGACAAAATAGGGAAAAATAAAATCAGGATCATGTGTCGCGGGTTCATACGAACTATTCAATTCAATTTATTTCAATTCAATTTATTTTGTAGCGCCCAAAATCACAACAACAGTTTCCTCTAAGGCCGTTCCAAGATCTGGATGAGTAAAACATACACACAGACATATCAAAGCAGGAATAAACAACATTCATGTAAAGCAGCAAATGAAACATGGTCCAGTCATCCCCTGTCCTTAGACCCTCCTTCTCAGCAAGGAACAACTCCAAAAAACCCAGGGTCCTGGGAAAAAGAAGAAACCTTGGGGAGAACTACAGTGAAGGAGGGATCCACTCCCATGGACGGACAGGCTATAGATGTCCAGGCCCGTGGGCCAGTTCAGTAAACTAAAGACCAAAATGACGAGGCCACAGCAGCAGGTACAGAGAGAGGAGGGATAAGATCCCAATGTAAGACAATGGGAGCCAGAAGGAGCCGGAAGAGCCTCCCGAAGCACTTCCTGTTTGGCGCGCGGTGGCTAATGGGTTAGCTATGTCCACTCATATATGCGTATGTAGCCAATTCCATAACTGTTACCTAGCAATCGTTAGCAAGGACCAAATCATTAGCAAGGACCAAATCAATAGCAAGGACCAAATCATTAGCAAGGACCAAATCATTAGCAAGGACCAAATCATTAGCAAGGACCAAATCATTAGCAAGGACCAAACTTTGTCTAAATGACACAGTTATGATTATACTTGTATATGATATGATATTGTATCTGATCATATATATTATAATCATTGAGTTGTTTGTGTGCATTTTGGATGGACTTGTGACAGTTGATGACGTAGGTGGAAGGACATAGAACTCACTGCCTCTTAACTGATGTACAAACTATGGTGAATACAGGAACTATCCCACCAGATCAGGGCAGAATTAGTCAAATAAATGAACCTGTCAGATGCACTTTAATTCTGGATGCTGAGCACTAAAGCCAAATGAGTTCAATTTCACCTAAGCCTCTACTACTAACCTGTAGTACTACTCTGTGTGAAATGACCTCATGTAGTCTGGACACCTCTGCCCTCTGGACACCTCTGCCCTCTGGACACCTCTGCCCTCTGGACACCTCTGCCCTCTGGACACCTCTGCCCTCTGGACACCTCTGCCCTCTGGACACCTCTGCCCTCTGGACATGTCTTTGCACTGCCCCAACAAATAAAGACTAAATAGGATGGACTGTGCTCTAGTGCTGATGCCCCAGAGTCACAGTCAAGAACCCAAACAGTAAACCCAAAATTAAAGTGCTTTTTATTAGACAATGTGAATAAAAGGAACTTAAAGTGTTTGTACCTGATTTTCCTTGTCTTACAAACGTAAAAAAAAACAGTTCATTTTGTTTGCAGTGGTCCAAAATTCTTGCTCTTACCTTATTATGCATCAGAGCATAATTAATATTCAGCGATTATTCACTGCCATCAGTCAACTTAAGTCAACCTCCAGAGACCAGTGCAGAGTTTTGCTGTGACTGTAAGGCTAACACCAGCATGCTAACTATGCACTTCCTGATTATGAGACAGTAAAATGGTCTGCAGTTAGATGCAGACAGTACACAGCTGATTTATTTTGAGCTGCTTATATACTCGCCTTTGTACTGGGGCAAAACACATTTTCCTTTTTAATTCCTTTTTGCCCCATGGATTCTGGGAGAACCCTGGTCCCTGATTGATGGAGCCACTCCCACCTCACCTCCAGCCTCCTCCCCCTGTTTAATCTGATCTGCTTCACCTGTTCAGGCTGCTGGCCTTTGTGGCCCGTGGGCCGTTTTGTGTCTCGAACGTCAGTACTGACCTTGTGTTTGTTTAGTTCTTTGTCGTATGTTTAGTTGCTTAGTTTACTTTGCCCTTTGTTACACTTTTGTTTAAAACCTTGTAAATATTTTAGATCCTCTTTTCATTTAATTTACATTGTACATCCCTATTAATTAAATGACTGTATTTATTCCCTCTTCCATCTTGTTCTTTTGGCACTTCCCCTGCCCCTAGCAGAGCTCGGTACCATAATGTATCACAGAATATAATGTAATCCTGGTGTGTTTGCTCCGCAGGCTGGCATGTCTGCCCCTGGCACTCGTAGAGACATCTTTGACCAGAAGGTGGCGCTGCAGCCCCTAGATAACTCCACCATTTCCCTTCAGATGGGCACAAACAAAGTGGCATCCCAGCGTGGCATGAGCGTGTACGGCCTGGGACGCCAAGTGTACGACCCCAAGTACTGCGCCCCGCCCACAGAGCCTGTCATCCACAGCAACGGCTCCCAGGGGCCCCACGGCTCCGACATCAGCGACAGCGACTATCAGCACGACTATCAGGGCCCCTACCACGGAGACTACCAGGGCGAGTACCACGGAGAGTACCAGGGAGAGGAGTACCACCAGGGCTACCATGATAACTACAATTACCACAGCCAGGGCATGGACTACTAGGCCTACAGTGTTAGCATGTACGTGTTAGCATGTACGTGTTAGCACGTACACAGAGCCCTTGTCCCCTGTAGACTGTGCACCGTCTGCTCTGGTCCAGAGCACCTCTCCTCACACAGTCCTCTGCCCCTTCACACAGTCTCAGAATGACACCAACTACTACAGTTTTACATTTCTCCAAATGTCTTATTGCTTATGCTTATTACAGCGTAATGAATTTGGACCAGTAGCCAGTAGGGTTGTCAAAAGTGTCAAATCAGATACTAATCGACGCTAAAGGTATCAATACTAAAAAGGCCACATGGGAATAGAAAAAGTACTTCTATTTAATGTGGAAAATCACATTCTTTTGTCTAAAGAAAGAAAATCTTTGTATCATTTTGGTATCAGAATCGATATCGAGTCTTTTCCTTAGTATGGAAATGGCGTCTGAAAGAGGATGCATGTTATTTTCATTCTCTCACAGTTTTACACAGACTGCAGCCTGCCTCAGGCTGTGCTACCTGCCCCTGCCCTCGGCCACTGCAAATACAGTGGCTCCTTCGTTTCTCCATTTCTCTTTCTGTCCAAACAGTGGGAGTTCTTACTGGAGTAGTTAGTTGGTTAGTAGTTAGTTGGTTAGTAGTTAGTTGGTTAGTTATGTGTCATGTGACTGTGTGAAGGGGCCTCCGTGACACAGAGCTTAATGAGGTTCTGATAAACAGTATATTGTAGTTTGATGTTGTAGTTGTTGCCCGGGTAACAGAGGGACCTCACATTTGTCTGGGTGACTGAAGCCTGCGATTGTTCTGTTTTACACAAACTTTTGGGAGATTTCTGCTCTTATCCATGAAGTATTTTCTGACATTGTGTGAGACATTCAGAGGACAGTTTAGACATGTCCTCTCCTTATGTTCTTAAGGTCTTTCTACTTCCTCTTTTATATTTATTGCAATGAGCTCCACTGTGCCCTGCCCTCAGTTTAATCCAGTTAATGTTTCCTGACTCTTCTGTAGTGAGTTTAAACTGAACTCTGAAGTGACTAATGGAACCTGATGACGATGTGGATGCTCCTGTATGCATTTGTATTGGACTGATTTGTACTGTTTGTTTTTTAAAAATAAAATGTATTTTAAAAGATTGGTCTTTGTCATCTTTATGTAACAAGCAAAATATGGAATGGTTTTATAAACAGAACACTGTGAAAAACAGCTTTGAGGAGAAACAAATGTGTTACATTTGGCTAAAATATAAGAAATTCTGTTGCATCTTGTTGTGGGGATAGTTTTTATTATTGTATCTTGGGCAAGGCTCATCTTGTCTTCGGTGCGTACGTCAATGTAATGAATGTGAGGAAAGAGTGAAAACTAGATGCACTGAGAGTGGCTTGATTTATTCTGAATGATGAAATCATTGGACAGAGTTTGAGGGAATTTGGTGTTTTGGTTCTCAAGAATGATCCAATCAGAGACACTGTGTCTCTATCTGCACACTGCACATTTCTCTGATCTGACCAAGATTTTCAAACTTCTGTCAGTTTCTTCATCTTGTTTTCAGATTTATTATTATATACTTACTTGTTCTGAAGTGGTTGTATAATATTAAAAATGATCACATATTTCTTCCATTACTCAACTAGTGAGAAAATCTTCAATTTAGGCAATAAATGTTTAAAAAAAGAAGCTACAGTCCATTCACCAGTTTTCCCTGCAGCGCTTTGATTCACTGATACAGATTTGTTTGATACTTGAGTTTATATCAAACTTACAAGTTTATTTTAAAAGAACTTATCAAGTAAAATGATCTTGCTGCATAGACAGATCATTTCACTACATTTAAGTCATTTTCTGGTAAATTTAAGTGTTTATATTTAAAATTTTGACCAAGCAGAGCAGGTTAAAGACACAGGTTCAGTAACAGGACTTTTTCTACCAGTACAAATGGCCACACGCCTCCTCCCTTTAAAACCAGACAAAATAAATCCAGTTCTCCATCTAAAAAAAGGTGAGAGAAGATCCAAGATGACCCAACCATTTGGATGAGACAGGCTGCCTCTGTTTGTGACCGTGCAGCGGCTTCATGGGAACAGCCCCCTCTGCCCCTCTCCCCCAGCCCGCTCATGCCCCGGAATAATCACGGCATTGTGCCGCTCCGTGGAATATGGGGTGAAAGCGCACGGTTCAGTTATAGAGACGCGGTCCAAAAAGGGCGTGTGCTGTGCGCGCAGAGCCACACGGGGCCGACAACAGGCATGCGCGTCCTGTGCGCGTCCTGTGCGCGTCCTGTGCGCGTCCTGTGCGCGTCCTGTGCGCGTCCTGTGCGCGTCCTGTGCGCGTCCTGTGCGCGTCCTGTGCGCGTCCTGTGCGCGTCCTGTGCGCGTCCTGTGCGCGTCCTGTGCGCGTCCTGTGCGCGCGGAGGAGCCGTTTGAATGACAGGTCAGAGGTGACGACAGGACCACGCCCCTCACTTCCTTCAGCCGGCTTTGATCGGTGATCCAGAGGAGGGGCTGTTCTGCTTCTGAACACACGGGGGCGCACTGTCCTCATCTACAGACGTGTAGATGGCCTCTATGCATTAGGCCTTATCTGTCTGTCTGTCTGTCTGTGTCTGTGTCTGTGTCTGTGTCTATATCTATATCTATATCTATATAACCCACCTCAAGTATGTACAATGTAGAATGTCATGCACCTTCTGATGGAGGAGGAGATGTGGAGACCAAAACTCCTTCTGTCAAAGCCTGATGGCTCAAAAAGCAGGGCCAGGCCTGGTTAGTACTTGGATGGGAGATCGCTGGAATACCAGGAGCCACAGGGGGGCGCCAGTGACAAGTCACTTGTTTTGTCCTTAGGCAAGACACTTCACCCAGTCAGCATAGTGTGGATGTAGTGTGTGAGTGTTGGTAGTGGTCTGAGGGGCCAATGGTGCAGACTGACAGCCTCACATCAGTCTGCCCCAGGGCAGCTGTGACATGACTATGAGCGCTTTAAAAGTATAATAATATATTATAGGACAATGAGGGAATGTGTCTTGGGTCTCCTGGTGACTCTTGGGGTCCCTGGTGACTCTTGGGGCCCTTGCTGTCTGTGTTCCTCTCCGCTGACTGGAATGTGTCCCTCTCCTCGGTCCTGCACAAATAAACAGAGGGCAGCTGATCAGACACAAGAGGAGCACATAGTTTCCACCTGCTGTGAGCGCCTCCCTCACTTCCTCAAATAGCTCAGGCAATATTTAACCACTATCAGCACAGATCTGCCACTCAGCTCATTATGTCAGATTTGTTATGGCAGCAGTGCAGAGGCCTTTCAGATAACCTCCAGACTCTGACGAGCTTTTAATCATGTTACAACAGGAGTTCATCGGCAGATTACTCACAATTATATTTTGATTGATCCATGTTTGCGTAATCCTGTATGGCCCTGCATTTAAGTGCTCAGAAAATCTTTGTTTTCACCTACCCCCTATCCCCACCTCGTTTTCCTGTACCTCAAAAACTTCAAACTCAGGCTCATACATATAGGGTTCCAAAATGCCATGTAGACATATTTCAGCAATAAATTTAAAGCTACCGTCTGTATTGGCTGCATGTGTGTGCCAGCACAGGTGAGATGTCTGTGCTTTTCTCACCACTGGATTTAACTCCAGTTTGATTTGTGTCTTGTTCTGCTGTTGCGACACGTTGACAAATCGGATTCAAACAGTCGTCTGTGCTTTCCGATGTCTTTCAGAAACAGCCGTTCAGATGATAATGTGTAGAATCACATGTATGAGTCACATAGATGAGCCTGGTCAGGGTCACTGCAGTAACATAGACACGACATGGCAAAAGAAACACATGTGGAACTGGACAATACAACATCACAGTCACTCCATGTTGTCCGTATACTGTGTGGACTGGGGAACAAACTCGTTTTTATATTATCTGGAATAACTCTGCTGGTCTCTGAGAGTTATAAAAGTGCATGTAGCTATTTGTCAATTCTAAAATAGCCCATAAGTATCACACTGATGTGAGTTCACCGTGCATCTACTCACCCAAACACCACACATCAGACCACAGCTGTGAGGAGGACAGTTTCAGTTTTACTAAAGGTGCTGTTTCTGTTGAAATGGGCAAAGCTGGAGATTATGTTATTGCAACAAATGTTATGTCACATCTAGCAATGCAGTTTGTAACACAGAATCAGATGGGGATGTCCAAAGTTTTTCTGTTCCAAAGAGACGGGCTTGTAATTGGAGGGAGGATGTTGTGTCATCATTACAAGACAGAGGACCACATCCTCCACAAACCACCATCTGCCCTGATGTAAGTCTGGCCATTCACAACCAGCACACAGGAAACAGATCTAAATATAAAACTGAACCTATGACATGAAGCTGAAATCAGTTCTCACTTTGTATGATAACATCTGAATGGGGTCATCAAAAGTACTGAAAAACAGATACAAGTCCATACTAAAACTAGTATCAAAAGTTGAATCAAAAGGTATAAGAGCCAATAGAGTCATGTTTTGTGTTAGACAGGACCCCAAAGCAGAGACAGAGATGCAGGTAGGTGTTAAACAGCTTTATTACACAGACTGAAGGATGTGGTGACGGGAGCTGGCTGGAGACATGGACAAGATGACGTCGACAGGTAGAACGACGACACAGAGTTGACAAGGATGACATGGAGCAGGTAAACAGAGAGCGACAGGGAATGATGAGGAATGAACTGACACTGAACAGAGGACATGGAGAGGGCTAAAAGTAGTGGGGCTGATTGGGCGATGAGCTGCAGGTGAACCACCCAGCATGTGAGCCACACTGCAGCATGAGCTCCAGCCAAGCCCCGGTGAGGTGCAGACACAAACAGAACAGAGGAGAGAGGGGGAACACATAACAAACACCAAACCCTTTTTTTGTGATATCCGATTTTTTTTTGCAAGGTCGTTCACACTTCCAATTAAATGTGACTTGTCTGTGATCTGCAGTGTGAACTTTAAACGCCCCAAAAGTGTCCTGCATGAGCACTGGAGGACACGACGACATCACAGCAGCAGCTCAGTGTTTACGGAAGTCGCCTGAACATGGAGCTGCATTGAGCTCCTGGAGATTTTAAAGTTGCTGTCGTATCGCTCTCACAGGAGGAAACACGTTTTCAGCCTATTTCAGTAGCAAACGTGTCGCCATTGGGCTGTGTTGGCTCACAGCAGGAGCTTGTTCCAGCACAACAGCCAGACTCTCACTTGTTGAAGACGTGTAGGCCAGTTGAATGCGACTCGGCCTTCCAGACTGAAGACACATTGAAAAAGATCAGATATGTATCAGTTTTATCCAAGAGGCCTGTGTCGCATTAAAAAAAAAGGATCTGTGTCATTCAGACTGTCATTAAAAGATCAGATACAGGTCATATAGGGGTGAAAAAATAGCCTTAGATTAGTATAAGCCAATGGACCACTGTGGAACCTACCTGCACCGACTGACATGTTCATGCCGAAAATCAGTGTTCGGGAACTGAAAAGTTGGTTCCTGACAGGAACCAAGTAAAACTTGGTTTTTCCAAGTGAACTGTGACGTTACAGGTGACGCAGCAGGTTCACCTGGGTCACATGTGATAAAACAAACAACACGTGAATGGCACATCCGAACATGCCATTGCAGGGAGATTTAATGTGTCGCCAGCACAGTCTTCATATATGACAAGAAAAGTTTTAAGTCTACAAATTATTATATACATCTTTGGATGTCTTTGTCAGATGATGTTTCCATGTTTTTCACTGTGAAGCCCATTGGGGAAACTCTTGTTGTGATTCTGGGCTATAGAAATAAAAGTGAATTGAACTGAATTGGATTGGGTGTCGCTGCTGCAGGTGTTGCAGCAGAGCTTGGCACATAAATAATGGTTTCTATGAGTCCAAAGCTCGCTGGTGTCGATGATGACATCCATAATTGTTATTTGTATGGCCTTGTTTTTATTTGGTGGCAAATCCACATGTGTCGATGACACATCCTGAGTTCACTTAAATGGTTTGAACATGGGTCAGAACTTTGGTGCAGGAACCAGCACCATTTTGGCCTGGAAACAGCGTGAGGGATTACAGACACATATAAGACCACATGGGAATAGAAAAGAAAGTCCTACCATTTAATACTGAAAATGACATTCTGTCAATATTGAGAATCTGTTCTATCAACATGAGTCTGTTAGGAAATCGAGTTTGAAATGTTAATATTGTGACCACACCACATCTAAAGTCTTAATCTGACCAAATATGGCTTTAACCGTGACTTCTTACACACAGCTGAATCATGGTCTGTAAAATATAATATCATAGTGTATAATAAAGGCGTGGGCTCATATATGTCAGAAGAACATGATGAAGGAGCAGAGTGCGCCCCTCCAGAGACCCGACTTGTCAGGTCCTCTACAGTCACTATGAGTTTTTTCTCAAAGTCGGTCTATACTCAGATCAGCACAGTGAGCATAAACTGCACATGAGGCAGGCCAAAGAACGGAACTGAAATCACTTTTTATACTGGAATATTATTAAATCATTGTACTTTAGAATATACTTGGGCTACATGTTGACTTTTGACTTTTTTATTGAAAGAATGTGTAATAATAATAATAATAATAATAATAATAATAATAATAATAATAATAATAATAATAATAATAATTCTTCAGACTTACAGACCACTTTTTTGGACACTCAAAGATGCTTTACAAACAAATAGGAAGTGACACTGTAGAAAATGGGGGGATCGTGGTGCGTTTTTAGAAGTTATTTGAAGTGCTGCAGTGAGTCTAAGTTCCTGATGGATATATCTATATATATATATATATATATACACCCTACACACACGCACGCACACACACATATACAGTATATGTTGCCTGTGCCTTGTTCTTACACACAGCACAGAACAAGGAACAAGGCACAGGAGCCTTGAGCACCTGAGCAACAGAGGCCCAGATCTACCACACCAGACAAGACCCAAGGTGTAGGTTGTGCAAAGAAGTGCCTGAGACAGTCCAGCACATAACTGCAGGGTGTAAGATGCTGCAGGGAAAGCGACATGGAGCGACATAACCAAGTAGCGGGCATAGTGTACAGAAACATCTGTGCAGAGTACGGGCTGGAAACCCCAGGATCAAGGTGGGAAACGCCTCCAAAGGTTGTGGAGAATGAGCCAAGATCCTGTGGGACTTCCAAATACAGACTGACAGAACAGTGATGAACCAACCAGACATCGTGGTTCTGGATAAGCGAGAGAACAAAGCCGTGGTGGTGGACATTGCAATACCGAGCGATGGCAATGTCAGGAAAAAGGAACACGAGAAACTAGAGAAATACCAGGGGCTCAAAGAAGAGCTGGAGAGGCCTGGAAGGTGAAAGCATCGGTGGTGCCTGTGGTGATCGGAGCACTCGGGGCCGTGACCCCCAAACTGGATGAGTGGTTGCAGCAGATCCCAGGAAGGACAACAGACATCTCAGTCCAGAAAAGTGCAGTACTGGAACAGCAAAGATACTGCGCAGAACTCTCAAGCTCCCAGGCCTCTGGTAGAACCCGAGCTGATGAGGGTGAGAGACCAACCACCGTGGAAGGTGAGAAACCTGAATTTTTCATTTCTCTATCTTGTTCCTAAATCACGATATGAACATAAATAATGGACCAATCAGATGCCTTCATTCCCCAAGGTCGCTGTTGACAAGCATTAGCAACATGTTTGATTGACAGCTAGTTTTGGGGCTAAGTAAGTTCCCTTCTCGCTTTCCTGCCCCGATTGATTGTTTTTGAAATAAAATGACAAAAGATCTCAAACAATTCCAATAGCTAACGTTAGCAGAATCTTAACTAGCATAATTTAACTAGCATAAAGTAAAGTGAATTTCATTAAATTGCAATTGTTGTTCGCACGTAACAGAACATGCAACATAAATGAATGATTTAAACACACTATTTAAAGTTTGATGATAAAAGCTAAAAGTTTCCCATAGTCCCTATATATGAGTGGACTAAGTGAGTGTGACGTCACCCACAGCATTCAGCGCCACTCAAATGAGGCTCGCGATGCCACGGCTACAGCAGCGAATCTGGAGCCATGACGCTATGTTATGAATGGCATTTTTTAACAGACAAAATAGCAAAAAAAAAAATTCAGAATCATGTGTCGCGGGTTCATATGAAAATTTTAAGACCAAAATGATGAGACCACAGCAGCAGTTACAGAGAAAGGGACGAGAAGATTCCAGTGTAAATCAATGGGAAAAAGAGAAAGGAGCTGGTAGAGCCTCTTGGAGCACTTCCTGTTTGGCACCCGGCAGCTAACGGGTTAGCTTAGTCCACTTATATATACGGTCCATGAAGTTTCCTTATTATTCTCAAGAATCACCAAAATACAGTGGCTTGTGCAGAATGGTGCAGAGTACATCACAGCTCTGCCATGAGTTGGGCGGCACATTTAACAACCTCAGTCATGATTGGCTCTTGTGGTTGCTATGATACTCGCGGTCGGATTTCCAAATATGGAGCCTGGCTCCAAATTTACTCCTGTAACTGTGGTAACGGGAGCCTCATTTGAGCGACGCTGAATGCTATGGGTGACGTCACACTCACTTAGTCCACTCATATATACGCTCTATGGGGGCAACAGTCTGAGCAGGAAATCCCAGACTTCCTTCACCCCAGACACTTCCTCCAGCTCCTCTGGGGGGACCCCAAGGCGTTCCCAGGCCCAGAGAGGCTCCTGAGGGAGGCGTTCAGGAGGCATCAGAACAGATGCCCTCCCCTCAGCTGCTCTTCTCAATGTGGAGGAGCAGCGGCTGTACTCTGAGCTCCTCCGGTGTGACTGAGCTCCCGGCCACTCTGTGCAGGAAATTCATTTCGACCACTTGTATCCACGATCTCGTCCTTTCAGTCATTGCCCAAAGGTCCTGACCATAGAGTTGCTCAAGAGCTGTTTATGCAATTTATCTGTTCTACGGCGAGACACATTTTGCTCATATACATGGGAAAGTGTATAGGGCGTAAAGGGCCCATACCCAAAGTGGGTAGGCTTTAATACCCTTTTATACTAGAATTATGTTGTTAGTATTTAAAGTGCTATAAACAGTGCTATATATAGAATTCATAAGAAGGTAAAGTAACAGAAATGGTAATAGCCAGTGTGTGCCACAGGGGGCAGCTTCCCCCCTTACACACCATTACAGCCGTGGTGGTTGGGGCTTAGTGCTTAGATTAGGAAAAGCTTACGGTTTGAATTTGGTTTAATTTAGAAGGGTTTGGTTAAGTTTAAGAGTCACTCCCCCTTCAGAGCACTATCACAACAATCAGCGTGCGTCCCACCACACGCTATTGCACATCGCATCAGGTTTGTCAAGTTGTAGCATCTTGTTTTATGTTGTTTTGTTTTTTGTGTTGTTTTTTTAAATATATGAATTGTCATGTACGAGCATGAGTGACATAAACTTGTCAACTTGTAACTTGTAAGGAGGGTTTGAACAGTGCCCAGGAGAGATCACTATATTATTCAAACATGCATGAAGAAACAGCATTACATCATGGTAGAAAGCTCCAACATGTTGATTTTTCATCATATTTCCTCTGTAACGTTGCAGGGTTTGGTTACATTAGGAGCAGAGCTGAGTCATCCCCTCTGTGCCCCCGGAACAGACGATCTCTAATCTGTCCTCATCCACTGGCACCTCCATGTTGGCTGTTCCAAAGCAGTCGCCACGGTAACGGATATGCCCTCTCTCTCTTTCTCTGGCCTCTGTGAAGAAAGCTTGTTTAACTCTCCCCGGAGTCCAACTCTGACCTGCACAGGCCCTGGACTGTTAAAAGTGCCGTGACAACAGGCAACAGCTCATATAAAGTCATCTATTGTTTTAATGTGATGTGAAGGACTTCCTCACTCGTGGTTTTCCCAGCCGTCCTGTTTAATCCCGGCCTAATATGACTCAAAATTGATTCTAATGAGATTTAAGCCTTGTTTCACTAGCAAGGACCAACAACGACACATGTGCGAAGAGAAAAGAGTTTATTATATGGAGACGTGGCCAGGTCGGCTGGGATGAAACTCAGGGTGGGTGTTCAGTCTCAATCTTCACATGGCCCAGCAGGACGGGACCCATCTTGCAGACGTCTTATGTCTGGAGGTGAACAGATCAGGGTTGGGAGGGTGGGGTCCAGTTATTCGGGACAAACTGGGTCGCCGGGATAGGCTGCTACAAATAGGCTTCTGGGAAACTGATGTGTGGTAGAAGTGAGCTGTGATCCTGAACCTAAGTAATCACATTAACTACATTTATAAAGTTGTTAGTAGTAGTAGTAGTAGTAGTAGTAGTAGTAACCTTAAAATGCTTTGTTCCACGTTGTGCTGTCATGTAGTAGTAGTATTTTTCAAGTCACAACAGCACCCACAACACCCTTTACCTCAAGTTCAGCAGAAATGGACAGTTCCAGGGCTGAAGTCATCTACATGATTCTAGTGAAGGTGAATGGAATTCCTGTATTACATGACATCACAAGACAGAACAGTGTTTTCTGTCTGAAGAGCTAATAACCGCCTAAATGTGCAGGGTTTGCGTGTTCAACATGTGTGAATGAAACACAACACAACTCGAGACAGTGTAGGACTGCATCTGCCCTGCAACCTGTTATTTTACTTTTATTGTATTTTTAATGCTGCTCATAACTACACTGCACCAAAAAGTATTTAATAAACACACGTTTAAAAAAACTAAATAAAACACAACTCCAGGTCTGTTTGTGATGAGGACACAGGTCAGAGACTAGGGTGATACAGGCCACATATCCGTGGTTCAGAACTCTCCATCAGTGCATCAGACCAAAGTGTTTCACAGTAAAATGAACACAATACAAACACATGCAAATGTCTGAACAGTGACGTGATGAAGCCGACAGTCCACACACAGGGAGGAAGGCCCATCAGCCCGGTGTTCGAGCGAGCAGACAACAAGGCCTTGAAGAGCTTCAGAAACAGACAATAACATTTTAAAATCAGTTCTGAAACAAACTGAAGGCCATAAAGAACTGAGCTGAGAAAAGAGTGAACAGTCCTGGTTTGGACCGGGTTTCAACTTGGTTAAGCCCTGATTTAGAAGTGGTTTAGTCCTAGTTTAGTCCTAGTTTGGCCCTAATATGGACCATTTAACTGTGAGTTTAGCCCTGGTTTAGCCCTGGTTTGAGCTTTGTTTAATCCTGGTGTAGCCCTGGTCTAGTCCTGGCCTACCCCTGGTTTAGCTCTGGTTTAGTACTAGTTTAGTTCTGGTTTAACCTGGTCTAGCCCTGGATTAGACCTGGTTTAGTTCTGGTCAGTCCCCGTTTAGTACTAGCTTAGCCCTGATCTAGTCCTGGTTTAGACCTGATTTTGTCCTGGTTTAGTACTAGTTTAGTCTTGGTTTAGCTCTGGCCTAACCCTCATTTAGACCTGGTGTAGTACTGGTTTAGTCCCCATTTAGTACTAGTTTAGTCCTGGTTTGAGCTTGGTTTAGTCCTGTTTTAGTCCCGGTTTAGTACTACTTTAGTTCTGGTTTAGCCCTTCGTCTTGTCCTGGTTTAGACCTGCTTTAGTCCTGGTTAGAACCTTTTAGAATTTTTAGAATCAAAACGGTAAATAAGCTGAATTCCAGTGAACCTTGTGGCCCACACATAATGTAACACAATGCAGCTTTAATTGTTCCTCGTTTGTCATTCGTCATGCACCTTTCAGATAACGGCTCGACTTCAGCCACTGCTCTGAATGAAGGTCAATATTTTACTTGATAAAAACACCATGGAGGCATTGAGTTCACCCTGATAAGCTGTAAGTGGAAATACTCTGGAAATACAGAGGAAGTTACAGTAAGAAGACATATTATTAGGTACGCCCACACTCAGGTCATGCCTCACACTCCGGTCTGTGGACCAAAGGTGTGACACGGCTGACGGCTGTGGGTGTGTTTATAGCACACTGAAACTGAGCTACTTTTTCTGTGCAGACATGCAGAGTGCATCAGAGTTTATACTGAAAAGTGCACAGATCATATAGAACGCTGCGCTTCAGGGTTTATACTGCGCAATGTGCACAAGACCCTGAGTACTTCTCTCAGACAGAAAACACTCTGTTCCACCTTGTGATGTCATGTTGTAATACAGGAAGTGCTCCACTAAGCTTTTAGACTCTTCACTAGAACCTTTTAGATGATTTCAGGCCTAGAATTGCTGATCTTTACTGAACTAAAGGTAAAATGAGCTGTTCACTTGAGAACGACACCTACAGGACATCACACGGTGGAGCAGAGCATTTTGAGATTTGGTGATCCAATAATGCAACTTTACCCAAATGTGTGAAAGAAACAAAACACTCCAGGTCCGTTTTTGAGGAGGTCACAACATTATAACATGTCTTAGATTCATTGTGCATAATCCAGGACCTCGGGATCAGGAAAGTATCTCTCTATGATTCCATGGAAATACAAAGTTAAAACTATACTTTGGAACATTCTCCATGGAGAAAGGTCAGTTTTAAGACATCCTGTGGTATGTTATAGCCAAAGGAACAACATTTATGGAACCGAGCAGGAGAAGGCCTTCTTTAAGTAAGAGTCAGGTTTGTGGAGATGCAAGCCCACTCACAGGACACATGTTTTTCAGGGGAAAAAAACACAACCAAAATGAAATGATGTTTTAATTCTATTGTATTTTGAGGTAAGAGTGACGTGGTTGTGTTAATTTCAGTTTCTATATTGTACCTGTTTCAGTAAGTTTCAGTTTCTCAGCAAAGACGACACTTTTATGATGTGTCTTTGTTATGAAAAATAAAAAGATATTGGTCTGTACCTGTAGTTCTCAACTTTTTTCTACAAGTGACCCCAGTTTTACCTGTGGCCACGTCCTCCTCCTCCTGAGAACCTACTGACTTATAAGGAAAACTGTTTTCTGGTTAAAGATAGAAACAATAATGGTTCTAAATATATATAGAAGCAGTGAACATACCTGCCCTTTATCAAAGGACACACTTTATGACCCCGAAGAGCCCCTGGGGACCCCCTGACAATCTCTGGAGACACAATTCTGAGTCCTGACCCCCAGACTGGGGATGACTGGTCTGTATTCTCATCTATAATCTGGAGCATTCTCTGTTGTGTCATGGCTCATCACATATTTACATCACCGTGTTACGTTTTATTGCTTTGAGAACGCACTTTTGCCTAATACCCCCTCTTTAACCTCCCATGACCACATTTTTCAGGCGCGGTGTAAGGCGTGGAGGTAATGCATCCATGAGTCTGATGCATCCATAAGTCAATTAAACCACATGCATAAACTGAGCGAGGCCTGTGATTGGCTGAGCACAGACAGTCACATGTCCCAGTATGGCCAAAATATGTCCCATATCACAGATCTGCTGAGAAGAACCACGCCTCTTTTCATTTCCTGTCCATGTGTCACTGTCCCTCTAAACAGCAAAGATTCATGAACCCCCCAATCCTCACCTCCCCTTTAAACATCTGGACAGTCGAGTCAGAGAAAAGTCACCATCAAATATGGGTTTAAAAAGGAATATTTGCTGTATTTGCAATCAGAAATCAGACTGAGCCTCATATGATTCTTGTTTTTGTTGCCAGTTTCACCACTGAAATCCAGTTGGTTTAAACCTAAAATGTGTCTCTGATCTGAATGGTCACCCCTGAACCCCAGCACCTGCACCAGTCATGATGTGAGTCAGTGCCAGTGCAGCCTCTGCAGCTCAGAGAGGGAATTCTGGAGGTTCTGAGCTTTGACATGAGGCCTGTCCATAAACTGGGAATGAGACACACCTGGATGTGTCTGTCTGCAGGTGAAGGCTCTGGAGACACAGGTTCAGTTGGGAGCTTTTTGAGAGCACAGGCTACATAGAGTTCCTTTAAAATACATGACGTCCTTGTTTGCCAGTTTGCTGTGTGTCAGTGTCCGCTATAGGCCAATTGCAAAACACTGATACTTGTAAGAGTGTAGTTTGTGAGAAATTTGTGGTTTAATTGACTCATGAATGCATCAGACTCACAGTAACGAAAGGAAAATGAACTATTCTGCAGAAACTCATCAGCAGCACCACTAATGGAAACATGAGTTATTTGGGCTTCATGGTGCGTTCGTGACCTCTGACTGTGGAAGACATCTGGATTGTGCTGCGATCTCAGAATTTCTCCTGGGAAACTGGGAGAACATTTCAGAGCCTGAGTTAGAAAATCCAACATAATGGCGCCGTGCGTTTGGTAAAAATTCAAAACCCAACTGATGCTCATGTTGCTAACACAGAACAGGAGCTGAAATCCACACTCAAGTGTTACTTTTAACTTAAACTGACCACACGACCCTGTTGGCCCGGGACTGTCCCAGTTTTGAGCTCTGTGTACAGGGAGGGCATCAGGTTTAGCAGGTTCCATCTAATTTATCCCAAACCAGTGATTTGCCTCAGTTTTATACATGCCCCAGGTGTCCATAGTTTGAACAGTCTGATCCCTGCCAAAAGTAAAGAGGGAATTCTGCTCTTCTTCATTCACAAGACAAACTCTGTACACTGAGCTGAGCACAAAGACCAGGAGCTCAGAGGTTCTGTCACTGCTCTGAGTCAGACGTGAAGACGTCCTGAATGAACCAAGTGCAGAACTATTGTGCTTAACCACTCCCTCTTTTCACTCTTTTATCAGGACCAGACCGGCCCACAAAGACCAGACCAGCACCACCAGACCAGCCCAGCCCCACCAGACCAGACCAGCACCACCAGCCCAGGCCCACCAGACCAGCCCCACCAGACCAGACCCACCAGCCCAGCCCCCACCAGACCAGACCAACCCCACAAGACCAGCCCCACCAGACCAGCCCAGCCCCACCAGACCAGACCTACCAGCCCAGCCCCACCAGACCAGACCAGCCCCACCAGACCAGACCAGCCCCACCAGACCAGACCAGCCCCACCAGACCAGCTCCACCAGACCAGCTCCACCAGACCAGCTCCACCAGACCAGCTCCACCAGACCAGGCATGTCTCAGTGTTTTATTTGGAGAATCTGGTCGCCCCATATTAACTGTCCATCATGTAAGAACAATGTCCGGGTGCTAAACGTCTGGATCCTCTTTGTGTCTGATTTGAGCTCTTCTGGTTCAGTATTTATGACTTTATTGAATCTTCACTGCAATAAACTGCTCATTGTTTTTCTGACTCCACAGCCTGAACGGGCATCTGATGTTTAACGTGGTGATTCATTCATTATTTAATCACTGCTTTTAAAGACACTCAAAGACGCATTACAGAGCAGTATTCACTCTGCACTCTGCCCTGGGGCAGAGTGGCAGAAGTGAGGCTCCAATCTGTGACCTCTGACCTCTGAGAGCATCAGGATCTCAGCTGTAAATGGCCTGTATGACACTGTGATCTGCTCTATGTTCTAATAACACAAACATGGGGCTGTGTTTTGTTTCATTCACAAACCCTGCATATTTAGTTCTTCTCTCAAACACTCTGTTCCACCTTGTGATGTCATGTGGTAATACAGGAAGTGCTCCGTTGTGGTTTTAAACTCCATGCACTTTCACTAGAGTCATTTAGATCATTTGAGTCCTGGAATTTCCTATTTCTGCTGATCGAAACATAAAAGGAGCTGCTAACGTCAGAAGCACCACTTGCAGAACGTTTTGGAGCTTTGGAGACTAAAAATAAAAGATTACTCAAAAATATGTTAATGAAGCTAAACAGTAACAGCATTCGAACTTGTGTTTGAAGCTCACACGGGTCCATTTGCAGTACGATAGGAGCTCTGAAGTGCGTCTGCTCCATCGTCACACATGCTTCACATTCCCTTCTGTTACACATTGTTGAGTTTAGACATTAACTCAGCTCAATAACAGCAGAAACACTTGAGCCTGGACTCCTGCCAGGCCACGTTCAGATAAGAGCTCCATCTGATCACCCGCCTGGAGCAGAGAGTGTGATCAGAGCTGGATTAAGCCTGATGCCCTTCCACTGATGCATACATGGTAAAATCTAAAATCTACGTAGACTTTACTTGAAAAAGCTAGGAAACTGATTTCCTTGAAAAATCTGACTAAAGAGGAAGTGAATCTAAAGCTGAAGTAATTGCTCCGTGTAGTGCACCGTAAATTCCTCTTTCATATAACCAGGCAGAGCAAATGAAGTGGACTTTAGTTTTCATTCATAGATCTCATGTTGTGAAGCTGTGGCAATCAGTCAGTTCCTCAAATTTGATATAAGTTCATCTTACCTGGAAAAACCAGGGAAACCGATTGCCTTGAATTGAGCAAATAAATGTTACTCATTTACAAAGTTAGAGTAAAAACATCTATTCTGTTCTGTTCTGTTCTGTTCTGTTCTATTCTACAATAAAACTTTTGTTCGGCTTAAGTTCAAACACATTTTAATGTGTAAGAATAATAATAAAGCTCATTCCAGGTCAACTCAACCAAGGCCCAGGACTTAGGGCTCAAAAAATACTGGAAAAAACAAAACAGGAGCAGAGGTGTAATCGAGCAAAGACTGAGAGAACAGAGGGAGGATAAAGAGACTGAGAGAACAGAGGGAGGATAAAGAGACTGAGAGAACAGAGGGAGGATAAAGAGACTGAGAGAACAGAGGGAGGATAAAGAGACTGAGAGAACAGAGGGAGGATAAAGAGACTGAGAGAACAGAGGGAGGATAAAGAGACTGAGAGAACAGAGGGAGGATAAAGAGACTGAGAGAACAGAGGGAGGATAAAGAGACTGAGAGAACAGAGGGAGGATAAAGAGACTGAGAGAACAGAGGGAGGATAAAGAGACTGAGAGAACAGAGGGAGGATAAAGAGACTGAGAGAACAGAGGGAGGATAAAGAGACTGAGAGAACAGAGGGAGGATATAGAGACTGATGAACAGAGGGAGGATAAAGAGACTGAGAGAACAGAGGGAGGATAAAGAGACTGAGAGAACAGAGGGAGGATATAGAGACTGAGAGAACAGAGGGAGGATAAAGAGACTGAAGGAACAGAGGGAGGATATAGAGACTGAGAGAACAGAGGGAGGATAAAGAGACTGAGAGAACAGAGGGAGGATAAAGAGACTGAGAGAACAGAGGGAGGATAAAGAGACTGAGAGAACAGAGGGAGGATAAAGAGACTGAGAGAACAGAGGGAGGATAAAAAGACTGAGAGAACAGAGGGAGGATAAAGAGACAGAGAACAGAGGGAGGATAAAGAGACTGAGAGAACAGAGGGAGGACATAGAGACTGAGAGAACAGAGGGAGGATATAGAGACTGAACAGAGGGAGGATATAGAGATATAGAGGCGGCCCAGGGATTATCAGGGAATGAGTGGAGCTGTAGGAATCCCAGACCTCGCAGATCTTAATAACAGGGCCATTGGATGCACTGCACTTTCCATGGAACAGGACCCACTGCAGGATCAGCCCTCCGCCCTCAGGATGGAGGTACAGGATCAGCCCTCTGCCCTCAGGATGGAGGTACAGGATCAGCCCTCTGCCCTCAGGATGGAGGTACAGGATCAGCCCTCTGCCCTCAGGATGGAGGTACAGGATCAGCCCTCTGCCCTCAGGATGGAGGTACAGGATCAGCCCTCTGCCCTCAGGATGGAGGTACAGGATCAGCCCTCTGCCCTCAGGATGGAGGTACAGGATCAGCCCTCCGCCCTCAGGATGGAGGTACAGGATCAGCCCTCTGCCCTCAGGATGGAGGTACAGGATCAGCCCTCTGCCCTCAGGATGGAGGTACAGGATCAGCCCTCTGCCCTCAGGATGGAGGTACAGGATCAGCCCTCTGCCCTCAGGATGGAGGCACAGGATCAGCCCTCTGCCCTCAGGATGGAGGTACAGGATCAGCCCTCTGCCCTCAGGATGGAGGTACAGGATCAGCCCTCTGCCCTCAGGATGGAGGTACAGGGCGCTCAGGTGTAGGAGAAGCTTTACAGAAGCCTCATCCTCTCGGCCATTACGTTTTTGAATGGTGGACCCCGATGAGTGCACTGTAATGTCTGTGGTAATGTGTCTGTGTCTGTTGTGTTGTCACTGAATGTGTCAAATGAGCTCTGTGTGCGTGAAAATGAATTCAGGGACAATGAAGTCTAAAGTCTAAAAGCCGAAAGGAAAAACAGGGAGGGAGGACTGGAACAGACTGGAAAATGGAGCTGGACTCTTGGCAATAATATGTTACGGTTGAAGTTACTCGTCTCATTCAAGTCGACCTTAGTCCGGTTGCCCAGTAATGTGCTTTTTTCACCCTGTAATAAGTAACTGTTGCTTTACCACAACCATTAATCATTAGCTGTGAGTGAAGTAAACTAGCTCAGTGCAAGTGAACCCTGATGTTAGATTTTACAGTGTAGGTACATGATAAGAGCTAGACTAAACCTGATGCCCTCCCTCAGCACACAGGCTCACACAGGGGATAGAGTGCTGTCGTCATGGTCACAGGTAGTGTTGTGTAAGCGCGTACAGTCTGGGACATTACTCATATTTTTATGGTCAGTACACAAACACAAGTGTGTTACATCAAAAGCTCCTTTTATTGACGGCTGTGAGGACAGTTCATCCTGTGAGCCGCTTAGAGGCAGGATATGAACTGAGTCACATGTTTGTTAACTGTGATCATGAAAGTAGGAAAAGCACCTGTCACTCACTCACAGTCATTGTAATGTGGGACAAGTCTGTGGAATATTACAGAGCTCATGTTCAGATAATGCACAGTTTGCACCACACTTCTCAGAGTGATCAGGACACAGGGACAGCTGACCTCTGCACCAGAAACAATAAGAGGATTCCTCACACTGCAAATTCCTCTCATCTGAGCAAGATGTTAAAACTTCCATCAGGTTATTCATCTTGTTTTCAGATTTAGTGTCTATTTACTTGTTCTGAATTGGTTGTATAATCTTAAAAATGGTCACAGATTTCACAACACAAGTAAATCTACACAGTAAAAATAAGACAAATGCAAACATTTGAACCAAAGTTTCCATGTTTGCAGGTTCAGCTGAGTTTAATCTGATGGAGTCCATAGTTCCAGGGCATAAGAACATATTAGAGCCACAGGCTGCTGACTCAGATCAGAATGTGTGCTGTAGACATAACTGATACTGTTAACGACTCTGCCACAGCCTGAGTCAGGGCACTGCCACTGCAGATTTACCAGACTTCAAAACCACAAAAGTCCTGGTTCAGATCCGGTGCAGACCTGATGTGCAAAGCCCAGCATATTTACCTGAAGTGTACTTCTTGGAGTAGATTACACCAGATTACTCCATTACTCCAGTACTCCTACACGCTTCATGTTCTTCTGGCATGACTGACGTGTTTCTTGCAGCACGTCTGTGGTTTAGTTTGTCTCATGTGTCTGTTCTTTGTTCTTTGATGCTTTGTCCTTCACATTACATTAAAGCTCTTCTATCTCTTTTTTCCATCCATTCATTTTCTGCATCGGTCTGAGCAGGAACCCTCATGTCCCTCCTCCCAGTGGGACATGAACTGGAACAGATTCCCTTCCCTCAGCTGTTCCTCATGGAGGAGCAGCGGCTCCACTCCGAGCTCCTCCTGTTAAACTGAGCTCCTCACTGTCTCTAAAGGAATGCCCAGCCACTCTGCAGAGGAAACTCATTTAACACTTTTATCCACGATCCTGTCCTTTTGGTCATTACACAAAGTTTTGCTTTTTGACTCAGCTCCGTCTTCAGCACAAAAGCCCGATACAGAGACCTCATCACTGCACTGAAACGCAGTAACACCGCCAGACAAGCAGGTAGTGAACCTCCTCCAGAAAACTTACATCTTTAAATGTAAAAAAAAGCTCCTATGTCTATTTATGACTTTGTCATCATGTGTTTGACTCACCTGTGGCTGTATCAGAGCAGATTCTATTCTCTGCACTGACAGGTCCTGGTGATACCATCTCTCCTCTCGTCACACCAATGCTGCAGGTCTCCCGATCTGCGGGTCACGTACCAACCACAGGAATGCACCGGAACGTTCTGTACCTGACCCAAACAGAGCGCCATGAGAGTCAGAGTCATTAAAGTCTGAGGAGGAGTGAAGGGGCCTGTTGGAGATACGGGAAACAGTAACAGTAATGGTGCGTCAGCAGTTCACACTGACTTGAGCAAAAGAGTTGTAAAAATATATTTGATGTGATTGGAAATGACTGTTCCTGGAGATGTGTTTTAAAAATGTGCTTTGTGTGCGCAAAAACATGAGACTTATATTTAGATTTCACATTTCCATTTATTCAAATATACAAACATGTCCCGAGTTTATTTTTGTAGCTCCTTAAAGCTTCTACCAGAAATCAGAACAAGTTCATTTTAAACAGTTTGGTGAATTACAGTGAAAATAAAGATAACAACAACTACCATGCTAATGTGCAGCTCCTGATTCTTGGACAATGAAATGCTTTCTGATTAGATGCAGACAGCCTGTGAAGACTCCAGAGCTTCTACAGTCCATGTGTGACACACTTTCTGCTCTAGTGTGTGGAATAAATATGCCTGTGTACAGCGCCTTTAAAGATCTACTGCTTAACTTTTCAGGAGTCTGGATGAAAAGTTTAATGTCACACTGTGGAACACTCTAAAGTCTCCATGGAGACAAAGAGGACTGACCCTCCTCCACAAAAGTGACATAATGCACCTTTAAACACAATACAAAAACTGCCCCTCTGAGCTCAAACAACTCACACTGAAAGTGATCAGAACCAATGAGCAGAGGGTTCACACAAATATTTCACTCTGATTGGTCAAAACCTCACAACAGTCAAATAAAAAACAAGTTACATCCAGACATCCAGACATCTGACTCTCCACAAATGCACAAAGCTCTTTCAGCAGGTTTTTGACAAAATAAATAGTCTGTATTTCTGCTAAAACAGGCCTCAGTACGTCTGTGGGCGTGGCCATGTGGTTGGTTCAGCACTGACTTCCACACACAGCACAGAGCTGCTCAGGAGGCTTCCACACAGCACAGAGCTGCTCAGGAGGCTTCCACACAGCACAGAGCTGCTCAGGAGAACATCTTATTGCATAGAATCATTTGTTTGGAAATCTCATATAAAGGTTCCATCCTGACTTTTCGCAGATTCGACAAATGTTATGACAGGTTCAAAGGAGGCAGGTGTCTGAGCCTGTCCTGGAATGTGCAGCTTCCTCAGTGTGCTGAGGGAGGGAGTGTGGGAGGGGAGTGACAGAGGGAGGGAGGGAGTGACAGAGGGAGGGAGGGGAGTGACAGAGGGAGGGAGGGGAGTGACAGAGGGAGGGAGGGGAGAGACAGAGGGAGGGAGGGGAGTGACAGAGGGAGGGAGGGGAGTGACAGAGGGAGGGAGGGGAGTGACAGAGGGAGGGAGGGAGAGAATAGTGATAGAGTGTGGCATTTTTAAAATGAAGTTAGGGTCTTGCTGAAACTTGTGTACAAGGCCATAAAGGTACAGTTCTCCTGTCTAATGCGAACAGTCGGCTTTAGTTTCCTCTGTAATGGTCTCACATTTAGAGTTTAAATGTCTGGATAAGAAACACTACATATCCCTGACTTAGGTTCAAGTGTGCAGGGTCCTTTACACCTCGGGCTGTGTCAGGCTCTTCTCACTGGATTCAGAGCCTAGAGTCACTACTGAGGGTGAACGGTCTTTGCGGTCTTTGAATACACTCTATGTACTCACTACCCCATGTACAGGCATCATGTGGCATTTACAGACTATTATTTAATATTCTGGGTTTTGCCAAAACCGCACTCACATAACGTACATATTGTTGGTTTTGAGATCAAACTCCATTTCCTGAAAAAGCATCAACAGAGACTTAGTCCCCTTAGCTGAACATTTTCTAAGGGCCCTGTGGACGTGTCCTCTCACTTTAAATGTGCCAGAGGACTCAGCTGCTCTCTCTCCTCCGGGTCAGAATGTGTGAATAAGTCAAATAAATCCTCTGGATCACTTTTGAACAGAGACTCTAGAGATCAAATGATATGTTTTTTCCACACTTATGCTGATGCCCACTGTTATAATCCAGAGCAACAGATGGGTAGGGTAGGGGTGATTTAGATTATTTTCCCCAAGTGATATCATTTGAATGCTCTACAAACTCATCCACATTATTGCACACAAAGTTACAAGTTCACAGTTTACAGATAGATACAGATACAGGTAGAAAGTGGTCTTCATGTTGAGAGGTCTATCCCACAACCTGCACTAACATCAGAAGGTCAGTTATTGGGTCATCCAGAATCTTCAAAAGAACATGAGGCTCCAGTCGCCTCTCTTGGATCAAAAGCATTTCTTATAAATAACAGTATGGAATAAGCTGTGTGTTATGTTACTGGAGACACATCTCCATCCCAGAGCCCAGGCACCAGTCTTACAGCCCCAAGGTCCCAAAGTCTTACCAAGGCAAAACATGAGGGTGTCAGTGTCTTAGCTCAGTGGTCCCCAACCCCCGGGCCGGGGACCGGTACCGGTCCGTGGATCAATTGGTACTGGGCCACCGGCCGCCCACGAAATTATTTCCGTTGTATTTATTATTTGTCTGAACAATCTTTTATTTTGAAAAATCTTTTCAAAACCTGTCACACCCCCTAAAACGGCTGTAATGTTAGAAAAACTACACAAACAATTTGTACGAAACTGAGAAGTCCCATTTGGAGGAGGTGGGCCAAAGCACGACACATCTGCACCGATGCCCCGCACGAGGAAAACACAAAGTCCACTTCAAAACATACGGAGAATCTGCGACAAGGACCACGGACAACTTCTCTCCCCCGGACCACCTCCACATCCACAAACACATGGAGGAGCAGAACCCACACCTGCCCCACCAGGTACAGGCAATACACACCTCCTGCCGCTGGACCCACCCTCTGTGACAAAACCACAGCTCCACTTGTGCCTGTTGGTGCAATGTTACGAGGCCTTTAAGACCAGAGCTCGACCCACAGGGGACATGACTTACATGTTAACATTAGGTTATTTCCAGCTTTTCAAAGACTTACACAAGTCAATTTCAAATGAACTTCACATGAAACATAGTATTTTACAGACATAAGCTATTTGAAATGCAAAACATATCACATTATTGAGGCGAATAAAATAAATCAAGGCGCAAACAAGTGCAAGACCAAATATGAACAGGATTTATAAAACAAGAGCAAACTGAGCTGTACCAGTTTACAGCTTTCCCAACAAGAGACAGAGAGACAGAGGTAAAGGGAGAGTCTCACCTGTGTGGACCTGACTGCACTGATCCACCCTGTGAGCACACCCAGCGGACAGGAGCAGAGTGGTGAAGTATTAGAACATCTGAGTCATGGTTAATATGTGGGTTATGGACTATTTCATGTTGCAAAGGGATTTCATAATTTGTGCCAAGAAAGAGCCTGTTACATCTTGACTTTCCACCGTATCTCACCTCTGAGACTGTACAGAGAAACCGGTTTAACAGTGTGTTTGGATCATGGGGCCGTTCTGCTCGATGTGGTGGAGAGTCTGGTCCAAACAAGTGAGGGCTCGTCCAGGAAGTGCACGACAATCAGAGGGAGAGTTCACATACAGTGGAATGGTTTTTCAGATCCACTGTTTCACCTGAGAGCACACACAACAGGTCAGACCCTTGAGCTGCACTATTGCCCCAGACACACTGAAGAATGCGGAACCGAGTAGCAGGGAGGGGCCAGCCAAATATATAGTGCTAGAGCCTGTTATATAGTTATAATCTATAGCACTAGGATCGTTTTAAATCACAATATTAATCTCAAACAACTTAAAAAAACAGGTTTGCTGACTTCTGTGGTAGAAAACTGTGGTGCCTCATGGGAGCTGTAGTGTAAACTCCAGACATCATCACAACAAAGCGCATCACACTAGAGCAGAGCTTTTTTTTTTATTATCAAAACGACTGTGTGAAAACCAAAGCATAATATAACAGTGGAGGTGCAAATATAGGTAAAAAAGTGATTAAAGATTACAGAAACATACTTGAATCACCAAATACAACTTTAGGCGAGTAAATTAATTGGTAAAACTACTACAACATGGTTAAAGGCTCTGAAAAGTTGATTTTGCAGAACAGATCTGCTTTAGCCTTTTCTTACACTACAGGACACACACCAGAACAGAGGTGAGTACGGGCAGGTTGTGGTCATAGCAGAGGTCATTCCATAGTAAATGTTAATGTTTATTACAAAAAGTTTAGTGTTACATATTTAGATCAGCATGTGAGTTTTCTGAGAGCCAGACGCCTCCACCGCCAAAACTCTGCTCCTTTTTCTCACTATGATTTGTCATGAGTCACACCTCGGGACATTACAAGTCTTTTGTTTCATCTCATTTGCTCTCAGGACCCAAAAGCCCTTTTGTGGGACCCTCCTTGTCTGAAACGATGTGAGTCTGTTAAAAGTGCTGCTATAGTCACATACAGTGTCACATAGTCGTGGAATGTAGAACAGAAGGTCATGACGAGGAATGCAACAATATAATACAATATATACAATATAAATTAGAACAAATCCTCTCCATAAACTAACTGTTTGTGACATAATGAGATGGGATTTCAGTTTCCTGTCACAAAGTCTGTGTGCTCATGGTGTCGTCATCTGAACTCAGACTGAGGCAGGTCAGTATATTCAGTCATGGCCAAAAGTTTTGAGAATGACACAAATACTTATTTTCACAAAGTCTGCTGCTCCAGTATTTATTATGGCAATTTGCATATCCTCCAGAATGTGATGAGGAGTGATCAGCTCAACTGCAATTAACTGCAAAGTCCCTCTTTGCCTTGAAAATTAACTTAATCCCCAAAAGAACATTTCCACTGCATTTCAGCCCTGCCACAAAAGGACCAGCTAACATCAATTCAAAGATTCCTCCTTTAACACTGGTGTGGGTGTTGATGAGGACAAGACTGGAGATCGGTCTGTCATGATACTCTTCTGTTAACCATGGTTATGTGCAAGGAAACATGTGCAGTCATCATTGCATTGCACAAAAAGGGCATAACAGGGACATTTATAGCAGCAGTAAGAGTGCACCTCAGTCAATCATCTATCGGATTATCAAGAACTTCAAGGAGAGAGGTTCAGTTGATGCCAAACAGCCTCCAGGGCCCAAGAAACTCCAGCAAGCACCAGGACCGTCTCTTAAAGTTGCTTCAGCTGTGGGATCATCACCAGTGCAAAGCTCGGGAACAGCAGCAGCAGGTGTGAGTGCATCTGCACAGTGAGGCAAAGACTTTTGGAGGAAGGTCTGGTGTCAAGAAGGGCAACAGAGAAGCCACTTCTCTCCAGAAAAAAACATCAGAGAACGATTGATATTCTACAAAAGGCACAGGGATTGGACTGAGGACTGGGGTAAAGTCATTTTCTCTGATGAATCCCCTTTCCCATTGTTTGGGGCGTCTGGAAAAAAGCTTGTTTGGAGAAGACCAGATGAGTGTTACCATCAGTCCTGCCTCATGCCAACAGTAAAGCTCCTGACACCATCATGTGTGGAGCTGCTTCTCAGTCAAGGGAGTGGCCTCTCTCACAATCTGCCTAAAAACACAGCCATGAGTAAAGAATGAACCAGGACGTCCTCCGAGAGCAACTTTTCCCAACCATCCAAGAGCAGTTTGGTGATGAACAAAGCCTTTTCCAGCAGGATGGAGCAAATGGCTCCGGGAACAAAACAAAGATTTTGGGTCCATGGCCAGGAAACTCCCCAGATCTTAATCCCATTAAGAACTTGTGGTCAATCTTCAAGACAAACAAAAACCCACAAATTCTGACAAACTCCAAGCACTGATTATGCAAGAATGGACGAACTCAGGCAGGATTTGGTCCAGAAGTTGACTGACAGCTGCCAGGAGAACTGCAGAGGTCTTGAAAAGGAAGAGTCAACACTGCAAATACTGACTTGTTGCATGAACTCAGTGTAATTGTCAATAAAAGTTTTGATGCTTATGAAATGCTTGTAATTATATTTCAGTAAACCACAGAAACATCTGACAAAACACCTAAAAACCCTGAAGCAGCAGAGCCTGTGAAAATGTAATATATGGTGTCATTCTCAAAACTTTTGCCCACGACTCTACATATATGTATTACTTTACATTAATACATATTTGTATTGTCAGTTGATTCAAATATTTAATTGTTATTAATCTCCTGAATGTCATAGTTAACCTGGTTATTCACAAATGAATCATACAGTTTTGTCCCTTGAATCATTATTTTAATCCTCTTATCCACATAGAAAAGTGGACAGGCTTTGTGCAAATTATTATTATTATTTTTTTATTGCAAACCAGAACAATTGTCAATTGAGACAACTTTGTGTTGGCTGTTCCACTTTCATGAAGTGTTCTGTTACAGTGTGAGCGAAGTGTCTCTTCTGTCTTCAGAACAGTTAAAGGACTGAAGTTCCACTGTGGGTGAAATAATGAGCTGTGACCTGAGGGAGTTCTCATGACTGAGGGACGTCCAGTGATCTCCAGTGATCTCCAGTGATCTCCAGTGATCTCCAGTGATCTCCAGTGATCTCCAGTGATCTCCAGTGATCTCCAGTGATCTCCAGTGAGCACCACTGTGTTTGTCTGCCCCATCGCTGCTGTACTAAGGACAAACTCACACTAGGACTTTAGAACCACGCCACCATTCTGTAGGGTTCTGTGTTCCACACTCACACCTGCACAACTGAACTGAGCCACAGCCTTATGCCATCATCACAGGGCGCTGAGTCCTGCTGTAATACACACTCAGTACACGCTCAGTACGCGCTCAGTACGCGCTCAGTACGCGCTCAGTACGCGCTCAGTACGCGCTCAGTACGCGCTCAGTACGCGCTCAGTACGCGCTCAGTACGCGCTCAGTACGCCCTCAGTACGCGCTCAGTACGCGCTCAGTACGCGCTCAGTACGCGCTCAGTACGCGCTCAGTACGCGCTCAGTACGCCCTCAGTACGCGCTCAGTACGCGCTCAGTACGCGCTCAGTACGCCCTCAGTACGCGCTCAGTACGCGCTCAGTACGCCCTCAGTACGCGCTCAGTACGCGCTCAGTACGCGCTCAGTACGCGCTCAGTACGCGCTCAGTACGCGCTCAGTACGCGCTCAGTACGCGCTCAGTACGCGCTCAGTACGCGCTCAGTACGCGCTCAGTACGCCCTCAGTACGCCCTCAGTACGCGCTCAGTACGCGCTCAGTACGCGCTCAGTACGCGCTCAGTACGCCCTCAGTACGCCCTCAGTTCGCGCTCAGTACGCGCTCAGTACGCGCTCAGTACGCGCTCAGTACGCCCTCAGTACGCCCTCAGTACGCGCTCAGTGCGGCGCTCAGTACGCCCTCAGTACGCGCTCAGTACGCGCTCAGTACGCGCTCAGTACGCGCTCAGTACACGCTCAGTACGCCGCTCAGTACGCGCTCAGTGCGCGCTCAGTACACGCTCAGTGCACGCTCAGTACACGCTCAGTACGCGCTCAGTACGCGCTCAGTACGCCCTCAGTGCGCGCTCAGTACGCCCTCAGTGCGCGCTCAGTGCGCGCTCAGTGCGCGCTCAGTACGCGCTCAGTGCGCGCTCAGTACGGCGCTCAGTACGCGCTCAGTACGCGCTCAGTGCGCGCTCAGTACGCGCTCAGTGCGCGCTCAGTGCGGCGCTCAGTGCGCGCTCAGTACGCGCTCGGTGCGGCGCTCAGTACGCGCTCAGTGCGGCGCTCGGTGCGCGCTCAGTGCGGCGCTCAGTGCGCGCTCAGTACGCGCTCAGTGCGCGCTCGGTGCGGCGCTCGGTGCGGCGCTCAGTACGCGCTCAGTGCGCCCTCAGTGCGCGCTCAGTACGCCTCAGTCGGTACGCGCTCAGTGCGGCGCTCAGTGCACGCTCAGTGCGGCGCTCAGTGCGCGCTCAGTGCGCGCTCAGTACACGCTCAGTACGCCCTCAGTACGCCCTCAGTGCGGCGCTCAGTACACGCTCAGTACACGCTCAGTGCACGCTCAGTACACGCTCAGTACGCCCTCAGTACGCGGCTCAGTGCGCGCTCAGTACGCGCTCAGTGCGCGCTCAGTGCGCCCTCAGTACGCGCTCAGTGCGGCGCTCAGTACGCGCTCAGTGCGCCCTCAGTGCGCGCGCGCGCTCAGTGCGGCGCTCGGTGCGGCGCTCGGTACACGCTCAGTACACGCTCAGTGCGCCCTCAGTAGCGCGCTCAGTGCGCGCTCAGTACACGCTCAGTGCACGCTCCAGTACGCCCTCAGTGCGCCCTCAGTGCGGCGCTCAGTGCGCCCTCAGTACGCGCTCAGTACGCCCTCAGTGCGGCGCTCAGTACGGCGCTCAGTACGCGCTCCGGTGCGCGCTCAGTCGGTGCGGCGCTCGGTGCGGCGCTCAGTGCGGCGCTCAGTGCGCCCTCGGTGCGGCGCTCAGTGCGGCGCTCAGTGCGCCCTCGGTGCGCGCTCAGTGCGCGCTCGGTGCGGCGCTCGGTGCGCGCTAAGTATGCGGCGCTCGGTACTGCAGCGCTCAGTGCGCGCTCAGTGCGGCGCTCGTGCGCGCTCAGTGCGGCGCTCAGTACGCCCTCAGTACGCGCTCAGTACGCTCAGTACGCGCTCAGTACGCGCTCAGTACGCGCTCAGTACGCGCTCAGTACGCGCTCAGTACGCGCTCAGTACGCGCTCAGTACGCCCTCAGTACGCCCTCAGTACGCCCTCAGTACGCCCTCAGTACGCGCTCAGTACGCGCTCAGTACGCGCTCAGTACGCGCTCAGTACGCGCTCAGTACGCCCTCAGTACGCGCTCAGTACGCGCTCAGTACGCGCTCAGTACGCGCTCAGTACGCGCTCAGTACGCGCTCAGTACGCGCTCAGTACGCGCTCAGTACGCGCTCAGTACGCGCTCAGTACGCACTCTTCTGTGAGTTTCTGGATATAATCGCAGTGTGGAGCAGTGAGGACAGCTGCAAATGAGGCTGAAAAACATTTGTTGTATTTGTTGTATACTGAAGCCGTGTGTGCACATACATTAGCATCCGTGCAACCTGCTGTGCTGTTTTGTACAAACCATTTTGCTTCTTATTTACAGCCAGATCCTGTAGTTTTTCATTTATTTCTAGCAGTGGCCACAGCTTATGAAAAAACTAGTTCACTAGGTCACAAAGACCATTAATCTTGTGATTTAAAAAATTAACGGCATTAAAATTGTTTTGCGTTACCTCGTTAATAACACAATATTTTTTGACAGCACTTGTATATCTACATTAGTACATATGCATTAGTACTCATACATTAGTACATATATATTAGTACTCATATATTAGTACATATATATTAGTACTCATACATTAGTACATATATATTAGTACTCATACATTAGTACATATTAGTACTCATACATTAGTACATATTAGTACTCATACATTAGTACATATATATTAGTACTCATACATTAGTACATATTAGTACTCATACATTAGTACATATTAGTACTCATACATTAGTACATATATATTAGTACTCATACATTAGTACATATTAGTACTCATACATTAGTACATATATATTAGTACTCATACATTAGTACATATTAGTACTCATACATTAGTACATATATATTAGTACTCATATATTAGTACATATATATTAGTACATATATATTAGTACTCATACATTAGTACATATATATTAGTACTCATATATTAGTACATATATATTAGTACTCATATATTAGTACATATATATTAGTACTCATACATTAGTACATATATATTAGTACTCATATATTAGTACATATTAGTACTCATACATTAGTACATATATATTAGTACTCATACATTAGTACATATATATTAGTACATATATATTAGTACTCATACATTAGTACATATATATTAGTACTCATATATTAGTACATATATATTAGTACTCATATATTAGTACATATATATTAGTACTCATACATTAGTACATATATATTAGTACTCATACATTAGTACATATTAGTACTCATATATTAGTACATATGCATTAGTACATATATATTAATTACTCAATATTAGTACATATATATTAGTACTCATACATTAGTACATATATATTAGTACTCATATATTAGTACATATATATTAGTACTCATATATTAGTACATATATATTAGTACTCATATATTAGTACATATATATTAGTACTCATACATTAGTACATATATATTAGTACTCATATATTAGTACATATATATTAGTACATATGCATTAGTACATATATATTAGTACTCAATATTAGTACATATATATTAGTACTCATACATTAGTACATATATATTAGTACTCATATATTAGTACATATATATTAGTACTCATATATTAGTACATATATATTAGTACTCATACATTAGTACATATATATTAGTACTCATACATTAGTACATATTAGTACTCATACATTAGTACATATATATTAGTACTCATATATTAGTACATATATATTAGTACTCATACATTAGTACATATATATTAGTACTCATATATTAGTACATATATATTAGTACTCATATATTAGTACATATATATTAGTACTCATACATTAGTACATATATATTAGTACTCATATATTAGTACATATATATTAGTACTCATATATTAGTACATATATATTAGTACTCATACATTAGTACATATATATTAGTACTCATACATTAGTACATATTAGTACTCATACATTAGTACACATATATATTAGTACTCATATATTAGTACATATATATTAGTACTCATACATTAGTACATATATATTAGTACTCATACATTAGTACATATTAGTACTCATATATTAGTACATATATATTAGTACTCATATATTAGTACATATATATTAGTACTCATACATTAGTACATATATATTAGTACTCATACATTAGTACATATATATTAGTACTCATATATTAGTACATATATATTAGTACTCATACATTAGTACATATATATTAGTACTCATACATTAGTACATATTAGTACTCATATATTAGTACATATGCATTAGTACATATATATTAGTACTCATACATTAGTACATATTAGTACTCATATATTAGTACATATATATTAGTACTCATATATTAGTACATATATATTAGTACTCATATATTAGTACATATATATTAGTACTCATATATTAGTACATATATATTAGTACTCATATATTAGTACATATATATTAGTACTCATATATTAGTACATATATATTAGTACTCATATATTAGTACATATATATTAGTACTCATACATTAGTACATATATATTAGTACTCATATATTAGTACATATATATTAGTACATATGCATTAGTACATATATATTAGTACTCAATATTAGTACATATATATTAGTACTCATATATTAGTACATATATATTAGTACTCATACATTAGTACATATATATTAGTACTCATATATTAGTACATATATATTAGTACTCATATATTAGTACATATGCATTAGTACATATATATTAGTACTCAATATTAGTACATATATATTAGTACTCATACATTAGTACATATATATTAGTACTCATATATTAGTACATATATATTAGTACTCATACATTAGTACATATATATTAGTACTCATATATTAGTACATATATATTAGTACTCATATATTAGTACATATGCATTAGTACATATATATTAGTACTCATATATTAGTACATATATATTAGTACTCATATATTAGTACATATGCATTAGTACATATATATTAGTACTCAATATTAGTACATATATATTAGTACTCATATATTAGTACATATATATTAGTACTCATACATTAGTACATATACATTAGTACATATATATTAGTACATATATATTAGTACTCATACATTAGTACATATATATTAGTACTCATATATTAGTACATATATATTAGTACTCATATATTAAGTACATATATATTAGTACATATATATTAGTACATATATATTAGTACTCATATATTAGTACATATATATTAGTACTCATACATTAGTACATATATATTAGTACTCATATATTAGTACATATATATTAGTACTCATACATTAGTACATATATATTAGTACTCATATATTAGTACATATATATTAGTACATATATATTAGTACATATATATTAGTACTCATATATTAGTACATATATTAGTACTCATACATTAGTACATATATATTAGTACTCATATATTAGTACATATATATTAGTACTCATACATTAGTACATATATATTAGTACTCATATATTAGTACATATATATTAGTACTCATATATTAGTACATATATATTAGTACTCATATATTAGTACATATATATTAGTACTCATACATTAGTACATATATATTAGTACTCATATATTAGTACATATATATTAGTACATCTATATTAGTACTCATATATTAGTACATATATATTAGTACTCATATATTAGTACATATGCATTAGTACTCATACATTAGTACATATATATTAGTACTCATATATTAGTACATATATATTAATACGCTGTTTTTGTGAATAAAAAAAACATAATAAGCCCAAGTCTGGAGTTATCACCTCAGACATGTTCAGTGTGTGTGAACATAAAAAATCAGGATTCTAGCAGATTTATAGCAGATTTCACCTCCTGTCTATACAACATGAAGAGCCTTGTACACAACATTATTACCCAGTGTACTTCACACAGCAGAGTCACACCTGAGACAGGAGCACATGACATGAAGATACACAGATGACTGCACATGTGACTCAGTAATACATGATTCTGCTTCAGTAAGTCACAAGTGTTTGAACTCTAATAGAATTACAGCACTGAACATGTCTCACAATGACACTGATGTTGCTTTAATGAATTTCTGCCACTTTTGGAGCAGCCCATATGATTCTACGGCCACATGACTCAGAATTCTATGTGTGAATCAGAATCAGAATCAGAATCAGAATGTGTTTTATTGCCATATGAGTGAACAGGTTCACAACATTAGGAAATTGCTGCGGTACTTGGAGCAGGATGTAGACAAACACTGACATGCAACAAATAATAGAATAAAATAAAGCTATAATATAACAAAATTTACAAATTTACAGGAGTATAATAATATAGAGTATGAGAGTGCAAAACAGGCAGGTGCAGGCAGGTGCGAGAACACAGGGTCATGTGACAGAAGCAGAGTGGGGGTGGGACCAGTTATTATTTATGAGTCCAACAGCAGAGGGGAAGAAACTGTTTTTGTGGCGAGAGGTTCTGGTCCGAATGGACCGTAGCCTCCTGCCTGAGGGGAGTAGGTCAAAAAGTCCATGTCCAGGGTGAGAAGGATCAGCTGCAATTCGACCTGCACGTGTCCGAGTCCTGGAAGTGTACAGGTCCTGAAGAGATGGAAGGCTGCAACCAATCACCTTCTCAGCAGAGCGCACAACACGTTGCAGTCTCTGTTTGTCCCTGGTGGTGGCTCCAGCATACCACACGGTGATGGAGGAGGTGAGGATGGACTCGATGATGGCAGTGTAGAACTGCACCATTGTCTGTGTTGGCAGGTTGAATTTCTTCAGCTGCCTCAGGAAGTACATCCTCTGCTGGGCCTTCTTTATGATGGAGGTGATGGTGGGCTCCCATTTGAGGTCCTGGGTGATGGTGATCCCCAGGAAGCGGAATGAGTCCAGAGTGGTGATGGGGGTGTCGGTCAGGATGATGGAGGGGAGTGGGGCTGTGTGCTTCCTAAAGTCCACAATCATCTCCACTGTCTTCTGGGCATTAAGCACCAGGTTGTTCTGGCTGCACCAGGACACCAGACGATCAACCTCCGTCCTGTAGGCAGACTCATCCCCGTCCGAGATGAGCCCGATGACCGTGGTGTCATCTGCAAACTTGATGAGCTTGACAGACTGATGGGAAGAGGTGCAGCAGTTGGTGTACAGGGAGAAGAGCAGAGGAGAACGAACACAGCCTTGGGGAGAGCCGGTGCTGATGGTCCGGGAGTCCGAGACATTCTTCCCCAGCCTCACGTGCTGCTTCCTGTCCGTCAGGAAGTCAGTGATCCACCTGCAGAGAGGATCAGGCACGTTCATCTGGGACAGCTTGCCTTGGAGGAGGTCAGGGCGGATGGTGTTGAAGGCAGAGCTGAAGTCCACAAACAGGATCCTGGCGTAGGTTCCCGGGGAGTCCAGATGCCGCAGGGTGAAGTGTAGAGCCATGTGTGGGTTTGAGGGGTGGAACATGACTTTTGTTGTAGCAGGTGATTCACTGAGACACCGAGCTCATTTTGGGATTAATTTGAAGCTGATATTGGGGAACTTTTCTTTTTATGTCTGAAACTGCAATTCCACCCCATTGTGTCACAGTCAGTTAGTTTGTGGAGGGGATTTGTCTTTGAGAATGCAATTTTTGATATTGATATATTGCTGTGAAACTACTGCACATCACATCAGGTTATTAGAGAAAGAAAAATTCAACTGAACTTCAGGTCAGAGCTGAAGAATCTTCTTGGATGAGCTGCAAAATTTCACTCAAAAACCTTTATCTTAATGCACAAAGGTTTTGAATCTTTCTTTTGCTACGAATCCTGCCTGGACACTGAGGGATCACACAGACACTGCAACAGGCTTGTCAAGTTGTTGTGTAGTTTTGTGTCCTGTTTTTGTATTTTTAGAGAATTGTCGTGTGGCATGGCTGACATAGGCTTGTGGGTGCCTTGGACAAAAGCAGGAGGGTTCAAATAAGGCCCAGGAGAATTTGCTTCTGAGGAACGCTTTAGGAAGCATCCAAAACATGTAAAGCAGGAAAACAAACTCTCCTGTCTGCCTCAAACTGTCACTGATTATAAAACTCAAGGCCAAAGAGGGCCAGGGAGAGATCACTAGATTACCCAAGCAGGCATGGATGACATCTAAAACCTCTTCTGGCAGGTTCTCGATGAGAGAACAATGTTATAACCTGGTGGAAAGTTGCAAGGACACACATGAAACAGTGAAGGCTGTAAACCACACGTGTCTCTGTCTCAGCTGGACACTCTGCTGCTGTCAACTCTATTCGCAGTATCTTCATTGTTTCGCCCACACACTTGCTGATAACATTTTATATGACTCCACACTCACAGTCACCGTTTACGTCCAGTGCTGTCTCTTATCTGGATGTGTGAAGAGCCCATCCCCGCGGTGAAAGCCTCAGCGAGCTTTTCCTGTCCACTGTGTTAAAGCTACTATCCCTGATTGTGTCCATGTATTTGAGCAGAATGTGCCTTACCCCAGTGCATATGTCTTGTATAAGCAGCTCTGGAGGTCAAAATAATGTGACTCATGTTTACTGTCTGCCTCTAATTATAAAGCACTTTATTGCCAGATAATCAGGAAGTGCACTGATAGCATGGTAGTTGTTCTTAGAAAGTTGTTTTTAGAATGCTGTTCTGTTCCCTCATCAAAAACAGGCCTGATGAGGTTTTAGATGTCATCCATGCATGTTTGAATAATCTAGTGATCTCTCTTAAACTCTATTCATATGCTCCATATGCTCCTTAACAGCACAAGCCTGTACAAAGCTCCGCCCACAAGTGCGCATCACCCATGCATCCACACGACTGTTCTCCAAAACAAAAACTCAACACAGCAACTCAACAAACCTGATGTGAGTGAACCAGTTTGTTTTTCATGTTTCTAAGACGGGAACAAGCAGATACAGCGGTAGTCTGGGTTTAGTCGTACTTTCGTCCTGTTTTGGATCTGGTTTAGTCCGGATTTAGTCCCAGTCTAGTTCCATTGTTTGTGGAGGTGCTCCTGATCTCCACCTGCAGGACTGTGAGCATCTCTCAGCTCTGAAGAAGAGTCTGTGCCACGTCCTGCAGAGTGAGTGTACTTGTGTTTACAGCGACAGTGTCTCTCTCCCTCCGCTGGAATGTAAACCTCTCTTATCAACATACAGACCATCTGCCACGAGACAGGGGGAAGAGAGAGAATACAGACCATCAGCCACAAGAGAGGGAGGAGAGAGAATACAGACCATCAGCCACAAGAGAGGGAGGAGAGAGAATACAGACCATCTGCCACGAGAGAGGGAGGAGAGAGAATACAGACCATCAGCCACGAGACAGGGGGGAGAGAGAGAACACAGACCATCAGCCATGAGAGAGGGAGGAGAGAGAATACAGACCATCTGCCACGAGACAGGGGGAAGAGAGAGAACACAGACCATCAGCCACGAGAGAGGGAGGAGAGAGAATACAGACCATCAGCCACGAGAGAGGGAGGAGAGAGAATACAGACCATCAGCCACGAGAGAGGGAGGAGAGAGAATACAGACCATCAGCCACGAGACAGGGGGGAGAGAGAGAACACAGACCATCAGCCATGAGAGAGGGAGGAGAGAGAATACAGACCATCTGCCACGAGACAGGGGGAAGAGAGAGAACACAGACCATCAGCCACGAGAGAGGGAGGAGAGAGAATACAGACCATCAGCCACGAGAGAGGGAGGAGAGAGAATACAGACCATCAGCCACGAGAGAGGGAGGAGAGAGAATACAGACCATCAGCCACGAGACAGGGGGGAGAGAGAGAACACAGACCATCAGCCATGAGAGAGGGAGGAGAGAGAATACAGACCATCAGCCACGAGACAGGGGGAAGAGAGAGAACACAGACCATCAGCCACGAGAGAGGGAGGAGAGAGAGAATACAGACCATCTGCCACGAGAGAGGGAGGAGAGAGAATACAGACCATCAGCCACGAGAGAGGGAGGAGAGAGAATACAGACCATCAGCCACGAGACAGGGGGGAGAGAGAGAACACAGACCATCAGCCATGAGAGAGGGAGGAGAGAGAATACAGACCATCAGCCACGAGACAGGGGGAAGAGAGAGAACACAGACCATCAGCCACGAGAGAGGGAGGAGAGAGAATACAGACCATCAGCCACGAGAGAGGGAGGAGAGAGAATACAGACCATCAGCCACGAGACAGGGGGGAGAGAGAGAACACAGACCATCAGCCATGAGAGAGGGAGGAGAGAGAATACAGACCATCTGCCACGAGAGAGGGAGGAGAGAGAATACAGACCATCAGCCATGAGAGATGGGGACAAGAGAGTATACAGATGATCAGCCACGAGAGAGGGAGAAGAGAGAGAATACAGACCATCAGCCATGAGAGAGGGGGAAGAGAGAGAATACAAACAATCAACAAGGAGAGAGGGAGAGGAAAGAGACAGAAAGAGGAGCAGTGGCAGCTGGTTGTATAATTTTTTGGGGGGTGCATAAGTAATTTTAGTCACAATTGGCTGAACTTTATCTAGAGCCCAACACACAGCAGCACAACCTGATGCACCTGCTCACAACCCCAACAACACAACATAACACCGCTCACAACCAGCCCGACAACCAGCCCCCAACTCCAACAACACAACATAACACCGCTCACAACCAGCCCGACAACCAGCCCTCGTAACATCATGAAAATGCAGCAAAAATAAGGCTCCAGTCACAGCATCAGCACCGCTCCTACAGCACACGGCAGAAACACAGGAGCAGCTCCGTCGCTCATTCATTTACACATTTACCTGTTAACACTATAACAGTGTTACCTGTGAGGCTCCATCCTCAGATTTGCCCCAAACTATCAAAAACAAGCCTGTTACCTTCTCCAGGGGACTGATGCAGAGTGTGTCCTCTACCCGCTGTCCTGTTGGTTCTGTCTCCAATATCTCCCGTCCCGGTCCAGCCCGGTCCACGGGACAAGGTCCTGGAGCCGAGTGCACGAGCTGTTCTAAAACTCGTCTTAATCCCACTTCCCACTTCAATCTGAAAGTTATGCCAGTCCATATAGCACCAGGGCACCGGGTGGACTTAAGCCCTCTGCACTACGCCCAGGTCAAACTTTTACGCCCAGAAATGACAGGGCAGCGAGCATCATCCTCGGCTCCAGCACTGAGTGCCCTGCCGGCAGCAGCCAGTGCCCCGGCTCCAGCAGCCAGTGCCCCAGGGCCCGGTCTGTGTCAGTGTGTCCTGTGCTTTAGGTCTCTCCTCCTGCTCTCCTGTTTCGGTTTAGCTAGCAGGCATAGCGCACAGCTCTGTAGTTCTCCATTCATTAGCCTGTAGCATTAGCATTAGCCTGTAGCATTAGCATGGCACCAGTGCAGAGTTGGGGTGAGGCGGGACAGAGCAGCTGAATCCTCATAGGTCAGAATTGTGATAATGTTTCTAAAGACACTCACCCTGTGCACCAGGACGTTTTTGAGGGGCTGTAATACAAACTAATGGGCAAAAGCAACATCATGACGTCAAATTTTCTGTTTCAGCTGCTCCACAGACCTCCAGACATGTTCAGGTTTAAACTATATATTAAACATTTAGCCTAATACAAAATAACTTTATAATTTATTTATAATTAATTTTTAAAAAATCGAGGTTAAGTGAGGGAGTGCGGTCTCTGTTCACCAGCCGCCACTGAGGAGGAGTGAGAGAGAAATAGAGACAGAGGGAGAGAGAGAATTCAATTAATCAGCGAGGAGAGAGGAATAAAAGAGAGGGAAAGGAGAGGGCACAAAGAGAGAGAGAGAGAAAGAGAATACAGACAATCAACAAAGAGAGAGAGAGAGAAGAGAGGGCACAGAGAGAGAGAGTCAGAATACAGACGATCAAGGAGGAGAGAGAGAGAGAGGAGAGGGCACAGAGATAGACACAGAGACAGAAGGGGTAGGAGTGAGAGAGACATAGAGACAGAGGGGGGTGAGAGAGAGTGAGGGAGAGGTCATAGACAGAGAGAGAGAGAGACAGAGAGGAGGGGGTGAGAGAGAGCAAGGGAGAGGACCTAGAGAGAGAAAAAGAGAGACAGACAGCGGGGGGTGAGAGAGAGCAAGGACAGAGAGAGAGGTGGGGCATAGAGAGTGAAGAGAGGGCACATACAGAGAAGAGAGAGAGCAACTATATAGAGAGAAAGAGGGGGCACAGAGAGAGAGAGAAGAGAGTGTACACACACACACACACACACACACACACACACATATATATATATATATATATATATATATATATATATATATATATATATATATATATATATATATATATATATAGAAAGAGAGAGCGAGACAGAGGGAAAAGGCAGGAGAAAAGAGGGAGAGAAGAAAAGAAAGTGAGGGCATGAGAGAGGGCAGATAGAAGATGGATGGAGAGGGAAAAGAGAGGGAGGCGGAGTAAGCAAGAGTAGGAAGATTGGAGTGATTGAAGGAGAAAGACAGAGGGGGTGAGAGAGAGTGGTAAAGTAAGGGAGGGAGCAAGACCAAAAGAGAGAGAAGAAAGAGTGGGATGAGAGGGAAGAGTGAGAGAAGCGCCTCTGCAGCAGCTGAACTCACACTGAGGCATTACTGAGGTTCTGATCTAATTATAGGCCACTCTGATCTGAGCACCGCCTCTGAGGCCGACCAGCACCATCCAGCACCCACAACACCACCACCCACAACACCACCCACACCATCACTCACAACACCACCCACACCACCAACCACACCATCACCTGCACCACCACCCACACCATCACCTACACCACCACCCACACCACCACCCACAACACCACCCACAACACCACCCACAACACCACCCACACCACCAACCACACCATCACCTGCACCACCACCCACACCATCACCTACACCACCACCCACACCACCACCCACAACACCACCCACAACACCACCCACAACACCACCCACAACACCACCCACACCATCACCTGCACCACCACCCACACCATCACCTACACCACCACCCACACCACCACCCACAACACCACCCACACCACCACCCACAACTCCACCCACAACACCACCAACACCACCACCCCCCACAACACCACCCACAACACCACCCACAACACCACCCACAACACCACCCACACCACCCACATCATCACCTACACCACCAACCACACCACCACCCACAACACCACCCACACCATCACCCAGAACACCACCCACACCATCACCTGCACCACCAACCACAACACCACCCACAACACCACCCATAACACCACCCACAACACCACCCACACCATCACCTGCACCCCCAACCACACCATCACCTACACCACCAACCACACCATCACCTACACCAGCAACCACACCATCACCTACACCAGCAACCACACCATCACCTGCACCACCAACCACACCATCACCTACACCACCAACCACACCATCACCTACACCACCAACCACACCATCACCTACACCAGCAACCACACCATCACCTACACCACCAACCACACCATCACCTACACCACCAACCACACCGTCACCCACCACAGGGAGGAGCGGGATGCTTAGCACAGTTATGGTTAGAAAAGGTCGGGTTATTAAAATGAGCAGTTTGCTTCGCTCTGATGGAGAAGACTTCCACAGAGGTCAGTGTAATTCAGATCTGACACACCTCATACACTGGCTTTGGAATTCTTTACAGTACATGATGGAGCTGCAGCTGGACTCTAAATCTGAATTCAAATGTTAATCTTAAAACTGATTCTCCACATGAAAGAAAGGTTCAAAAGGTAAAGCTCCAGTTCACTCTGACAGAAGTATTCAGCTCTACTCAAATCAAAGCAGATGCCTCCCGTGTTCCAGTTTGTTGTAGATCTTCTGCACCTGTGGTAAAGTCCACTGGAGCTGGTTCTTCTCCAGACTGACTGACCCACCAGAGAAGAATGATCTTTAGAAAGTGCACCTGCCACATTCTGGAGATCTCAGAAACTCAGACCCGTCTGGACATCAGTGGGGGCTGGGGTGATGATGAGAGGACAGAATGGATCCCCAGTTTTATATCACATGAATGGAGAAATTCATTACACACATTTATGGACAAAGCTTGTTTAAGGTTATAGTTAGTGAAGTTTTCAGGAGAAATGTTTAGTTAACACATCCTCTCGCAAGCTCCTGTGTGACAGTTCTCCATAAATATACAAACACTACACTTCACAAACCTGAAGCAGCGTGCGACTACTTTTATGAGCAGGATGCACATTGTAATGTGGTAGTGATCTGAAGGGTGTGAGCTAGAGCACAAACGGAATGGAAGGCCAAAAACTTAACGAAACAAAAATGTAATTTATAAACCATGTGAATACATGATTTTCGTTGAATATAAAATTTTCAAAAAAATAATAAGGTAACATGGTGATCTAAATACTGATGTCATAATTTCCAATCAGGAAGTAAAATCTGAAACCGAAAACATCAGAAAACTATTTGAGCAACATAACAATCTTAACTGTGCTTTAGTGAGATGAGTGGTCTGACCTGTCAGAGGGAAGAGACAGTGGGTCTGGATCACCTCTGTTCTGCTCCATGTGGTGGAGAGTCTGGTCCAAACAAGTGAGTCCAGGATGTGCACAACAATGAGAGGGAAAGTTCACATACAGTGGAATAGTTCTTCAAACATAGTGAGCCTGTTTGTGTTTCCACTTAGACGCACAACAGGTCAGATCCTCTGGCTCCTGACCAGTGCTCCTGACCAGTGCTCCTGACTAAAGCTCCTGACCAGTGCTCCTGACTAAAGCTCCTGACCAGTGCTCCTGGCACTGGCCAGGAGCACTGGTCAGGAGCACTGACCAGTCAGGAGCACTGGTCAGTGCTCCTGACCAGTGCTCCTGACGCGTTGCTCCAGTACTGAAGGATGGGCCAACTGGGTCAATTTTCCTGCAGAAGAGTTGAGTAAACATTGACCTTTAATTGTTTATTTTCATGAACCTGTATTTCTGATCAACCCCTATTTTCACACGTCTGCTGTTCTCTACTTTGTTCCCCAGTTTTATTTTCTTCATCTGTTGTACACATAGGATTCAGCTGCATCTCAGTTGGTACAAATGAAAAATTATTACATGTGTAATTTGCATGTGTGAGATGCAGCTGTGGGAGGACCTCACAGCATCTGGAGCTTTGTTGTCATGACCCATCTGCCACTGGGCACCACAGTTTTCACACGTGGACAGCAGACTTGTTTCTTTTATGAAGCTGGTTTAAAATGTGCAAATTATAACAATGATCCATGTGCCATAGATTATAAGTACAGAGCAGACACAAGCACTTTCCTGCTGGAGGGTTCACTACCTGCTTGTCTTGTGGAGATGTTATTGCTTCATGAAGAAGGCTCTTTGAAACAAACATCATGACTGCTGCTTCACACACTGTCTGCCATGTTTCTGCTGTTGAGTCCAGACTCAACACACAATCCTCTAACACTGTTGTGTTCTACTCTCATTTCAAAAGCTCTCGTGTGCACAAAAGGAGCCCAAAAACGGCCATTTGATGAGATATATTGTTGAGAGCTTCAGTGCTGGATGCTGAGTGTATCTGAAATGTTTAATTAAATTTGTTTGAATAGAAAGGAGCAGAAAGATGATTAATTTAGAATATATCCCACTCCCACAGGCCTATTACAAGAACTTGATGATAAAGAAACTTAAAAGTACAACTTACCTAAAATCTGACCACTTTTTTTAGCTCCGGTACAGATCGCTGGGTGCAGCTATTTGTACTGACCGCTGCGGCCGGCAGCATGTGGCCACTCAACATATTTAGTTCTGTTGTTTGTGTTTTTTCTCTGTACGAACTCTTTCAAGTGGATTTTGACGCACTCTTTTATAAAGGAAGTCCCTGAACTGTAACTCGGTGTTTGACTTCTCCCTCCCTTTGCTCCAAGTGCTAAGTCTTTCCCCATTCAGAGCTATAACACAGTCAGTGTGGATCCCTCTGATGAAGCTGCTGCACATCACATGAGGTTTGTGCAGTTGTACTGTTGTTATGCGTTCACTAAAACACTCACACATGCACGGATGAGGAACAATATCATAACACACAAAGATACAAGTCGATTTTGCATAATACCCCCGTAGAGTGGGAGATTCATGGCACAGCAGTGCCATTTCCATGGCGACAAGAAGGTGGTGGACACAGAAAAATGTACAGTGTGTCTTTAAATCTCGCCTGGCTAGTTCTGTTTAGGTGATTTAGCCGGCTAACGTTAACATGCGCCCAAGTGTTTGTTTTCATTATAAAACACTTAAGTCGACTCTTTTGTTCCACAGAAGATGAGGAGGAGGCAGGAAATTCTATTAACCCCTCCTCACATGAACCATCTCACAAAAACAAGCTAAACACACATCTTTAGTTCTGATTTAATATAAAAGGTCCTTACAAAAAAACTGACTATCTGAGGGAAGTTTTACATTTTCAATTCTGTAAAGTAAATTCTTGGAGGCGCTCGTGTGTCCGGGGAATTCTGTCCGTCCCACAACAAAAGCAAAACAGGAAGTCTGAGCTTCAACACACAATCCTCCTCTGATGGGAATTTCCTCCTCTGCACACGGCACCGGGGCAAGAGGAGAAGTGAAAACAAGCACCCTGACAGAAGCACCCTGACGAAGCACCCTGACAGAAGCACCCTGACAGAAGCACCCTGACAGAAGCACCCTGACAGAAACACCCTGACAGAAGCACCCTGACAGAAGCACCCTGACAGAAGCACCCTGACAGAAGCACCCTGACAGAAGCACCCTGACAGAAGCACCCTGACAGAAGCACCCTGACAGAAGCACCCTGACAGAAGCACCCTGACAGAAGCACCCTGACAGAAGCACCCTGACAGAAGCACCCTGACAGAAGCACCTCAACACAAGCACCGCGACAGAAGCACCCTGACAGAAGCACCCTGACAGAAACACCCTGACAGAAGCACCCTGACAGAAGCACCCTGACAGAAGCACCCTGACAGAAGCACCCTGACAGAAGCACCCTCACAGAAGCACCCTGACAGAAGCACCTCAACACAAGCACCGCGACAGTAGCACTCTGACGAAGCACCCCGACAGAAGCACCCTGACGAAGCACCCCGACAGAAGCACCCTGACGAAGCACCCCGACAGAAGCACCCTGACGAAGCACCCTGACGAAGCACCCCGACAGAAGCACCCCGACAGAAGCACCCTGACAGAAGCACCCCGACAGAAGCACCCTGACGACGCACCCTGACGAAGCACCCTGACGAAGCACCCCGACAGAAGCACCCCGACAGAAGCACCCTGACAGAAGCACCCCGACAGAAGCACCCTGACGACGCACCCTGACGAAGCACCCTGACAAAGCACCCCGGCAGAAGCACCCCGACAGAAGCACCCCGACAGAACAGAGAGCCGGCTTGATTCTCTCTTGTACCGAGTTTTGTCATTGTGTCCTTGGGTAAGACCCTTCACCCTCATTACCGTGGTGAGTGTGGAGGGCCTCACGTTCATCAGTCTGTCCCAGGGCAGCCGTGGCTACAGCAGTAACTCACATCTACTAAGTACTGAGTGAATAATGACCCAGGGCAGAGATTTGAGAGTCGGATTATTCCCCTAACAGAAGAGAAGCAACAGAATGGAGAAGTGCGACGTGTGTGTCATGGAAAAGGATATTTTGAAGAAATCTGGGAAGAATAAAGGTTCAACTTTCAGCTTCAGCTTATGTCAGTTTTTCCTTTGACAGTTTCACAATAACAACAGATGCAATTACAGCATGACATTTAGATGCACTATGCACTTTTGTCAGTGTCTCCTTGGAGATGTTCTTGCTCTGCCTGGAGTGTTCCACAGTATGGCATTAAACGTATCCATGGCTGTGGAGGGACGCAGGAGATTACAGATCTGCCGAGATGCGAACTCACTCACAGTAAAACGGCATGTTTTTCAAGCTAATAAAATCACCTATAATTGTGTAAATTTAAGAAGAAGAACAGAATGTGGCACAACAGTCTGGGCACAGCAATAACATCTCCATGGAGACATCAGCAGGTGGACCCCTCTGTAGCAGAACTCTCTCCTGCAGCAGCAGAACCATCAGCCTCTTCATCCCCTCCTGCTGTTCACCAGTGCAGTTGTGTCTCTGTACAGGCACAGGGGCCCAGGCTCCAGCACAGGGGCCCAGGCTCCAGCACAGGGGCCCAGGCTCCAGCACAGGGGCCCAGGCTCCAGCACAGGGGCCCAGGCTCCAGCATCACTAATGAGGCCCCATGAGCCAAACACAACAGAGCTGCGTCCATGGCTCTCTTCATCTCTCTCTACATCACTCTGCCTAGGCCTATCTCCATCCCCCTTTCTCACATCCCTCTCCCTCCATCCCCCTTTCTCACATCCCTCTCCCTCCATCCCCCTTTCTCACATCCCTCTCCCTCCATCCCCCTTTCTCACATCCCTCTCCCTCCATCCCCCTTTCTCACACTCTCACTCTGTTCTCACACAGTTCATCAGATTACAGAACAGACGTTTGTTTTGAAAACTTTCTGATGCCGAGCACAACTCACCAGTAATTCATGATCTGACCCAGACTAAACCAGGACTAAACCAGGACTAAACCAGAACTAAACCAGGACTAAACCAGGACTAAACCAGGACTAAACCAGGACTAAACCAGGACTAAACCAGACCTAAACCAGGACTAAACCAGAACTAAACCAGAACTAAACCAGGACTAAACCAGGAATAAATCACGACTAAACCAGAACTAAACCAGGACTAAACCAGGACTAAACCAGGACTAAACCAGAACTAAACCAGGACTAAACCAGAACTAAACCAGAACTAAACCAGGACTAAACCAGGAATAAATCACGACTAAACCAGAACTAAACCAGGACTAAACCAGGACTAAACCAGACCTAAACCAGGACTAAACCAGAACTAAACCAGGGCTAAACCAGGACTAAACCAGGAATAAATCATGACTAAACCAGAACTAAACCAGGACTAAACCAGGACTAAACCAGGACTAAACCAGAACTAAACCAGGACTAAAACAGGACTAAACCTGGACTAAACCAGGAATAAATCACGACTAAACTAGAACTAAACCAGGACTAAACCAGGACTAAACCAGGACTAAACCAGACCTAAACCAGGACTAAACCAGAACTAAACCAGGACTAAACCAGGACTAAACCAGAGCTAAACCAGGAATAAATCATGACTAAACCAGAACTAAACCAGGACTAAACCAGGACTAAAGGAGGACTAAACCAGAACTAAACCAGGACTAAACAAGAACTAAACCAGGACTAAACCAGGACTAAAGCAGGACTATCAGTGATTTATGGAGACATGCATCAGAACAGCCAAAACATTTCCAGTGTCATTCACATCCTGTCATTAGATTCTGAAGCAAAGTGCATTAGTTTGTGATTTGTCAACTATGGTTATTTATTCCACAGCAGCAGTTTGAATGTGGGAAAAACATAGATATTTTTAATCTTCTGTTGTGACTAAAATAAACCAGCAAAGGGTGTAGAAAAAATGGTTGTGTTGGAAATCGGTGTCAAACGCCTCCTGAGAGTGAATCAGAGGCTGAACTCTGGATTACACATAAAGGAGGAGGTCCGATCGGTGACGACATGTGGAGCTTTGATATTTGACACAGATGCAGCGTTATTGCCTGTCAAATCCAGATTGATCTGTCTGTTCTTTAGAGAAGGATATTAGTCTGATCTGCACTCTCTTTGACTCTTGAGCCAGATCCAGACTCCACAGACTGTATCTATAAATGGTCATACTGTAGCTGCCCTGCTCCCCTCTATCTGCAGTTCACTTTGTATTGACCCCTCTCTCTGTAACTGCTGCCTCATTTGGGTCAAAAATGATCTACATGACCTTGGTGTTTGTATTTCGCTATTTTGTCCTTAAATCAATAAACATATGAACATTAACAATAGAATCTTCTTTTCGCAAGGTTGCTCAAGCTAAAGGCAGCAACAGATTTGATTAGCAACGGTGACTCTACTTCCTGTGGACTTTATCTGCTCTTTTCTGCTTTAAAAATCCTGTACCTGAAGCATTGCTCCACATTTCACACATAATAATAACAGATTTGTTTTGTACCTAAACTAGAAGTGCAGAGCTGTGATGTTCTGAACACTTCCAGAGTGTTGGAGATGTGTGGAGACACTTTTTAAAATCTTCCATCCAGTCTTGTATTTGCAGAGGCTGCTGGTGCTGGGCTAGAGCATGTCAGTGGTCATAGTCGTCCTGCCAACTAAAAACACTCTGGCTCACTGGGAAATGACGCCTTATGACCAAAATTCCAAACTGTCCCTTTACCTTCGTGGGTTCTTTTTAAAGACGTTTATTTCCTTGTTCAGGCTGCTCACTGTGAACCGTCTTCAGAACTGTCACCGGTGTTGGTGGTGACCTGTGACACTGCCCCACAAAGGCAAAAGAACTTAACTCGCTGGAGTGTGAAACTGAGGAAAATGACTTCAAAGTTTCTGTTTTGTCCAGACAAAAGTATAACAGTTAGGGCTCCTAAACTTTGACAACTAGTTGCTATAATATATGTGAAAAATATTGAGCAATATAAGCAAACTTGAGCAATATTAAATATTGAGAAATATTAGTAACTCTGTCAGTTTCTTATCTTTAGAACATGATACAAAGGCAGAGTACAGGAACTACCAAATAAGGGTTAAAAGGTCAATTTTGGACTCAACATTTTTCGTGATATTTATTCATATGATACAGAAGGTCTCAAGTCCCCCCAAAATAACATGAGCTGAGCAGAACGAGCAGCCGGAACATGTCAACAGGTAAATACACCTCCTGCTATTTTGTCTTTAAATATAAGTTCATCAGAATTAACAGTACGGAATTCGTCTCCAAATGTTCCCCTATAACTGCTGGCCTCTGTGAGTTTCATTTGACTGGAGCGTAACACTGTGGGCGACTCCGTCATTCCACTTCATGGCACTACTAGTCTATGCCAAACACAACCGTCCAATCAGATTTGTTTATTTCCGAGGTTCATGTGAAACTCAGCAGCTCAGTTTAATGCTTTGCTCAGTGATTCTGCAGAAATCCGCACTGTTTTTCAGTTCTCTGTGGTGTTTTTTTTTTTCTTTGGTTGTTTCCCTGATTGACACCTGTCAGTCACGATCCTGACCTCAAGCAGGTTCAGTGTGTTGCTCAGACTCTCTGTAAAGAATCTGAAGTTTGCCATTGTCATTTTTCAAGTCTCACTTCAGTAACAGAGCTTCAGACAGAGCAGTGCCTCCAGTTAGATTCACCCTCAGGGAATGTTGCAGTCAGTACTTGCAGCTGACATCATCACCATTCCCTTGGGGTGCAATGCTAACAGGAGGCATGCTCTGTCTGAGGATTTGTTGGACTTTAATCTGAAGCTCAAAACGCTCCTGTTCAGAAGACGAACACTCGTACTGATCACAGTCGGCTGAACACGCGCTGCTTAAATCCTTTTGGTATTTTTCTAGACCTTCACACCTCTTAACATCTTAAAACTTTTTTGTGAGTGTTTGCTAATGTGTGTCTCCATGGCAACTGCTGGTAACATTCTGCCATACACATGAGGGTGGTCCTTATATGGGGTCAAAATTTTTACTCGGAGGAAATTGCACAGGCGCCCGGTGCACTGGCTCCACTTGATATAAAAATTTTCTGTTATATATTTTTTTTAAATTTTAAACAAAATTAGGCTATGCTGGAGTCTGAATGCTGTAATAAGAAAAATAATACAACATTTAGCACCTATCAGATATGTAATAAAGTCATCAGTAATGTTTCTGCACTAATTGGAATTTCTTAATGTTTCTTGTGACAAAGTTGTGGATTTCTTTTGTCCTCACATCATGGTCAGACAGACTGATTCACTTGACTGGATCTTCTGCTCCTTCTTTGTCCCGGATGGATCACAAAATCACAGAAATGCCCCGTTTATAGGGCAGAACTTTAGGGACATTGAGCACACCTTAAAAATAATTTTATTGGAAAAATCCTTTTAGGTGTTTCATTTGTATTCAAATAGAAGCGGCGCCTGCTTTAAAAGAAAAGAAAAAAAAAATCGACAATAAGGCCCTAATACACATACATGTAGAACACCCCCAGAGTGACGTCACTGCTGTTGTGGACGCCTGGATTTACCGGTGTGAGTCTGGACATGGAACATGGACATCTTAAAAATGAAAGTTAAAGCTGATTTTGCATAATACGCCATAAAGCTCCGTTAACATAGTGCTCCTTTAACTATACTCTCACATCACTGCCAAAGTGAGAGTCATTCTTTGGCAGTATTTGTCTTCGCGTAGAGTGGAGTGCATGAGGTAGTGGAACAGTTCCAGTCTTAAATATCTGATCCTTGCTTGAGTTTGGTTTTAAATCTGTGCTGAATCCGACACATTAATTATTCTGAAATAATCGCTCTGACAAACCTGCATTCTTCAGTCGGATTTCACTGCTGCTGTCTGCTCACGACGTCTAATGTTCTACTGTTTAATCCAGAAGACGGCCAGAACCACAGAAAAGTTACAGAATCATCCTTTAACTATACTTTTATATGAATACTAAAGTACTTTTACTCCAAGAGTGGAGGATGACTGTTAATAGCTGCTAATGTTTCATAGTTTGGCATAATCTCCATGGCGATGATAAGTTTGTTTCCATGGAGATGTTATGGCTCGGGCCTGGACCACATACGAGAGTTCCTGAGGAGTCTGTTAAAACATTTAGCACTTTGTACAGACTGAGCTGAGCACTCAGAGAGCCCACAAATGACACCATTCTGGACTTTAGCTCAGCTCATTTCATTCATAAAGTGTTGAGTCAAACCACACATGACTCACTCACCACAGCACCAGAGAACTGCACAGTACTACAGTACACGGTCATGGAAACAGGAGCAGGACGAGGGAAAGTAATGACATTAGTATTGGCATTAGAAGTGGACATACCAGTAGTAGTAGTAATAACAACTGCTGAAGCAGCTAAAAGACTCATACTATTACTCAAACACTGGCCACAGCTGACCTGGGGCAGTAGTGGGGGTAGAAATAGTAGTAGTAATAGTAGTAGTAATAGTAGTAGTAATAGTAGTAGTAATAGTAGTAGTAATCAGTGATTCAGTTTTTAATCCAGGTTCACACCAATTCAATTCAATTTATTTTGTAGCGCCCAAAATCACAACAGTTTCCTCTAAGGCCGTTCCAAGATTTGGATGAGTAAAACATACACACAGACATATCAAAACAGGAATAAACAACATTCATGTAAAGCAGCAAATGAAACATGGTCCAGTCATCCCCTGTCCTTAGACCCTCCTTCTCAGCAAGGAAAAACCCGAAAAAACCCAGGGTCCTGGGAAAAAGAAGAAACCTCGGGGAGAACTACAGTGAAGGAGAGATCCACTCCCATGGACGGACAGGCTATAGATGTCCAGGCCCGTGGGCCAGTTCGGTATGACCACAGCTACCCAGGTGGAGAAGGAGCCGGGGAGGAGGAGGAGGAGCCGGGCGAAGAGGCGGAGAGGGGTCCAGCTGCCATCAGGCGTCTGAAAGAGTTCCACTCCACAGGGGGAGTGGGACAGGGGACAACATGTGAATAGCAATGAACGAGCTACAGATGAGAACATAGTGAGTGATGCTGATGAGAAAATAGGAGGAAACAGAGGACAGTGCTCAGGTTGCCACACTTCCCCCAGCTTGTTATCTCCTGCAGCAGCTTATCTTAGTGACATCAACTAAGTAACCTGGTCATAAGCTATTCCGAAGAGGAAGGTTTTAAGCCTGGTCTTAAATAAAGAGACTGTGGAGCCTGTTTAACATCCACAGGGAGTTGGACCAAGCACAGATCCTTGTGGAACACCGCAAGCTACTTTAGAGCAGGGAGAGGTGCACTGGTTTACACTAACAAACTGGTACCTATCTGATAGATAGGATTTAAACCATTTGAGGGCGGTCCCTCTGACACCTATGTCACATTCTAACCTCTGCAGTAGAATGTTGTGATCAATGGTGTCAAACGCTGCACTGAGGTCCAGTAGGACCAGGACTGAAGCCAGCCCGTTATCAGCAGCTAGTAGCAAATCATTTGTCACTTTAAGCAGAGCAGTTTCTGTGCTGTGGTGAGCTCTGAAACCAGACTGAAATGCCAACCACCAAACCAAGGCCATACCAGGACTAAACCAGGACCAAAACAGGACTAAACTAGAACTAAACCAGAACTACACCAGGACTAAACTAGAAATAAACCAGGACTACACCAGGACGAAACCAAGACTAATCTAGAACTAAATCAGACCTAAAGTAGGACTACACCAGGACTAAACTAGAAATAAATCAGAACTAAACCAGGACTAAACTAGAAATAAACCAGAACTAAACCAAGACTAAGCTAGGACTAAACCAGGACTAAACCAGGACTAAACCAGGACTAATAGATTAATACTATTACTCATCCATTGTAGCCAGAGCAGTCCTGGGGTAGTAATAGTGGTAGTAGTGGTAGTAGTAATAGTAGTACTCGCAGCAGTAATAGTAGCAGTAAAAGCCGCTCGGTCAGTTTATGTGAGTGTTTATATCAGATGAACTGGACAGACTGAGTCGAGCTCCAGACAAGACTTCCAGGAAAGGGCCTGGGAAAGCCATCAGCCTGCCCCCTCAAACACACACACACATCTGGGGTACGGACAGCAGCCTTTGGGGTAGAACCAGGGCACGGGCAGGGGTACAGGCGGGGGTACGGGCTGGGGTACAGGGTGACCTCATGGGGCCCTTAATCTTTGGCTGGGGGACAATTGGAGCGTGGGGGAGACAAAGGCTCCTGTGTTTGAACTGAATTAAGCCCCGTCAGCTTTAGAGGGCCGACTGGAACCAGGGCACTGGCAGCTCACTCACGCCACGCTGCTAGGAAACAACTATAAAAGCACAGTTAAAGCAGCATTATGTAACTTTCCTACAGGAACATCCGCCCTGTTCTTGTCTCCAGGGAGATGTTTTTGCTTGATCTGGATTGTAGTGTGACATTAAACATACACTTTGATGAGGTATTAGCTGTAACACGTCACATATTTAGATCACCATGCCGCCTTTTATTGCTTTGAAAATGCTGTATTCACCGAGAACTCTGTCATTTTTGATGCTCTGAGTTTCCCCTCCCTTTGCTCCCACTTCAGAGGAAACAACTGAACATCACATCAGGTTTGTCCAGTTGTGTGCGGTTTTGTAACATGTTTTTGCATATTTATGGGGAATTGTCATGTGGGAGCGTGGGGGGTGTAGGCTTGTGGGCGGGGCCTTGTACACAATCTTATTTCAAATAGGGCCCGGGAGAGATCACTAAATAATTCAAACATGCATGGATGACGTTTCAAACCTCCGTCGGGCATGTTTTTAATGAGGGGTCTATGATAAAACATGGAAAGGTTAAGAAAGAGGATTTTATATAATACCCCTTCTTTAAACTTATCACCATGGAGATTAGCAGGAATCAAGTTATAGTATTTACAAATGGACCATTACAACTGTAAAAATATAACAAATACAGACTAGTTTAATGCCAAACTATGGAACATTAGCAGCTGTTAACAGTCATGCACTGGTATTGCTTTACAATTAGCAAGTATTGTTATGGAAAAAATTATTTAGATCTTGAAGAAAAAATAATGAATCTATTTTTGGAATCCAGACAAAGGTTTCTTGTTGTTACAGCAGATCTGGGCACTGGACAGGGCTTGGAGGCCGTGTCTGCTGAGCTTTTACTCATGTTAATGACTGTTCACATTCATTTCCATAAAGACAGATTGAGATAAACCTTTCCACAATGTAAATTTCCATCACACATTCTCCCTTTTGATTAGTCATTAATCATACTTCATAAACAGTCATCATCACAAATAGAACATGAAAAACAGAAGCGTTGTGGATCTAAACACAGGTCACGGAGTTGAATTAAGTTCGTTAGTTTGTTGATTTTAAAAGACGGAGGCAAATTCAACTGTTCCTTTTAAGGAGCGTTGTGATGTTCAGTTTATTTAAATATGATTTGTTGTCAAAAGTTGAATGTTTCTTTAACCTGATGGAGGCGCTGTTCAGTTAAAGCTTTCCCATGGCCTGTCCTCTGTCCCTCTGTCCTCCTCTGACCACACATGGCTTTAGTCTCCTCATGCAGCTCGGCCTTTCTCTGAGCCTCAGCTCTGGAGTCGTCCTTTGGCCCCTGTGTCCATCTGCAGGGCTGTGGATGGACGAGGAACAGGTCGAGTTCTGAGAAGAAGTGAATGAGTGAACTTCAGCTTCAGACCGTTCACTGTGGCTGATCTTTGTCTTGAAGGTTCAAGGGTTCAAGGTTCACTTTATTGTCAAAAGTCTATGAGCATAGAAATTTGAAATTGCGTTTAGCTAGTCTCCAATGTGCAGTTTAAAACATATAAAAAACATATAAAAACATCTAAAAAGGACAGGAGTTACACATACACACTATACATGCACACTACACTACACTACACACTATACATACATAGTGCTTTCACTCCAACACACTCATTCAGAGACATACATACACATGTGCATAAAAAGAGTAGCAGTTTGATACAGACCTGTACGATTAGCACACACACGAGCACACACACGTACACACACACAGTGTGAGGTAAGGCAGAAGTCCAATCGCTCATAGCAACGGGAGTGCAATCAGTGGACAATAAGAGTTTGTGCAATAGTTTAAAACCAATATATAAGGTGCAAAAGACATGTTCTTGAATGTTCATGGAATGTTCAGCTGTTCATGTTGTCCTCCTCAATGTGTTGAGTCTGATGGCTTGTGGAAAGAAGCTGTTTCCCAGTCTGCTTGTGCGGCACCGCATGCTGCGATAGCGCTTTCCTGACGGTAGTAGGGAGAACAGTTTGTGTGCTGGGTGAGTGGGGTCTTTGATAATGTTCACCGCTCTCTTGGAGCAGTGTGAGGTGTACAAGTCCTGAATGGCTGGTAGTGGTGCTTTGATTATCCTTTCTGCAGTCCTCACCACCCTCTGTAGTGCCTTCTTGTCTGCAGCTAGACAGCTGCCGTGCCAGACAGAAACGCTGCTGGTCAGGGCTCAATAGCACCCCTGTAGAAGGTGGTCAGTGCAGATGTGGGGAGGTCTGCTCTTCTCAGCCTCCGCAGGAAGTGGAGTCGTGTCTGTGCTTTCTTGATCAGGGAGGTGGTGTTTGTGGACCATGTGAGGTCATCTGTGATGTGCACGCCGAGGAACTTTGCACTTTTCACAGACTCCACAGCACTGCCGTTGATGATGAGTGGGGTATGTGTTGGTTGTTTTTTTCTGAAGTCCACAGTTATTTCTCTTGTTTTATTGACATTAAGTTGCAGGTTGTTTCTCTCACACCAGCTGATGAGTTGATGAACCTCCTCTCTGTACGCTGAGTCGTCGTTGTCTCTGATGAGGCCCACCACTGTTGTGTCATCGGTGAATTTGATGATGTGATTTGTTTCAAATCTGGCACAGCAGTCATGGGTCATCAGTGTGAACAGCAGAGGAGATAGCACACATCCTTGTGGAACCCCGGTGTTGGTGATGGTGGTCGCTGAGGAGTTGTTGCCAACTCTGACTGTCTGTGGTCTGTTTGTGAGGAAGTCCAACAGCCAGTTGCACAGTGAAGTGCTGATGCCTAATTCACTCAGCTTGAAGGACATTGTCAGGTTGCAGGTCTTGTATTTGGAAAATGGAAAACAGTCTTTAAATGATCTAAAACTATCACAACCGAACAGACGTCTGTGCTTAGTTTTCACACTTTGCTTAAATCGCACTTCTGAAAGAAACATTTTGTTAAAACTGTTCGTGTTTAGTTGTTAGTGTAGTTAGTCATAGAAAAGAAGAGAAATTATGCAGCATCCATATCTCCTGTAACAAAGAAAAAAATTAAAGAAATTAGCAGGCGCAAGTTGATCAAGGATCATCAAGTCAGACAAGTCCAAGTTTTTGTGATCACACCCGGCTTTGATAAGGCTTTGATAAGGAATTCATTTTGTTTTTAAGAGACTTCACCAACATGTACTGAATTTCTGGAAGAACCAATTAGGGACTCAAGGAGTTTTCTGGTACCAGCTGGACTTTTTTAGGATATCATTAAAAATCAATAGGCAAAAACATAAAAAGAAAAATATAAAGAAACAAGGAACTCTAAAAACAAGTGAATCAGTTTAGCTGCATCAGTTTTCATGACACTGTTGACCCAGACTCACATGTTAACCACAGGTTCTGACACTTTACAACATACAGTTTCACACTCTGTAAGTACATTCAGAAAAACTGTCTCTTTTTCCTTTTTTTGTCAGCTATTTTTCCTTTTTTTTCTTTTTTCCATGTAATTTTCCTCATTTTTTTTACATGTTGCCACAGTTCAGAACACACATAAATAAAAAATTTTCTTCATACATTTTACATTTACAATACATAATATCTGCATTTTTAGCTGCTCTCTTTAATTTATTCTCCCTCATGAGAAAGTCTGAGCCTTTCAGTCTTTACACTTAACCACCTGAGCCACGTGGAAGAGGCTGAAGAGCCACTGGGAGCTCCCGAGCTACAGGCTGGAGACCCCTGGTTTAGAGACAAAACTGTGCAGGTGGAATAAGGTGGAGGGGTATAATTTATGACCCCTGTGGATTATTAAATTCTCATTTGCACATTTTAATTTCCAATATTCATCTAAACTGACTTCATAAAGGAAACTCTGACTCGGACTTCCACATCTCACTAGCGAGAAGCTGTTTTCTTTTTTTCTTTTTCGCCAAAATGCCTATGCAACACTACTGACTCACCAATCAATATCTATATTAAGAAAATAAAATTCTTGAAAATCAGTGATTAAAGCTGAGTCAAACACGCACGAATTGCTCCAGATAAACTTGATGTGAGTAAATGGTGAGCGGAAACAGCTATAACATGGTGGAAAGCTCTCAGTTTAAAGTCGACAGTTTAAAATGGATCAGAACTCTTAGGTGGAGTGTGCAGAGGAACTGTCACATGCAGATGTGTGACCTGGTTTATGGTTCAGATCATTACTGAGCCTATTCACATGAAACAAAAACTGGCACAAAGTTCAGCCTCTTCTGTCAGGAGAAATAAACTAAAGCCAGAGGATTTTTTCATAACATCTTCAGAAATTGCTTCTCGTTCCTCATATTAGACTCATGTTCTATTTTAGATGAAACATTCTGAGGCCAATGAAATAATTCAGAATATAAACTGTTCATCGCTATGACAACAGTCCTAATCATTTGTAAACCCACAAATACATCCGTACATCTTAAATGATCACACTGTCCAATTCTAAACTATGGATGCACGAGTAGCACTGGTGCTGTCCTGGGTCATTCAAAGTGGACTATACACTGAAGGGTCCACACAGCTTACTGTGGTTTACATTGTTTGGCTGTTTCCCATGTTTGTGATGATTATGAAGTCTCCGGATACGGCGCTGTCTCAAACCCAGCATTCCACACTAAAAATAGTCCCTGAGAGGAGTGGGCTCTGAGCGGCCGTAATATCTGCAAATAATATCAAATATCTGCTCCTTTATTATTAGGTCAGCAGCATGGTTAAAGTTCAGATATGGCTTAAAATAAATAAATGAAGAGTAGACAGCAGACACATGTATAAGGCCAGAACAAACCAGGTAACTAAAATAATCACACTATATGCACAATCTGGATTTCAAATTTCATAAGCAGATCCCCAAATACAAGGTAAACACTAAATACAGCTTTTACTGAACCATTCAAAAGCTGATTTATTTCATCACAAAAGCACTGGACATGAAGGACCTGCTGTTTGTGTCATATCTGAGTAAGAGAACAGGACACATACGGTTCTGTTGAAGCAGTTCTTTTTATTTATTTATTTATTTTGAAACATGTGTCATTATGACAATAATATTTCACTTCAAGTGCTCTTTTTTGTACAGAGCAACCTGCATATCATCAGCTTAAAGTGCACATGTTCAAAAGGGAACAGGGAGAAGCATAAGCTTATCGAGCCCTGCCCCACACACACACTTTTCCCGAGCTTTTCACCGTGTTATTTCCCCTTCTGGTTCACCCATCGGAACTCACTCACTGCTCTGAACACACGTCACTCTCCACTTCATTTTCTTAATCTCAGTGCCCTTTTCTAACATGGAAGTCAGCTGACTTATTGTTTGTTATGTTAGAAGAAAATGTGCAAATTATAACATCATGATCCACGGGGGTCAGAGGTTACAACAACAGAGCGACGCACAAGCACAATATGTCTGCGTTAAGTCTGAGGCCATGTGCACATTAGCATAGCATAGCATTATAGTATTTTTAGAACCGAACATTTCCCCCCCTCCGTTTATAAAAATGGTTTTATCCACACCACCTCGTCTTCGACAAAAACACCTTCCACCCATAACCGAACATCTGTGTTTTCAACCACATTCATACACATTCCAAACCTGTAGATGGCGTTATTTCCATTGAGCCCTCACTTCACCGTCACTTCCGCCTAAACTTAAACAACAGAAAACATGGCGCCGAGCTCCTCTGTCTGGACAGACTCGGAGTCAGAATTGCTCCTAAACAAATTAATGCTCCCACAGCTCTGAAGAAACGACTCCGGTCCATATTCTGCTTTGGCTTTGGCTTTTGCAGTCGCCTAAACAAATGTCGCACGTTTGACGTCAGGGCAGATTCATATTTTTTGGCGCAGACAGTGACGTTTTAAAACACAAAACCCCAGTTATCTCTGTCCACACAAACAGGCATAAACGGAGTTTTCAAAAATCTTCACTTTGGCCGGAGTTTTCCCTGAATACTCGTTTCTGATGCGTGTTCGTGTGGACGACAGGTCAAAACGCAGCAAAACATCTTCGGTTTATCAGATACTCGGATACGTGTGGACAAGGCCTAAATCTAAGTCCAGAAATCAGCTGATGACATGTTGTGCATGTGAGGCGCTGGAACGGAAACCCTGCATGTGTGTGTGGTGGGAGGGTGAGAGGGTCACAACAGAGGGGGGGTTCTGAGTCACTCCCAAACCACCGCCTCCTCCGACCACAGCCTCCTTAGGTCCCCTTAGGTCCCGCGGAGGAGCACGTTTCTCCACTCATCATCACAGTATTCCAGCCCCTCACATACTGCACATACCAGGCCTGTGTGAGTGTGTGTGTGTGTGAGTGTGTGTGTGTGTGTGTGAGTGTGAGTGTGTGAGTGTGTGTGTGTTAGTGGGTGTGAGTGGGTGAATGTGCAGAGGTGATGTCACACTCATGATGACATAAGGCTTCTCCTCTGTGATGATGTCAGGCAGTAGAACTGTTCAGAGGGGCCCCCAGTCCCCTGGCCCCAGTCCCCCGGCCCCAGTGCCCCGGCCCCAGTCCCCCGGCTCCAGTCCCCCGGCCCCAGTCCCCCGGCTCCAGTCCCCCGGCCCCAGTCCCCCGGCTCCAGTCCCCCGGCCCCAGTCCCCCGGCTCCAGTCCCCCGGCTCCAGTCCCCCGGCTCCAGTCCCCCGGCTCCAGTCCCCCGGCTCCAGTCCCCCGGCCCCAGTCCCCCGACTCCAGTCCCCCGGCCCCAGTCCCCCGGCCCCAGTCCCCCAGCTCCAGGAGGCGCTCGTGGAGCCTTTTGGTAAATTAGAGCTGGAATGATTCACTGGGCAGAAAAGAACTGTTCTGTGGATTATGAACAGACCTGTCACTGGAATCAGATCAAAATGAATTGACTGTTTGACTCATCATCTAAAATAATAACCGGACCTTGCGAAACTTTCTAACTGGGAGAGGAATCCTGATGAAAATTTACACACTTCCACTTCCACACTCCTCATTTGTCTTGGCCCAAATCTCAGATTTCTGTGTTCTGTGGAACGGTTCTACAAAGTTGACTTCTGAACTTCGGTTGTTTCTTGTATATGATGAATGCAGTGCACCCCCACTGTGACCTGTGCACTCACTGCGCCTATTTCTGAATCACTGATGCACGTAGGATTCAGCAGTGTCACGCACTTATTTTGGTACAAATGAAGAAAAAAAATCTTTGCTTGTGAGTGTGATGTGCAGCTGTCCACAGGAGAGGCTCTGTGCACGAGGAGCTCTGTGAGGAGCTCTGTGAGGAGCTCTGTGAGGAGCTCTGTGAGGAGCTCTGTGAGGAGCTCTGTGAGGACACATGTGCCACAGGGAAATGGTCCCAGTTTTATACAGCAGCTCAAAGAGCTTCATTATTATAACAGCAGCACTGGTGCTGGAATCACATCACCTCTGAGCACCTCCTCACACTCCTCTGAGCACCTCCTCACACTCCTCTGAGCACCTCCTCACACTCCTCTGAGCACCTCCTCACACTCCTCTGAGCACCTCCTCACACTCCTCTGAGCTCACCTCCTCACACTCCTCTGAGCACCTCCTCACACTCCTCTGAGCACCTCCTCACACTCCTCTGAGCACCTCCTCACACTCCTCTGAGCACCTCCTCACACTCCTCTGAGCACCTCCTCACACTCCTCTGAGCACCTCCTCACACTCCTCTGAGCTCACCTCCTCACACTCCTCTGAGCACCTCCTCACACTCCTCTGAGCACCTCCTCACACTCCTCTGAGCACCTCCTCACACTCCTCTGAGCTCACCTCCTCACACTCCTCTGAGCACCTCCTCACACTCCTCTGAGCACCTCCTCACACTCCTCTGAGCACCTCCTCACACTCCTCTGAGCACCTCCTCACACTCCTCTGAGCACCTCCTCACACTCCTCTGAGCACCTCCTCACACTCCGCTGAGCTCACCTCCTCACACTCCTCTGAGCACCTCCTCACACTCCTCTGAGCACCTCCTCACACTCCTCTGAGCACCTCCTCACACTCCGCTGAGCACCTCCTCACACTCCTCTGAGCTCACCTCCTCACACTCCTCTGAGCACCTCCTCACACTCCTCTGAGCACCTCCTCACACTCCTCTGAGCACCTCCTCACACTCCTCTGAGCACCTCCTCACACTCCGCTGAGCTCACCTCCTCACACTCCTCTGAGCACCTCCTCACACTCCTCTGAGCACCTCCTCACACTCCTCTGAGCACCTCCTCACACTCCTCTGAGCACCTCCTCACACTCCGCTGAGCTCACCTCCTCACACTCCTCTGAGCACCTCCTCACACTCCTCTGAGCTCACCTCCTCACACTCCTCTGAGCACCTCCTCACACTCCTCTGAGCACCTCCTCACACTCCTCTGAGCACCTCCTCACACTCCTCTGAGCACCTCCTCACACTCCTCTGAGCACCTCCTCACACTCCGCTGAGCTCACCTCCTCATACTCCTCTGAGCACCTCCTCACACTCCTCTGAGCACCTCCTCACACTCCTCTGAGCACCTCCTCACACTCCTCTGAGCACCTCCTCACACTCCTCTGAGCTCACCTCCTCACACTCCTCTGAGCACCTCCTCACACTCCTCTGAGCACCTCCTCACACTCCTCTGAGCACCTCCTCACACTCCTCTGAGCACCTCCTCACACTCCGCTGAGCTCACCTCCTCACACTCCTCTGAGCACCTCCTCACACTCCTCTGAGCACCTCCTCACACTCCTCTGAGCACCTCCTCACACTCCTCTGAGCACCTCCTCACACTCCTCTGAGCTCACCTCCTCACACTCCTCTGAGCACCTCCTCACACTCCTCTGAGCACCTCCTCACACTCCTCTGAGCACCTCCTCACACTCCTCTGAGCACCTCCTCACACTCCTCTGAGCACCTCCTCACACTCCTCTGAGCACCTCCTCACACTCCGCTGAGCACCTCCTCACACTCCTCTGAGCTCACCTCCTCACACTCCTCTGAGCACCTCCTCACACTCCTCTGAGCACCTCCTCACACTCCTCTGAGCACCTCCTCACACTCCTCTGAGCACCTCCTCACACTCCTCTGAGCTCACCTCCTCACACTCCTCTGAGCACCTCCTCACACTCCTCTGAGCACCTCCTCACACTCCTCTGAGCACCTCCTCACACTCCTCTGAGCACCTCCTCACACTCCTCTGAGCACCTCCTCACACTCCGCTGAGCTCACCTCCTCACACTCCTCTGAGCACCTCCTCACACTCCTCTGAGCACCTCCTCACACTCCTCTGAGCACCTCCTCACACTCCGCTGAGCACCTCCTCACACTCCTCTGAGCTCACCTCCTCACACTCCTCTGAGCACCTCCTCACACTCCTCTGAGCACCTCCTCACACTCCTCTGAGCACCTCCTCACACTCCTCTGAGCACCTCCTCACACTCCGCTGAGCTCACCTCCTCACACTCCTCTGAGCACCTCCTCACACTCCTCTGAGCACCTCCTCACACTCCTCTGAGCACCTCCTCACACTCCTCTGAGCTCAGGGACGCCTGCTCAGACCTACAGTAGTTTGATACTTCATGTCTTCCATGAGGCAAAGCAATAACATCTCTATGGATAAAAGGCCCATTGTATTTTAGCTTTGACTAACAAATACCACAGCTACTGCAAAAAGGCACTAATGAACTGTATGTACTGTAAGCACACACACACACACACACACACACACACACACACACACACACACACACACACACACACACACACAATCATCAGATGTAATTAGGGGTTATTGGATGACGCTTGTGTCTCCATGTAAATAAACCCACTAACAGAAAAACATCCAGTGTGAGCGGCTCCTGTTCTACTCACTCTGAATTCTGTCCATGAAAAGTGCTCCTGTCTGTTCCCCTAACTCTGCTCCTCTGGTTCTGCTCCTCTGGTTCTGCTCCTCTGGTTCTGCTCCTCTAACTCTGCTCCTCTGGTTCTGCTCCTCTGGTTCTGTTCCTCTGACTCTGCTCCTCTGGTTCTGCTCCTCTAACTCTGCTCCTCTAACTCTGCTCCTCTGGTTCTGCTCCTCTGGTTCTGTTCCTCTAACTCTGCTCCTCTGGTTCTGCTCCTCTAACTCTGCTCCTCTAACTCTGCTCCTCTGGTTCTGCTCCTCTGGTTCTGCTCCTCTAACTCTGCTCCTCTGGTTCTGCTCCTCTGACTCTGCTCCTCTAACTCTGCTCCTCTGGTTCTGCTCCTCTAACTCTGCTCCTCTGGTTCTGCTCCTCTAACTCTGCTCCTCTGGTTCTGCTCCTCTGACTCTGATCCCCTGGTTCTGTTCCTCTGGTTCTGCTCCTCTGGTTCTGCTCCTCTGGTTCTGTTCCTCTGGTTCTGTTCCTCTGGTTCTGCTCCTCTGGTTCTGCTCCTCTGACTCTGCTCCTCTGGTTCTGCTCCTCTGGTTCTGCTCCTCTGGTTCTGATCCCCTGGTTCTGTTCCTCTGGTTCTGCTCCTCTGGTTCTGCTCCTCTGGTTCTGCTCCTCTGACTCTGATCCCCTGGTTCTATTCCTCTGGTTCTGCTCCTCTGGTTCTGCTCCTCTGGTTCTGCTCCTCTGGTTCTGCTCCTCTGGTTCTGCTCCTGCGGCTCAGTGGGAGATTACAGGACCAGAGGGACTGGATCAAATACAGTGAACAGATAAACTGTAGATAACTGAGGTATTTTCTGAACCTTGTGCCTGGTGCAGCAGCTCCTCCTCAGACTCTTGGCATTGAACCACAGAACGTCTCGATCACCAGTGTGGAGTGAGTTAGGAGCACAGGCTCATATCAAAACACTACTGTTACTTTGTGAGGGGAATGAAAGGTGCACTGTGTAACTTTTCTGGTGACTTACACTTAGACACTTAGACAAACTTTCTTAATCCACAAGGAAAATGATTTGGACACAGAAGCTCACAGATCACAGTGAAAGAGGGGGCGGAGCCTCCATCAGGAAAACTTACATCTAAGTGTAAAGAATGAGAGGATGATTTTTACTATGAATCTAAATCAGTCTCGCGTATGAAGTCTTAACATCGAAAACACAGTGGAGCACTTCTTGTATTGTATTTTCTGAGGGAAGAACTGAGCCTAAAAACACAACTCCAGGTGTTTGTGATGGGGACATGACGTAAACACAGAAAAGAGCACAGTATGGGCCCTTTAAAGAATATTCATAATGAACCATAACTTGTTTCTAAGAATGTACAGATGAACTATAAAGATCTAATCTGTCCCCATTTCAGTTAATGCTGCAGCACGTTCATTTTTAGGCAAAAAGAAAAAAAAAGGACGCAAATAAAAGCGTGTTTTTTGCTTTGTTTTTGTCATAGTTTCAGGAGTCAGAGGTTCTGAATTCTACACATTGAGCTGAAGAACTCATCAAACGCCTATAGTCCCTGTAAATGTGTCGTTGTGAGGACTGTGGACTCTGTCATGGTCATGGTTTATATGTATCGAACTGTTCTCAGCTTATTTACTCCATTTTTTCTAATCGCTAAAATGAGGAGAAGTCGCATCTCCCCAAACTCACTCTTATTTGGGAAAATGCTCCACAGTATGGCATTAAACTGATCTGCTCAATGTGTTCATAGAATCATGCATGTTTTAGTTAGAGTATTTCGCGTCTCACATCTGGCTCTATTCTCTCGCGCTGCCAGACGCACCGCGCACCGTGCGCCAAACTGCAAAACTCTGAGCAGCGCCATTATCCTACCTGCTGCATCCAGTAAGTGTGACAGAGCTGCTCTCCCTCTGCAGAGTGACCTCAGCGGGACAGGCATGTACTGCGGCCCCTGACGTCAGCGGCGGAGGCTCCATATATGGTCCGAGGGCTACGCACTTAAAGCGCTCCACGGGACGCGCAGACAGACGCACAGCTTCAGCGCCACAGGGACCACAGCGGAGAACCACCGACAAAAGCGCTCAAAATGCGGATTCATACGAGACAAGCGGCCGCGCTGGTGGCCGTCCTTCTGCACATCTGTCTGACCACGTCGCTGGACCCTGGTGAGTCTCTGTTTTTACTCTAATGTTCCCAGCTCAGCGCAGACCTCCACAGGCGCGTTCAGACACGCTTCAGTCACTAATCATGCTGCCTCGGAATTTCCTTTTCCCATGGACGGGTTATGTCCAGACTGCAGCGATTTGCTTTTTAGTTTATATTTTTATTAATAACCGAGCTGAAAGCACGTTCACGAATCATCCTTTCCAACCGTCATATCTGCCAAGATTTATGTCCAAATCTAATATTCTGTGTCCTACAAGAACAGGATCATTTAAAATGTAAGAAACAGGTAAAAAATGCCATGTGCAAACTGGCTTTGTATTACCTAAAGACGCAATACGTAACGTTTTAGGCAGAAAAAAAAGTATATGCCGATAACTGCGAGGATAGAAAATGGCACTTATTTTCTTAAACTACAGTGAAATCATTACAAGAGCTCCAGCTGTATTTTGTATTTGTATTTATCCTGTAAATAGTTGAATTACATGCAGGTAAAGGCCCAACCAAAATGTCATCACTGATATTATGACACAGATCCGGTTCATTTTTCAGCATCAGTATCGGTGCATCTCCACTTCCTTTCGATCAGTCAATCAAACTTTAAGTGCAGCCTTGTACATGTACTTAAACACATTTTAGTCCTGCACTCGTACTTTTGCTGGAGTCCAAATCCTCAGTCCTTGTTCCTGCCTGTATCCCAAAGCCTGGAGCTGTTTGGCGGCTCCAACATTAGATTAAAGCTGGAGTCTGCTCGTCTCCATGGAGATGTTGCCTGGAATGTTTCATACTGTGGCTTTAAATGCATTGCCCATGTCACACATTTATTTTATTGCATGTGTTTTATTGCTTACAAAATACCAGGTGTCTGAAAAAACAACTGACGTCATTTTAAAAGCAGTTATCTTGAAAACAGCTCAGTCTGAGCTCAGTGAAATGGAGCGGTTTCGGTGGTGTTTATTAGGCGTCTTTGTTTGCCAAGTTTTTCCAAATGTTGCACTGAAGGCAGAATTCGGGTGGAGTCTTGGGCGACTGTGAGGGAGCAGATTCCAAGACGCAAAATGACTTCTCTGTGGGAGTAAACGACTCGACCTGAAAACAGAACAAAAATAAAACATTAAATAAAAATAAAATCTTGATCTGTTTCTGTACGTCCTGTGAAAATATGAGGTTATTTCAACAAGAATTTCCAAAATTACTGACCTGCGAAATGATTTTTTTGGACACCCTGTACGTCGAAAAACACAAGTTCGTCCTGTGAATGGGCTCGCCTCTCCACAGATCTGAGCCGTCGCACAGTTCAGGCCTGGTGCGACTTTTGGGCTGAAGGATTTGAGGAAAACATGTAATTTCAGAATCACAGTTCAGAACATGTTCGTACAGATCTAAACCACAGGGTGAGCAGCTCTTATGCAGAATAAACCCCACAGACGCACAGGGAGGGATGTGACACTGAGGGGAGATCGTGTTGTTTGTGGAGGACATTACGCTGCTTCAGTTCAGCCTTTGCGGGTTTTTTTTGCAGTGTCTGTTAGTGTGTCCTTTGGTGATGAATCTGTTGAATGTGTTTCCCTTTTCTGTAAACTGAAACATTGCACATACCTGTGGATTCTGTGGTCACTGCTAACATGGCGGTGTGATGCCATGAGGTCATGAGACGTACAGTGAGCTCTGGTGCGGTCACTGAGTGGTCAGAAAGTCCTCTGTCACTGAGTGGTCAGAAAGTCCTCTGTCATCCACTTTAATAGGCTAAGTATTCATGATGAACGCGTGACACATGACTGAAGGTATTAAAATAGCTTTGAGATCAACAACAGCAACACTAACCCTAAATATCTTATTATTAAGGTTATTAATGGGTGTCAGAAATATGGAAATTTAGATACTGGTTTTAGTATTGAAACTAGATCCACATTTGTGCAGGAATCGATACCAAAAAATCCCATCGACAGGACAGAAATGAACCTATTCTGAATGTTTTTAGAATGACCTTGAGCTGTATCAGGACACGTTTAAGAGCACATAGACCAGTGTCCACCCATGGAGCACAGAGGGATCTGGACCTGGACCACTGAGGGGTCACACACACACATATAAGGGCTCATGGGAATAGAAAAGAAAGGTCGACCATTTAATGTGGAAAATCACATTCCACTGTCTAAAGAAAGTGTCTTAAATATCATGTGAATCTGAGGACCAGACTTACTGGAATTCTATTCATAATTTCCACATACTGTTTTATTCATGTTCATTCGTATAAGAAAGAGCTTTAAATTCTTCATGAAATACTAACACCGTGTTTGCACAGACAGTAATGTGTAGAACTTTAGTCACTGGAGCTTTTATTGACTTGACTGGACTGTCCCAGCAGGTTTATCCAAAACCACGGATTTGTCCCAGTTTCATATAAGAAATGTCCCAGGAGTCCCTGTTTTGGACCAATCTGATCCATGTCAGTCGTAAACAGAGGCATAAACTGTCATTTCTTTAGGTAAAATACAAAAAAAATCTGCTGAAAAACAACCAAAACACAAAGAAAATGTGACTATACTGTTTCACAAATCAGTCATGAGTTGTCTCTACATAACAGTTTTTCTTATTTTTATCTTATTTATTATTACCAACCAAAAAAAAAAAAAAAAAAAAAAAAAAAGGGGACGTCGCACTTTTTTATTTTGAAATAACCCGAGGTGAGACTTTACAAATGGAGCTTAAATGACCTGTATTGAATAAACAGCTCTTGAGGTCAAAATAAATCCACTGTTTGCGTCTAATCACAGAGCGTTTTATTATCAGGAAGTGCACGTTAGCATGCTAGTTGTTGTTAGTTCCCCTCCTTGTGCTCAGCTCCTGTCTCTCCTCCACAGCCTTGTTCCCACGGGCCCAGAACGTCACGTGGACGTCCAGCAACTTCAAAACTGTGCTGACCTGGGGCCCCGAGCCGACCGCCCAGTACTCCTACACCGTCGAGTTCTCACAGTGAGTACCCGCACACACCCCACTGAGCGTGCCCAGGGAGTACCCGCACACACCCCACTGAGCGTGCCCAGGGAGTACACACACACCCCACTGAGCGTGCCCAGGGAGTACACACACACCCCACTGAGCGTGCCCAGGGAGTACCCACACACACCCCACTGAGCGTGCCCAGGGAGTACCCAGACACACCCCACTGAGCATGCCCAGAGAGTACCCGCACACACCCCACTGAGCGTGCCCAGGGAGTACACACACACCCCACTGAGCGTGCCCAGGGAGTACACACACACCCCACTGAGCGTGCCCAGGGAGTACACACACACCCCACTGAGCGTGCCCAGGGAGTACCCGCACACCCCACTGAGCGTGCCCAGGGAGTACCCACACACACCCCACTGAGCGTGCCCAGGGAGTACCCACACACACCCCACTGAGCGTGCCCAGTGAGTACCCGCACACACCCCACTGAGCGTGCCCAGGGAGTACACACACACACCCCACTGAGCGTGCCCAGGGAGTACCCACACACACCCCACTGAGCGTGCCCAGGGAGTACACACACACACCCCACTGAGCGTGCCCAGGGAGTACCCGCACACCCCACTGAGCGTGCCCAGGGAGTACCCGCACACCCCACTGAGCGTGCCCAGGGAGTACCCACACACCCCACTGAGCGTGCCCAGGGAGTACCCGCACACCCCACTGAGCGTGCCCAGGGAGTACACACACACACCCCACTGAGCGTGCCCAGGGAGTACCCGCACACCCCACTGAGCGTGCCCAGGGAGTACCCACACACACCCCACTGAGCGTGCCCAGGGAGTACCCGCACACATGCTGCCCTATAGACTTTTCCAGTATCGTAAGCGTCTGATGTCCGTCCAGATCCACACATTACAGATGAAGGTGCAGCCTGGGGTCGCCTCTCCACAGATGGGACCTGTATCTTGCACGTTTCTTTTCATGCAGGTAGATCAGTTTATAGTCTCGGTTTAGTCCTGGTTTAATCCTGATTTTGACCTAGTTTATTCCTGGTTTAGTCCTGGTTTTGTGCTGGTTTATTTCAGTTTTAGCCAGTTTCTTTCCTTGTTCAGTTCTGGTTCAGTCCGGGTTCAACCATGGTCTAGTCCTAGTTTAGTCCTGGTTCAGTCCTGGTTCAGTCCTGGTTCAATCCTGGTCTAGTCCTAGTTTAGTCCTGGTTCAGTCCGGGTTCAATCCTGGTCTAGTCCTGATCCAGTCCTGGTTCAATCCTGGTCTAAGTTCTCAGACAAACTCAACATTTACCTGGTCATTTTAAAGCCAGTGTGGGCTGTGGAACATTCCAGCTGAAGCAGTGTCATCTCCATGGAGACGACCAGAGAAAACACACGGTGCATTTTAAGTCCAGTCCTGTTCACATTCATTCATTTTGTAAATAATAACATTTATTTCACATGTTTTCGTGTGAGATTTAATACAATTATCAGATGTTTTTTGATGGTTCAAACACACAGCCTCATGTCTCTTCTGTTTCCATAGCAACGAGGACAGTTTTACTGATATGATATAAGAGAAAATCAAACAATAACAACACATTCAATACTGCTGTAAGAACTGATAAACTGTTACTGAT
>CM060674.1:1527798-1617798 GCA_030686955.1 Odontamblyopus rebecca
GGAACAAGAGCGGGACACCAGTAGTGTGACTGTGAGTGTGGGGCTGTGAACGCACCATGATGCATTCGCTGACTTTAGTTTCTGTGAAACTGCACCACACGTGTCAGCAGTGGTTCTGGACTGGACACATGTGATATATGTGTGTGTGGAGAAGGGAAAACTAAGCTGGGGCTGTGCTCTGGTCTAATGACTGCTGTTTTAATATGAATGTGTTTTGCTGTATCCTGGGGCCAGTGTAGCAAACACTGGGTTTATGTGAACCAAGTCAATGTAGAATCCTCAACATTCTAGAATTCCTCTAATGTACTGAGGCAGGTCAGAGCTCAGGTGGAGTTTGCTGTGAAACTGTCAGATGCAAATCTGTTGACCTGGTTATGGGTCATGTCTCTGTAAATATCCACGTGACAAACTGACAAGAAAAACTGGCACTAAGTTCAGCGTCTTCTCTGAAATGATTTTCTTAGCCTCAGAAAAATAAGTGCCATTATTTAACCCCAAAGACGTGACGTTGTCCGGGGGAAAAACAGACCTCTGCTCCACCTAAGACTATGACAGAAACATTCTAGAACGTTGAGGACCTATGTGGGCTCGCTGAATTGGTTTGTACCTTTAGTTTCTTTGGTTTTTAATGCTACTGAGCAGCTCCCACACTGGACCTGAGCTCTGGGGTCTGTGGTCCGGCTGCACTTTCACTTGGACCTCGTCATCCAGATGAATCTACAAACTCTTGAAGTGTTTAACTCTTTTTAGAGGGCTGCACATATCAGTGTGGAGAGAGCCCGGTTATAACGTAAATCCTTTTTTCACTGTACAAAGGAGAACACCGCTGCAACACTGCCCCCTGTCTGTGGAGGGCAGGTCTTACACTCTCTTAACACTCCTGGTTCTGTGTATATTTTATATTTTATTTTTATATTAGCAGAAGGTTTAGAGTTTATTGTGTCTGTGTCCAGCTTGTCCCATTAGCATTATGAGGTCTTATCTGCGTTCTGTGATATAATGGACCACTCATAGCCCACAGTGGAATCAGAGGAATGGTCTTTGGTCCATAAACCTAAAAAAAAAAAAAGACCAAATGATTCACAGTTTTCTAAAAGTGCACAGGGGGTTTTCATGAACCAAACCATGAAACAGAAGCTCATCGTTCTGATGGGACGGCGTGTGTGTCTGGGTATCGTCTAGTTGGATGTAACATAATCTTATATCAGTGTATGAGGAAATGTACTGTATGCTGTGTAGTGGTGGCTCTTAAACACTTTATTTATTATGATGGGAGCGCTGTGGGAAATCACATATTCTATTTTTGTATTAATTTATTCTTTTTAGCTTAGAACACTTTTATAGGTCTGATCTTGGCTGGATGTAATGAAACGAATAATAAAACTAATGCTATAATATGGTGTGTTTACTCTATTTGTGCATCACTTTAAATTAATCATAATTTTCATCATTTTCCTGAATGTCTTTAGAATAATAACCACCCATGAAGCACTGTGGAACCTGCCTGAGGGAGGACACACATATAAGAACACATGGGCATAGAAAAATATCGAGTTTTAGAATTGTGACACTGCTCAGGTTTTATTATATCAACAGTGCCTTAATATACTTTAAATACTTGAGTTTCAGATGATACCACAGTATTCTATAGGCCAGTATTATTCAATACAGGTCAATAAACATCTTCAATAAATAGAGTTTTTGTTGTAACACAGCAAGTTAAACTGTCACCAACAGAAAATATTTCATTAAAGATTTGTGAAGACACTTTTTGGCTCATGACAAAGTGCATTAACAGGAAAAACTCTCTTGGCCCCATCTGGAGGTCCGACATCATCACATTCTAGAACCTAAAAACCATAAAACACATTAAAGCCATAATTAACTGAGGGAAGGGCTCCCCCTGGTGGCCGGTCACAAAACCTTTAACTACACTCAACAAAAATATAGACGCAACACTTTTGTTTTTGCTCCCATTTGTCATGAGATGGACTCAAATATCTAAAATTCATTCCAGATACACAATATTACCATTTCTCTCAAACATTGTTCACAAATCTGTCTAAATGTGTGATAGTGGCACTTTTGCTTTGCTGAGATAATCCATCCCACCTCACAGGTGCCACATCAAGATGCTCATCAGACACCATGATTAGTGCACAGGTGAACCTTAGACTGCCCACAATAAAAGGCCACTCTGAAATGTGCAGTTGTTGCTTTATTGGGGTCTGGGGACTCAGAACCAGTCAGTATCTGGTGTGACCACCATTTGCCTCATGCAGTGCAACACATCTTCTTCACATAGAGTTTATCAGATTGTCAATTGTGGCCTGTGGAATGTTGGTCCACTCCTCTTCAATGGCTGTGCGAAGTTGCTGGATATTAGTGGGAACTGGTACGTGCTGTCGTATACGCCGGTCAAGCACATCCCAAACATGCTCAATGGGTGACATGTCCGGTGAGTATGCTGGCCATGCAAGAACTGGGACATTTTCAGCTTCCAAGAATTGTGTACAGATCCTTGCAACATGGGGCCGTGCATTATCTTGCTGAAACATGAGGTGATGTTCATGGATGTATGGCACAACAATGGGCCTCAGGATCTCATCACGGTATCTCTGTGCATTCAAAATGCCATCAATAAAATGCACCTGTGTTCTTCGTCCATAACAGATGCCTGCCCATACCATAACCCCACCACCACCATGGGCCACTCCATCCACAACATTGACATCAGCAAAGCGCTCACCCACACGACGCCACACACGCTGTCTGCCATCTGCCCTGAACAATGTAAACCGAGATTCATCCGTGAAGAGAACACCTCTCCAACGTGCCAGACGCCATCGAATGTGGGCATTTGCCCACTCAAGTCTGTTACGGCGACGATCTGGAGTCAGGTTAAGACCCCGATGAGGACGACGAGCAGTTGAGCTTCCCTGAGACGGTTTCTGACAGTTTGTGCAGAAATTCTTTGGTTATGCAAACCAATTGTTTCAGCAGCTGTCTGAGTAGCTGGTCTCAGACGATCTTGGAGGTGAACCTGCTGGATGTGGAGGTCCTGGGCTGGTGTGGTTACACGTGGTCTGCGGTTGTGAGGCCGGTTGGATGTACTGCCATATTCTCTGAAACGCCTTTGGAGACGGCTTATGGTGGAGAAATGAACATTCACATGCCAGCAACTGACAATCTGATTGAAACTCTATGTGAAGAAGATGTGTTGCACTGCATGAGGCAAATGGTGGTCACACCAGATACTGACTGGCATTCTGAGTCCCCAGACAACAACTGCACATTTCAGAGTGGCCTTTTATTGTGGGCAGTCTAAGGTTCACCTGTGCACTAATCATGGTGTCTGATGAGCATCTTGATGTGGCACCTGTGAGGTGGGATGGATTATCTCAGCAAAGCAAAAGTGCCACTATCACACATTTAGACAGATTTGTGAACAATGTTTGAGAGAAATGGTAATATTGTGTATCTGGAATGAATTTTAGATCTTTGAGTCCATCTCATGACAAATGGGAGCAAAAACAAAAGTGTTGCGTTTATATTTTTGTTGAGTGTATTTACTGCATTACATAAAACAATGGGATAAAATAAAGGACACACAATGTATTTTACCTCCAGGTTTACGACACAGATATTTATGACAGTACAATTATTTATTAGTACTATTAAAATAAAAATCATATAAACAACAACACAGTAACGTGCACATTTTAAAAATGATTTGAGCTTTTGAAACTGAACCTGGATCAGTTTGCCTCAGTGTGAATGAGCAGAGCTGTGCACACAAACACTACACACACTGCAAAATGACACAAACAGATTCAGAGAACACAGACGTGACAGAGTGACAATCAAAAGTGCAAAAATATGTATGCCCACATTTAAAGGTGCATTCTTTTCTTCTTTACCTTGTGGCCGGTTCTATTCCCAGCGGCGTGAGGGCAGCTCAGTCTGATACACACACTTCCCGTCCGGCTGCATGAAGCTCAGCGTCATGTGACCTGGACGGAGCTGGAAGTAGGCCACACCGCCTATGGTGTGATTGACAGGGCTGGAGTAGAGCTGCCAGGCCTGGGGCACACTGCTCCTGTGGGCAGTGTTTAGGTCAGATAACACACCACTGCCGCTGACCACGTAGGCCGTCCCGTCACCTTCACGGATGAACTGAGACACAGAGGACAGCAGCACGTGAGCTCACAGAACCTACCATTATTATTCATCATATACTCACATTATTTAAAGAGTTTCTGACAGAGGGGGGACCAAGAGTCGTTCTTTAGCAAGTCTCAAGTCTAGTCAGCAAGTACCAAGTCTTTGGCCTCAAGTCCGAGTCAAGTCCCAAGTCAAAGACAGGCAAGTCCAGGTCAGTGGTCCACAAGTCCAAGTCAAGTCCAAGTCCTATGCTGAGCTTTTCAAGTCTTCAGACATAAATACATGAAAAGTTCAGCTAAATAAGCCATGTTTCCATATACTTTAGACTGTTCCTTTACTAAACCCCTGTGCAGCACGTGGAGCCCGAGGGAAAATACATCGTTATTCTCAGAAATATAAATCTGTATTTTTTTCAAAATCAATCACAAGGGGTTTCTCCAGTTTTAATTCATATACATTTCATTCTGTTAAACTAATCAAACAAACCTTAGTTAGAACAAGTTTAATTTAAGTTCGGAAAAAAGTGAAGCCTAAACTAATCTTAAATCTAAGCAACTGGAAACAAAGCAGAAGAAAATTGAACTGGCAGAAAAATCAACCAGTGATAAATGAGATGAAACAAAAGAAGAGCCACAGCAGAAGTTCAGCATCAGAACCACTGACCCTCCTCCAGAACCACTGATCCTCCTCCAGAACCACTGATCCTCCATCAGAACCACTGATCCTCCTCCAGAACCACTGATCCTCCTCCAGAACCACTGATCCTCCTCCAGAACCACTGACCCTCCTCCAGAACCACTGATCCTCCTCCAGAACCACTGATCCTCCTCCAGAACCACTGACCCTCCTCCAGAACCACTGACCCTCCTCCAGAACCACTGATCCTCCTCCAGAACCACTGATCCTCCTCCAGAACCACTGATCCTCCTCCCAACACAGAACAAAACGTCTTAGACAAAGGACCAGACCTGCAGGTTCCAACCAAAACCAACAAACCACAAGATTATTCAGCTTCACCCTGAAGTTTAGACCTCAGCAAACATCTGAAATGTCTCTGTGTGTCAGATGCCCTCCCCGTGTGTCAGATGCCCTCCCCGTGTGTCAGATGCCCTCCCTGTGTGTCAGATGCCCTCTCTGTGTGTCAGATGCCCTCCCTAGTGTGAGAAATGCCACAGTGGGACAGGATCCACACTGAGACGCCTGAACAGTGGAGAGCAGCTCTGGTTCAGGCTCAGAGGAGTTTCAGGGGGAGTGGCACAGGTGCCTTGGTCGGAGCGGCACTTTCTCCTGGGAAAAACCAAGTGCAACAAACTGGGCCTATAACAAACCAGACCAGATCCACGTTTCTCTCCAGATGCTTTGCCTCAGGACAGCTAAGAATCTGACGGACCACCCCAAACCTAGTCCTCTATGCTACAGTGTTTTTAATACACAACAGGACATTTTAATCAGCTCAAGCTCCTTTAATAGCAGAGTTCTGAAAGAAGATATATATCTAAGCCTGGCATTCCATATGTAGTAATATAATGTTACTTTAGAGCCATTAGAGCGTCTGCAGGTTAAGGGCGTGTGGTGGTACCTGCAGGTTGTGGTCGTGCCCGCTCAGGTAGGCACTGACCCTGTACTTCTTGAGCAGAGCCCTGAGTCTGTCCCTCAGGCAGGTGGTGGGGCCATGGTGCCCAATGGACCACACCGGGTAGTGCCCAGCCACCAGCACGAACTCCGACCTGCAGGGCCAGAAAACAGACAAGAGAACTCAGAGTCCAAAATACTGCAGACACCAGAGGCAACCTGGAGATCAGAATGAAGGGCTCCAGGGTGTGAATGTTCCAGGTTAAAGGAGTGAAATGACCCAGGCACAGGAAGAAGATGCAAACTGGAGAAGAAAGGGTACAGTATCTTTGGGTGTGTCTTTAGTTGTTCTTCTAAATATATAACTTATAACTCAGCTCTGAACACATAAGAGGAAGAACTCTGGACCACTGCAAACGCTTTAAAATGAACTAGTTCCGTTTTTAAGATGAGATAAAACAAGCACAAAGTTTTTAAAAACAGAACAGAGGCCCCAAAGTGACTCACATATGTCCCTGCCCTGTGTTACTGTGTAGTACTGACTGTACTACTGACTGTACTACTGACTGTGTAGTACTGACTGTGTACTACTGACTGTGTAGTACTGACTGTGTAGTGCTGACTGTGTAGTAGTGACTGTGTAGTACTGACTATGTAGTACTAACCGTATAATACTGTGTAGTACTGAGCGTATAACACTAACTGTGTAGTACTGACCGTGTAGTAGTGACTGTGTAGTACTAACTGTGTAGTACTGAGCGTATAATACTAACTGTGTAGTAGTGACTGTGTAGTACTAACTGTGTAGTACTGCGCGTATAATACTAACTGTGTAGTACTGACCGTGTAGTAGTGACTGTGTAGTACTAACTGTGTAGTACTGACTGTGTAGTACTCACTGTGTAGTACTGACTGTGTAGTACTGACTGTGTAGTAGTGACTGTGTAGTACTCACTGTGTAGTACTCACTGTGTAGTACTGACCGTGTAGTAGTGACTGGTTAGTACTCACTGTGTAGTACTGACTGTGTAGTAGTGACCGTGTAGTACTCACTGTGTAGTACTGACCGTGTAGTACTCACTGTGTAGTACTGACCGTGTACTCTGCAGGCTGCTCTGGATCCAGTCCCAGTGCTTCTCTGCCTCTCGGGGGTCGTCGGGGCCCAGGGGCTGTTCCTGGTCCCATGTGTTTCCACAGAGGGTCACAGTGTCGATCATCAGGACAGTGAGGGACGAGTTGGAGCCGGAGATGGAGAAGTCCAGGGAGTAGTACAGGCTCGGGTACTTCCTGGAACACAAGGACCACTGAGCTGCACAGATCAGGAGGATCGACGGAGTCTTAGCCCACAATACTTGTATTACTTGACTAACAGTGTCAGTAGTGTCCCCATGGTAACAGTGGTGTGTGGCTCACTCACTGAGCACATTTTGAACCTATTTCGCTGTTTTTTGAGCTCAGTTTTTAACATCATATCTTGGAATTTGAACTAAGAAGTCCAGTCTGTGCTGTACAAAGACATAAGTTTGGGACTGTTGAATTTTGTGAAATGAGCTGTTTGTTTTTTCCTGTATCCGTGGAGAACATGGAGGAGAAAGCTATGGGCATTTCCTCAGCCTCTGGCATGTTCTCCATGAATGTTCTCCATTGAAGTGAGTGACCTGATGGGGTTTTAAAGGAGACGTACTGTGAGTGTGTCGCTCTCTTGTTATAATCTCTGACCCTTGTCAATCATTATGTTAGAATTTGCACCTTTTAATAATATTGATCTAAAACGACTTAATAAAAGAAACAAGTGTTCTGACTTCTGTGTAAAAAACTGACGTCACCGTAAACATCATCACAACAAAGCTCCGCAGGGTGTGGGCCCCTCAGCTGTGGGCCCCTCAGCTGCACATCACACTAAAGCAGAGCATTTTTTTTACATTTGTACCAAAATGACTGCACGATGCTGCCAGATGTATCACAGATTAAGGAAACCATAGTTGATCTGCTGAATGGCATCTCGAAAATGAGTGATTAAAGATGATTTAAAGACACACAAAAGCAGTTATGCTGCTTTATTTGAACTGTATCAGGGGCAAAGCAGAAGTAGTATATAGTTTGTGTTGTGAGTACAATTCAATTCAATTCAATTCAATTTATTTTTGTAGCGCCCAAAATCGCAACAACAGTTTCCTCTAAGGCCGTTCCAAGATTTGGATGAGTAAAACATACACACAGACATATCAAAACAGGAATAAACAACATTCATGTAAAGCAGCAAATGAAACATGGTCCAGTCATCCCCTGTCCTTAGACCCTCCTTCTCAGCAAGGAAAAACTCCAAAAAACCCAGGGTCCTGGGAAAAAGAAGAAACCTTGGGGAGAACTACAGTGAAGGAGGGATCCACTCCCATGGACGGACAGGCTATAAACAGATGGTACTGATACAGAACCATCTGTGTGACAGGTTGGAGTATATGGAGTATTTGTAGTATTTGCAGTAGTACAGTACCATTGGTGTGACACATTGGAGTATTTGTAGTATTTGTAGTATTTGCAGTATTTGTAGTATTTGTAGTTTTTGCAGTAGTACAGTACCATCGGTGTGAGAGGTTAGAGTGTTTGTAGTGTTTGTAGTATTTGCAGTATTTGCAGTAGTACAGTACCATCGGTGTGAGAGGTTGGAGTGTTTGTAGTATTTGCAGTAGTACAGTACCATCGGTGTGAGAGGTTGGAGTGTTTGTAGTGTTTGTAGTATTTGTAGTATTTGCAGTATTTGCAGTAGTAAGTACCATCGGTGTGACATGTTGGAGTATTGGTAGTATTTGTAGTAGTAGCAGTAGTACAGTACCATTGGTGTGAGAGGTTGGAGTATTTGTAGTAGTAGCAGTAGTACAGTATCATCAGTGTGAGAGGTTGGAGTGTTTGTAGTGTTTGTAGTATTTGCAGTATTTGCAGTAGTAAGTACCATCGGTGTGAGAGGTTGGAGTATTTGTAGTATTTGTAGTATTTGTAGTATTTGCAGTATTTGCAGTAGTAAGTACCATCGGTGTGACATGTTGGAGTATTGGTAGTATTTGCAGTATCTGTAGTATCTGTAGTATTTGTAGTAGTAGTAGTAGTACAGTACCATCGGTGGGACACGTTGGAGTGTTTGTAGTATTTGCAGTATCTGTAGTATTTGCAGTATTTGCAGTAGTAGCAGTAGTACAGTACCATCGGTGGGACACGTTGGAGTGTTTGTAGTATTTGCAGTACCTGTAGTATCTGTAGTATTTGTAGTAGTAGCAGTAGTACAGTACCATCGGTGGGACACGTTGGAGTACTGGATCTGTGCGGACACGTTGCCTCTGTGGTCGTGGTTCCCGGACACCAGGTACCAGGGCACGTCCTGCAGGGGGCGCTGATGGTAAACACTCTCAAAGGTTTGCTGTGGAGCACAGGTTACACAAACACTGTGAGCTTAAGACCCTCTGAGGCTGTTCCTCCTCAAAAACACACCTCCTGTGTCGTTTCATTCACACGTTTCAGTTATGTTTTATTATTAGTCCGTCTACATCTGCAAAGCTCAGAATTCTCTGCTTCACCCTGTGATGTCATGAAGTGGTAGTTTTCAAGTGAACAGCTCCTTTTATCTTTAGTTCAGTGGAGACGGGCAATTCCAGGGCTGAAATAATCCAAATGATTCAAGTGAATGTGTGTGGAGTTTAAAAACACGGTGGAGCACACAGCGTTTTCTGTTTGAGAGAAGAACTCAGTCTAAATGTGCAGGGTTTGTGTGTTAAACATGTGTGAATGGTTTGTTTGTGATGTGTGTAATCTGGGCCCTGAGGTCACTAAAGTCATCAGCTTCTGCTCAAAGTCCACACTTCACTGTGATTGGTTGAATCCAGCTGTCACTCACTCACTCACTCCTGAGGTGACCAACTGAGGGAGGGGGTGGGGAAAAGTGTCTTTGGTGAGCTGTGTGCGAGTATGTGTAAATATATATGTGCGTGTGTGCTTGTGTTTGTGTGTGTGTATATAAGTGTGTGCTTCTGTGTGTGTGTCTGCAGGTATATAATAATAATAATAATAATAATAATAATAATAATAATAAATCTTTATTTCTAAAGCACTTTTAAAAACAAGGTTTACAAAGTGCTGTACAAGCAGCAATGAACAATACAAAACACACAACAACAGCACATAAAACAAAGAAAACAGTCAATGATCCAACAAATCAGATTCATTCTAATAAATAAATAAATAAATAAAAGAGATAAAATGAAAATAAATAGGGAACAAAAAGAAGTAAAACCAGTTAAAGGAAGGAAGGCCAACCGATAAAAATGGGTTTTAAGAAGTGATTTAAAGTTGATCCTGATGGTGCAGCCTGATCTCCTCAGGCAGGTCGTTCCAGAGCAGAGGCCCCGGACTGAAAAGGCTCCATCGCCCTTCGTCCGGAGCCTGGACTTCAGAACAGCCACAAGGACCTGAGGGTCTGAGGCTGTGGGAGGCTCGTATGGAGTTAAAAGTTCTGAGATATAACTTGGTGCAAGACGTAAACGAGCTATAAAACCGATCAGTAAAATCTTAAAATCTATTCTGAAACACACAGGAGCCGGTGAAGGGAAGGAAAACAGAGGGAATGTGTTGGTGTCTGTTCAAACCGGCGAGGAGCTGAGCTGCTGCATCTGAACCAGCTGGAGGCGGGAGATGGATTTGGAGTCGAAACCGGAGAGGAGGGAGTTGCAATAGTCTAGACGTGAGCAGATGACTTTTTCGAGATCGGGACGGGAGAGGATAGTTTTGATTTTGCTGATTGTGCGGAGGTGGAGGAAACAGGACTGGGCGACTTTTATGACATGAAGGTGGAAGTTGAGGTGAGAGTCAAAAATGACGCCGAGGTTTCTGGCAGCGGGGGAGATGCTGGGAGCGAGAGAGACTATTGATTAGAATAATTTCAGATTTGGAGCTGTTGAGTTGTAGGAGGTTCTGTGCCATCCAGCTGTTCACGTCACTGAAGCAGTTTAACACAGCACCAGGCTCCCGGGGTCTCAGCGGGAGGTAGATCTGTGTGTCGTCAGCATGACAGTGGAAGGACACGTTATGACGGGCTGTAACGTGTCCTAGAGGGAGCATATGAATAGAAAATAAAATAAGACCTAAAATAGAACCTTGCGGCTCACCACAGGCAATGGGGGCAGAGGAGGAGGTAAAACTGCCTATGGTGACCGTTTAAAAGACGGGAGTAAAACCAGTCAAGTGCAGTGTCCCGGATACCAACCCAGTTTTTGAGGCGGTTTATTAAAATTGCACAGTCAACGGTATCAAAAGCGGCACTTAAATCTAAAAGAATTCAAATCGAGCCCTTTCCTGTGTCCACGGCTAAAAGCAGATGGTTTGAGACTTTGAGGGGGGCTGTTTCAGTGCTGTGTGATGCTTTAAAACCTGATTGAAATTTCTCAAAGATGTGATTTTACTATTCATAAAATCTAAAAGCTGGTTAGAAACGACTTTCTCCAAAACTTTAGATAAAAATGGGATCTTTGAAATTGGTCTAAAATTGTTAAAATCAGAGGTGCTTAAGTTTGGTTTCTTTAAAAGTGGCTGGACCACAGCGTGTTTAAAATGGGACGAGGCCTCTGACAGAGACCGGCTGATAGTAGATAAAATACTGGGACCACATTAAACACATCTTGGAGAAATTTGGTGGGAATGACATCCAGACTGCACGTGGCCGCTTTCATGTGGGCTAAAACATCGGTGAGGGAAGAAAGGGATAAAGGCATAAAATGAGTAAAACAATTAAAATCCTGAGGTTCTCTCCTTAGAGAAGCGACCTGTCTGGGGGCAGAGGTCCCTGATGTCAGACACTTTCCTAATAAAATGGTTTAAAAACAGTTCACACAGTTCAGCAGAGGCATCATTAAAGAGACAGGGTTTAGGATTAGAGATTGAGTCTAAAACCTGAAATAAAACTCTAGGATTTGACTTGTTATTACTAATGGTGTGGGAATAAAATATGGACCTTGCTTCTTTCACTGTTTGCTGGTCATTTTTAAACTTTCCTTCCAGAGGCAGAACACATTTAAATTGGTCTTTTTCCATTTCCGCTCATTTTGCCTACAAATTATTTTTAGCTTATGTGTGTTTTCATTGAGCCGCGGTTGGGCTGGGCCATTTGGATTTTATTCTTTAAAAGGTGCAACAGAATCTAAAATCGAATTAGTGGTTTGGTTAAAGGAGGAGAGCCGCTCCTCCAGGGTAAAACTGGGGTTAAAAGTCAAAGAAGCTGAGGTAAAAAGCTGAGGTAAAATCAAGAGCAGAGGAGGAGTTAAACACGTGAAGAATAAAATGGGCCATGATTAAAAGACTGGGGAGCAAATAAAACTGCTTTGTGATCTGACACACAGATGTCTGTAGTGGGAAGATTCTCCAGGCTGAGACCAAAGGTTAAAACCAGATCCAGTGTATTGAGTGGGTGGGAACAGTTACTAATTGGGATAAATTGAATGAATCAATTATTTCCATAAGATCAGAGGTTTGAGGGGTCTGCAGGTATGTGTGTGTGTGCATGTATATGTGTGTGTGTGCATGTATATGTGTGTGTGCTTTTGTGTGTGTGTGCATGTATATGTGTGTGTGTGCATGTATATGTGTGTGTGCTTTTGTGTGTGTGTGCATGTATATGTGTGTGTACATGTATATGTGTGTGTGCTTTTGTGTGTGTGTGTGTACATGTATATGTGCTTTTGTGTGTGTGTGTGTGTACATGTATATGTGTGTGTGCTTTTGTGTATGTGTGTGTGTGTGTGTGTACATGTATATGTGTGTGTGCTTTTGTGTGTGTGTGTGTGCATGTATATGTGTGTGTGCTTTTGTGTGTGTGTCAGGACTCTACAGTCGCCCATTTCACTCGCATTTGCGAGTAAATATTTCGTCGTGCGAACGAGGAAATCAAACCAGTGGCACCAGTGCGATGCTTCTGCAGCCACAATAAGGAGCTGCGCACAGACGTAACGTGACGAGTTAAATGTTCTAAATGTGTCCAACATTAGGGGCAAACTCACAGTAGGACTGTGGAACCTGCCCAAGCCTGGAGCCCCTAAAGCGCCTCACGCTTGCCCAGCGCAACCGAACTGTGCCCGGGCACAACACCTCCGACCGCACACGACCCCAGCATACGAACTCCGTGTGTGGCCGATATCACTCATACGAACAAACTCCGCTTCAAAACACACCCACGCCCCCTTAAACGAGGAGCGGCACCACAGCAGGACCCACACCTGCCCCACACTCACAGACACCCCCGGGCCCTGGACTTCCTCCTCCGCTAAAGCGATGGTTTTGTCTCGGACTTGAGCGCATTTGGACTCAGTCTCGTCACGGATTCGCGGTCTGAATACAGAGTGCGGCCATTTTTCATTACGGGACCTGTGCGCTGGAGCCCGGGCACCCTCGTGCACCAGTGTGTATCACAGGGCAGGTTAAACATCCCACCTGTCCATCCACCTCACATCAAATACGACAATATTAATTTTATGTCCGTGTCGCACAGAGCAGTGCTACAGCACAGAGCAGGTGATATGTGGGCTGAAGTTTGCCGAAGAAAATGCCAAATAAATCTGTTTGTCACAATGTGCGTTTAGTTTGGTAAATGTGCAGAGGCTAAAAAACACTGTAAAACCAGTAAGAGAAAGTAACTCCAGTTATGAATTTAAAAAAACAGGTTTAAAAATCCTGCACACTTTTTACACTTTGAAACAGTTTTGTGTGAAGTGCCAGTGGAAGTTCTCTTAAAGAAGAGGTTCTGTTGGTGAGGGTCCAAAAAGGGCCACAGAGTGTTTCAGTGCAGTACAGTCTGTTTGGCTTATTTTAAGTCTAAATATTAATCAGATAAAATGAAGATATATTTATAAAAACCCTGCGATCATGCAGGAAAAGTACAGTCATAATTCTTTAGTGTTTTTGTATTAAATGTATTCAGTGTTGGTGTGCGCAAGTTCTGCTCTGTAATAATCGTTCACACGAAAACCTACTTGTTGCCCCCATTTTTTTTTCTGTGCTCCTAAAATTTTTAACTTAGGGGCAAATGTGCTCCTGAAAAAAAAAGGTAGAGCCCTGGTGTGTGTGTGTATATGTGTGTGTGTGTGTATATGTGTGTGTGCTTTTGTGTGTGTGTGTGTATATGTGTGTGTGCTTTTGTGTGTGTGTGTGTATATGTGTGTGTGCTTTTGTGTGTGTGTGTACATGTATATATGTGTGTGCTTTTGTGTATGTGTGTGTGTACATGTATATATGTGTGTGCTTTTGTGTATGTGTGTGTGTATATGTGTGTGCTGGCGTGTGCTTTTGTGTGAGTGTGCATGCGCTCGTGTGTATGTGTAAATGTATGTGTGTACATGTGTGTGCTTGCGTGTTCTTTTGTGTGTGTGTGTGCGCACATTGTGCAAACGTGCCTGTGTAAGTGTGTGTGTGTGCTTGTGTGTGTGTAAGTGTGTGTGCTTGTGTATATGTGTGCGGCCTGACCTTAAAGCGGGGGTCCTGCACGTCCTTGACCCCGTCGAAGTAGAAGTGGTCCCCCAGGCTCAGGATGAAGTCCAGGCCCGGCTCCTGGCTCAGTCGGCTCAGCTCTGCGGCCACGGCGGCCTGGTGCGGGCTGTGGTACGGAGGCAGGGGGATACCGCCCCAGTCCGCAATCACCGCGAAGCCTAGGGAGCCTACGGAGGGGGGAGGGGGGAGGGAGAGGGCACAGGGTCAAAGGTCACTGGTCAGAGAGAAGACAACATGCAAGAACAGAGTGACCAGATTTTCAAAATAAAAAACTGCCACATCCCTGGTTTGTGACGGTCGGTAATAATAAAATTGTGAAACGAGTGCGTAATTAAAGAAAATAGTTCTGCACTCGGCACTAATGTGAGTCGGTACAGTCACATTTTCTTTCTGTTTTCATCATTTTTAATCAGCTTTTCTGTATTTTACCTAAACAAATCCAAATCCACTTCATTTCTGGAGCACATTTTTCAGATTAAGTGCTGCACAGAGATCAGAAACACCCGTCCGAAAACAACACCACCAGTAAAATCAAATAAAAGCAAAACCATAAAAATCATAAAATAGCAGTAAATAAATACATACATAAAATAAAATAAATTAACAAATGACAATTTCTCTCTCTCTTTAGTGTTGGCAGGGATCAAACTGGTCAAAAATAGTGACACCTTGTACATTTCTTGTAGAAAACTGTGACAAATCAGTGGTTTTGTGTAAATCTGCTGGGACGGGACACAGAGCTCAGAACTGGGACTGTCCCGGGGAAACAGGGACGTCTGCTCAGCCAACGCAATCTGTACAGAGACTATGCGGGAATCAAACCTGAGACCTTTCCATGAGGCTCACCGGTAAAGAAACAAGTGAAGACAAAATCAGAGCTCCACATGAAACTGGATGAGTCTGGATGTAATAAATTATTCTTAAAGTTTCTTCCTGATTTTTACTGCGTTCAGAACCTGAAAAACAGAACTAGCTGCTTCAGAACAGTTTGCAGTGGTCAGTTGATGATTCACGGGGAAAAAAAAAAAATATTTAAAAGCCCCATGCCGACGCTGAGCTGCAGACCGGTGCTCTCTGTTCTGTATGGTCAGTAACACTCTGTACGTGTGGGACAGGTTTCATGAGGAAGTGCGGCATGAAAAGGGCGACCAGACCCCGTTTACCCGGGACAGTCCCAGTTTCATACAAGAAATGTCCCAGGTGTCCCTATTTTCGACCAATCCCTGCCAGCAGTGAAGAGAGGGATAAACTGGCATTTGTTTAATGGTCTGTGTGTGTAAAATTCCTCAGTCGTCCAGGCAGAATCCACGGCAAAGGAGAGAATTCAATTTGTCAACTGGGCAAAAGTTTGTTTAGTCAAATTTGTTTTGCAGCTCATCCAAGCTGCTTCTTCAGTCCTGGTCCGAATGCTGGAGGACACTGCCTTAAATCTGCCTGCAAGGGGGAGATAGAAGTGAAAAAAATACAGACAAGCTGCTTAAAAATGACCAAAACACAAAAAAAGTGACTAAACTGACTCATATTAGTTTTCAAATGCGTAAAAAATGTCTTTAATTATGCACTCGTTTCACAATTTTACTGTGACCAACCACCACAAACAGGGATGTCCTAGTTTTTTATGTTGAAAATCTGGTCACCCTCTGCACGAATACAATTTGAATACAGTTATTTGTAACTGATGTGAGCTTGTGGCCATTGCAGACACTTATGTGGTGCAGGGGTCCAACCTGTAGCTCAGGAGCTGCCAGGAGCTCTCCACTGCCTCCAAGCAGCTGAGGGATTTCTGTATTCTGTGTATTGTGGATAATAAGTCAAATTGGATTAATTACCATTGTATATGTATCATTTTGATGCCTAACCTGGTGCACTGATAAATGGATAATGGTTTATTTTTTATAAGCGTCTCACTGTTCCCCATCTAAGGCTCGCCGGAGCTCTTATATTTACTCCATTTCTTTGTGACTGCTGAAATTTGTAGCTCTCTGGTATTTTAATTTTATAAAGGAGAAAAAGGTTAGACACTCCTGGACTGGGGTAAACCTATTTTTACTATACACATTTTATTCAGACTAGGTAAATATTTGTTATTTGCTAAAAAATCCTTTCTGGAGGAAAAGTCTGTCTCCTGTATCCATGAAGATGATCACTTTGCCTGTAATGTTCCACTTGAATGAGTTAAGTGTATTTGTCCTGCATTTATTCTGTTAGAGGAAGATGTATTAAAAACAAACAAAACAAACAAAAACCTTGCACGTGGATTCTTATTGTGAGTGGCTTCCCTTTAGATCTGGCCTGTCTCCTGCCTTTCTTTTAATTCCAGACTGTGGAACATTCCAGGAAAAGCAGCCTAATCAGACCCTGTGGTGATGTCATGCTCCCGACTGGGTTCAGAGCCAGATTTCCCTGCTGAGCACTTTGTACTTTATCAGGAACCTCCAAAAGGTAAAAGCAGAAATGCCGAACCTGATCATTTCTATTAATGACTAGAGCAAAGAACTCACCTCGTTACAACACACGTCTGACTTTGAACAGGATTCATCTGAGCTGCCAAACCTCTATTAAATATAATTTGCCTGTAGAATGTTGTGATGTCACCTGAAGCATCACCGTCTCCCTGGAGTAAAACAGGTAGTGGAAGTTCCACTAGAAAATTTCCACAGTGCATTTTGTACAGCTCCTGACCTGTCGTCACAGCCCTGTTCCCCAGTGGGTGTGTGAACACTCGAGTACAGAAGTGCACTGCTCTGAACCTGCTGCACTGCATTACTGCTCACAGAGGTTTAGTGCTTTCATTACGGCCACAGGAGCGCGTGACGGCCTCCAACTGTTTCCTACTTCATACTTAAAGGCACAGTGTGGAACTTTGTGGAGGTGACGATTTCACGAACATAAAAACTTCACACCATGCTTTTGACTTCTGAACATTCTCCATGGAGACAGATGTTTTACCCCATACTGTGGACCACTGAGGAACATCATCACCATGGAAACAAGAAGAAAGTGTTCCCCCTCTAAAGCAAACAGCAGTCAGGTTTGTGGAGATGTGAGCTCACTCACAGTAAGGGAGCAAGTTTACTGAAAACCTTTCAGTATAAAAAACCACCAAATGAAAACATCTGGAGTTTATGTTTATGTCTTTTTTGGCTTAAAAGTTCCATTCTGTGGCTTTAACATGGCACAACAAGGAAATTCAAATTCAAAGTGAAATCCTTTAAATGTAGCAGCAGATCTAAACCCAGACTATAACTATAACCAGCTTCAAATGAGACTGACCCAGATAAGACTCTTGTAGATAATGATTAACCCAAAGTGGGACAAAAACATGACCAGATTTCTCTCTAAATTAAACAAGTTCCAGTACAATACCTGGTTGTGCCGCATGCCCCAGGACCCAGCAGCTGGACTGGAGCAGGAGCAGACCTCTCCACATGGCTTCAGGACTGTGCTTCAGAGTATTTGCAGGAGTTGTAGTAGTAGCAGTATGAGTGGAAGTGATAGTACAAAGGGAAAGCCGGCAGTTGAGCTCAGGGGTTGTTGCAAAGCACTTCCTCCTTGTGGTTAAACGTCACCAGTGCTGGGACCTGTCAATCAAACACACCAAGAGTCTCATTTTGGCAATGAAAAAAATCACCTGAATGACTCTTGAGAGCTGTAAGCACTGTTATTATGTTGTTTTCATCTTCAGAATCATGCCTGGACTTGTGTTTTGTTTCATTCACACGTCTGAGTAATCCTTAATCCTGTTATTCCTCTGTGTGCATCTCCAAAGCTCAAAATGCACTTTGTGATGTCATGCAGTGGTAGTTTTCAGCTCTTTTCACCTTTTCTTCAGTAGAGATGGGCAATTCTGGGCTGAAATGATCCAGTAATCCATTTTAGTGAAGGTGGTTTGGAGTTTAAAACTACTATGAAGCACTTCCTGTATTACCACATGACATCACAAGGTGGAACAGAGCCAAAGTATGTAGGGCTTGTGTGAATGAACCAAAACACAACTCCAGGTATGTTTGTGAGGAGGAATCAGAACAGATAAAAAAAAAATAGTGTAATAAAAACCCTTTAACATAATGTAATTTATTCCTCCAAACTGTGAGTACCTCATCAGACCACATGTGTTTGCGGTAATGGAGCTGTGGATTGTGTCCATCAAAAAGCCAAAGCTGCTCCTCCCACCTGCAGTTGGACAGTCCCAGTGTCAGTGTGGAGGGACCGACCCCAGGCCCCCGGCTGATGAGCTTCCTCTGCACAGTGACTGAGGTATGATGAGCTCAGTCACATGGTGGAGCTCGGAGTAGAGCTGCTGCTTCTCTACATCCAGCTGAGGTGTTAGAGGTGAGAGCGTTTGTCCACTGATCTGAAGGTCGGCGGTTCGAATCCCGCTCTGGACTTAAACATCACTGGTGAGCGGTCAGATCCACTGACCCACAGGTCTCTGGTGTGATTCCAGCTCCCACAGATGAAGCTGCCGTTGTGTCCTTGGGCAAGACACTTAACCTCCCTCGCCCCTGTGTACACTGGTGTGTGAATGTGTGAGTGAATGGGTGAGTGGTTCCTTGTTGTAAAGTGCTTTGAGTGCCTTGAAAGGTAGAAAAGCACTATAAAAATGTGACCATTTGCCATTTAATTTAAATCAGAGCCCAAATTGTCTTCCTCTGCCACCAATATGAATATGCATGAGAGGATGGAGGGCCCCATTCTTTCTGCCAGTTTGCAGAATTTCTTCCGCAGAGAAATGTCTGCTTAAACAGACTGGGTTCTCCTCCTTCTCAGCTCCTCAGACTTTTCAGTACAAAATCTGATCAAAATCAATTCTTCCCTGGACTAAAAGATCCATGACAAAAACAGAGTAAACATAAAAAGGTGCAGAGTGTTCTGGGGACGAGCAGTCCCAGTCCACCTGGACCACTATCAACAGCTGCTGCTTTAAAAAGGTGCACCGTGTAACTTTTGTGTGGAAACGTCTCCATGGTTTAACTGTGTTCACTCTAAATGAATTTAATTAGGTTTTTTTTACTGCAAAAAAATTCAAATATGTGAGAGGTGTCACGTCCTGATCTTCATAGATGAGTGAAAAACTTACATAATCTCTGTAGAGACAAACAGCAGCAGACTCACCACCAGAAAAGTGACATAGTGCACCTTTAATATGTCCATCACTGAGCAAATGTGCAGTGTGTGGTTTAGAAAGAGAAAAAGTGTAGTCAAATGTAGTATTTTATTTCAGTCTGATCAGAAGAGGATTATGAGCACATGATTTTGGCCAGGGTCAACAGTGGAAGACTTTGTACAAGCCCAGAGTCCCACTCGAGTTACAGAAACATACACAACAGAGAGAACGGGAAACTTCTAATCTAGAATCTTCCATTCAAATAAACCCTTGGTTATTACCAACAGTTCTGACATGATTTAACAGAGAGACATTGTGGATTAAAACAGACCGTGTTAAAAAGTACAACTGTTATAACCGAAATCTCACAAATCACAATTTTGTAAGACCCATGGATTTGGGCAAATAATTCTCACAAAATTGCAAGTTGTGTGAATCCAAACATTGATCTCTTTTGGCATGTGTCGAACAGAGCTTGGTCACACCGAACACTTTATGTTGAACAGTTCATAATCCTACAAAATTACAATAACATTCTATAAATTAACTTCACCCCAGATTCCTCCATTTGTCCATCATGAGTCTGGTAGGTTTCCACAGCAGCAGGGGGCGCTAGCAGCAGTGAGGCAGTGCTTAGATCTATAACCACTCCTGAGGTTGGCGGTTTGGCTCTGACCACTGCATACTGCCACTGTGCTCTTGTGCAAGACACTTCACTCACCTCAACAGGGCTCTACGCTAACTTTTTTTTTCAGGAGCACAAGTGCCCCGAAGTTAAACATTTTAGGAGCACAGAAAAAAAAACAAAAAAAAAACACGGACATAAAATTAATATTGGCGTATTTGATGTGAGGTGGATGGACAGGTGGGATGTTTCACCTGCCCTGTGACACACACTGGTGCACGAGGGTGCAGGGCTCCAGCGCACAGGTCCTACACACCTGTACAAGTTTAGTGCCGACAGCAGCGGCCGTAATGAAACATGACCGCACTCAGTATTCAGACCTTGAATCTGTGACGAGACCGAGTCCAAATGCGCTCGAGTCCGAGACAAGACCAAGACAAAACCATCGCTTTAGAAGGAAGTCCAGGGCACGGGGGTGTCTGTGAGTGTGGGGCAGGTGTGGGTCCTGCTGCGGGGCTGCTCCTCGTTTAAGGGGGCGTGGGTGTGTTTTGAAGCGGAGTTTGTTCATATGAGTGATATCGGCCACACGCAGAGCTCGTATGCTGGAGTCGTGCACGGTCGGAGGTGTTGTGCCCGGGCACAGTTCGGTTGCACTCGCGCTGGGCGTGAGGCGCTTTAGGGGCTCCAGGCTTGGGCAGGTTCCACAGTCCTAGTGTGAGTTTGCCCCTAATGTTTGATACATGTAGAACGTTTAACTCGTCACGTTACGTCTGTGCGCAGCTCCTTATTGTGCTGCAGAAGCACTCACACTGGTGCCACTGGTTTGATTTCCTCGTTCGCACGACGAAATATTTACTCGCAAATGTGAGTGAAATGGGCGACTGTAGAGCCCTGCTCAAGTAACATGAATATAAAAATACAGTGTAAAACTAATACAGTTCTACTGTCTGGCCCCAGAGCTTCTGCGTCTGAACTTTCACCCTTCTGTTCATCTTATTGTGTGAGTGAACCTCAACCTCCAAGAAACTCCACGACCAACCACACCGAAAACACCTGATGCAGTTGAACTGATAACTGAGATTAAGTGACATCAACATTCCCTGGGGGATAGGAGGGAGTTAAAGCTAACTAGAGGCACTGCTTTGTCTGAAACTTTGTTACTCAAATTAGACTTGTTTTAAAGTAATCTGATGAAAAAGTGCTTCACAAATAACTTCACATTCAACAGTTACAAAACAGTTTTTCAGTTATTCATTCTCACGTTTTTGTTGAAAACCAAACTGATAACCAGGACAGGCTCCTGGATGTGTTGTTTACATCCTGTTTTTCAGACACTACAAACTTAATGCATGCATGGTGTCGCTATGGTAACAGCTGACCACTCCTCCAGTGTGATGTCACTGCAAGTATCACTTGAAGCCAAATGGCTGCACATGATCAAATAACTGTATTCACCCACAAAGAGCCCTTTAAATAATATATGATCATGTTAACGTTATGAAGGGAAATAAAATTAGCACTATCAGCTCTTGTAATTAATCAAATACTGAGATCAACATCAGTCAACAGTCAGTTTTACGTTCAGAATTCATTCAGAAATAATTTCATACACTTATTGCCTCATTTGGATCCTTATAAACATCATTTAAGTGACCTAATAGTCAAAATGCTCTGCTGGAGTTATTGTTGTAGCTCATTGTTTTGCTAATGCCACTTGAGCCCAGTGGGTGGCAGCACTGAGACATGTGCCTGATGCCCTCCCATACTGCCATGGAAACCTGCTGTAGTGTGGATGTAGACTGTGAACGAGAAACAGGTAATGACTAACCCTCAGAGCGCTGACAGAATGAAGAGAGCTGATTAAAAGGACGTGTTTATTGTCCACATGTGAGTGCAAAGGAGCGGACGGGACCAGAGCAGGACACAGGGTTAGGAGCCAAACTCCACCGTCTCCTCCGTGATGGGCTTGAACTCGTAGTTCCCTCTGCCGTCCATGTGGAGGTAGTACTGAGCACAGGACACAACACAGTGACTATATTGTACATCACAGCAGGGTCACTACAGTACTGCAGTACTACAGTACTGTAGTACTACAACAGCTGTGTTTGAAATGCAGTATTATCTGATGACACTGCAGTTAGCACTGTCATGGATGGGGGTGACTGTTAAACAGGTAATACAAGTCTACGGATGTTACATTTTTGTTGGGGGGGTAAATACTAAATATTAATATTACTATAACAATCATTCACAATGCCACAAAACCAGGACCAAACGACTGAATCTTTCACATCATCTAATGACCATCAAGTGACGACTTTATCACATCAAACCTGAATGAAAAAGTGAATGTGACATAAAATAATCATGATTATCAATTAGCCAGTGAATCCTGGCTGTCGTTGAGTGTTGTGAGGGAAATTTCTTACTTTGTCAAGCTAAAGAATGTACTGTTTGGGTTTAGATACTAGTAACTCACAAAGTGCTAAAGTATCTCTGTGTTCATGGTCACAGTGGTGGATCTGCTGTGTCTGGGCTTCTTAAGGCAGGACATTATGTTCAGTCTCTATTGGGGTGAAAACAACAGGTTGTTGTTTTATTCATTCTCATCATTTAGAATTATTGGCACACTTGAGTTCATCTAATCGACGCCCCAGTTTAACCCAGATAAATCCTCTCCTTTAGAGAACTGTGCAGATCAATACTATCGTATGCTTCATGTTGACATGATGACGTTGGTCCGAGTATAAGAAGCCTGTTTCTGTTTTGTCAGGCAGGATTAGGGAGAGACGGAGCTCCTGTGAGGGACAGACAGGTTTTGGTTTTCTATTTCTTCTTTGTAATTGTGGCACAATAGCTTTAATAAATCCAGACTCTTTGATTTAAGACAACTTTTCTCCAGTTTTATTCTTCTCAGAAGTGTGTTTAAACATGGCCCAGGGATGGACTGATCCAATACTGGTATTGGATATCAGCAACGATCCTAAACTGCTGGATCAGATCAGCTTCCATATGTCGGGTCAGCCGACTAATGTGATATGACTGTTACTAGTCAGCCCAGAAAGCCTCAGAATGTTTCTGTATCTGAACTGGACCACTGCATGGGTCCATCCCTAACACAGTGCCCGGGCAGTACATCCCATAGGTCATCTGGGTTTCAGATGACATCACACTTTCTGTACACACATTTAATGGAGGGCAGTTACATTTAATACTGTTAAAATGCAGCTTTAGCTGTAATACAAGAAGCTAATGGGTGTATTTCATAATAAAACCATCAGGTTAAACTATTGACCTCTTAGATATTTCATGTGAAAATCCAATGTTATCTGTCAAATCTGTGGTTCTAGAGTGAAAAGCAGCAGTACTGGGTCTTACCTCGTGGTGCTTCCACAGAGACTTTCTGTGGGACACTGTGAACAGGGTGATGCCCACCTGTGTGCACATAAAGCAGGTCAGTGTTCTGCTGTGGGTGAGTCTGTATGTCTATCTCCTGGAGTGTGGAGTGTACCGTGCGACAGTGGCTGTAGATGAAGTCCTCTACGTCCACACTCACAGCGCTCGTGCACTCGTCCAGAATAGCAAACTGAGGCTTGTGGTAGAAGAGCCGGGCCATCTGCACAAGCACAGAGCAAACGACACTTTAACATGGGCTCATATCATCTGGACAGTGGATTAGGACGACTTAAGTGAGAGCAGTGTTAGGGCTGCAGTGTTCGGGCTGCAGTGTTCGGGCTGCAGTGTTCGGGCTGCAGTGTTCGGGCTGCAGTGTTCGGGCTGCAGTGTTAGGGCTGCAGTGTTAGGGCTGCAGTGTTAGGGCTGCAGTGTTCGGGCTGCAGTGTTCGGGCTGCAGTGTTCGGGCTGCAGTGTTAGGGCTGCAGTGTTAGGGCTGCAGTGTTAGGGCTGCAGTGTTAGAGCTGCAGTGTTAGAGCTGCAGTGTTCGGGCTGCAGTGTTAGGGCTGCAGTGTTAGAGCTGCAGTGTTCGGGCTGCAGCGCTCGGGCTGCAGCGTTCGGGCTGCCGTGTTCGGGCTGCAGTGATCGGGCTGCAGCGTTCGGGCTGCAGCGTTCGGGCTGCAGCGTTCGGGCTGCAGCGTTCGGGCTGCAGTGTTCGGGCTGCAGTGTTCGGGCTGCAGTGTTAGGGCTGCAGTGTTCGGGCTGCAGTGTTAGGGCTGCAGTGTTAGGGCTGCAGTGTTCGGGCTGCAGTGTTCGGGCTGCAGTGTTCGGGCTGCAGTGTTCGGGCTGCAGTGTTCGGGCTGCAGTGTTAGAGCTGCAGCGTTAGGGCTGCAGCGTTCGGGCTGCAGCGTTCGGGCTGCAGCGTTCGGGCTGCAGCGTTAGGGCTGCAGCGTTCGGGCTGCAGTGTTCGGGCTGCAGTGTTAGGGCTGCAGTGTTAGGGCTGCAGTGTTAGAGCTGCAGTGTTCGGGCTGCAGTGTTCGGGCTGCAGTGTTCGGGCTGCAGTGTTCGGGCTGCAGGTGGAATTAAAGGGTCTGCAGTTGTGTTTCATACACACGTTTAACACACAAACCTGCACATTTAGGATGAGTTCTTCTCTCAATCAGAAAACACTCTGTTCCACCTTGTGATGTCATGTGGTGATACAGAAGGTGCTCCACTGTGTTTTTAAACTCCATAAGCCTTCACTAGAATTATTTGGATGATTTCAGGTCTGGAACTGCCAATCTGCTGACTTGAAAAGTGCCACTTCATGACATCACAAAGTGGAACAGATCATTTTAGCTTTAGAAATGTAGACCGACTAATAATAAAAGGCTTTTTCAAACATGTGTATGAATGAAACAAAACACAGCTCCTAACTCCATCTAACACAGGACTCATAGGAAATTTGAATGCACGTTATTACCAAATCACAAGGGCTGTAATATTTTGAAGTAGCATCATTTCCCGCACAAACAACAAAATCTCCTTATTCCTTATAAAAGTGGCTAACCCTGTGTTTTAGACCTGTACAAACATGTTCTGAAATGTAATTCTTGTTTTAGTTTGTCAGTTCAGATTCTTTTTGTCAATTCTTCTGGACGTGTATAAAATGTGAACTCTGAACAGAACCTAGTATTAAAACACATATTGTAAATCTGACTGCAATGCTCGTTACAAAAATCTGAATTTGACATTTTTCACTCAGTTCATCTTAGTTGTCTTTCCTCAAATGCTCCAAATTCAACAGAATATTGCATTTTTTGGGGTGTGTGAGAAACAAAGAGACATAGAGAGTGCATGAGCAGGTGTGTGTGTGTCTGTGTGTGTGTGGTCAGCTGGTGTGAGTGTGAGTTTGCCCCATAGATCTATAATAAGAGCTGGAAAAGACACGCCCCACAGAAGCACAATGCATTTTTTGTGAATAAAGCTTTCATAAAGGTCGGATTGTGTAGGGATTCTTCTGCATTTTTACAATATGAATGTTTAAAAAATGTAGTTTGTCAAAGCGCCTAAATGTGACCTCTGTACGAGTCAGCCTGGCCCCACTCTGAGCCTGTGGTCCACTCCAGCGGCTCGCGCTCCGATTAGTCAGAACTGCGTTTCTGATGTCACACATTGGGCAGTGTTGGGCTGCAGTTCAGGAGGTAAACGCGGAAGTAAAAATCTATTTTGCGGTCATGCGCCAGTGAGCACAGGCCTTTGAAAACAATACGGCTCCATCTTGGATTCATTCATCCAGATTTTATTATGGTTGTATGGTTTATGTAGTGGAGGAGCTTACAGCCATCCTCTGCTTCTCTCCTCCGCTCAGCACGTCCATCCAGTCCTGCACAGAGTCCCAGCTGCCCTCTCTGTCCAGGATGTGCCCCAGCTGCACGTTGTCCAGGTACTGCTTCAGAACCTGCACACACACAAGTTCGGTTAATTTCAGTGGGGCATTACAGACTCATATGTTGAACCTGTCCTAAACCAAACCTTAACCTAAACTAACCCATAACTTGATGTAGGGCCATAGTCGACTGAAGAAATTCTAGGTGGACTAAAAACATGTGCTGCTGACTAAAAAAGGGCGCCTCAAAACTACTGCACAGAGTATCTGTGTATTTGACCCAAACTGCACTCACAAGGCTACACCTGCAGGGGGAGTTCATGCAAAAACTACTATTTATGCAGAAAAAGGACTAGGGAAATACAAAAAAATACAGAATCTTCAGCTAACTCTCTGCTAATGTCTGCTCTTGTCCCATAGAAATCCTCATACTAAATACAATGACTAATGGACAGAAATGGTAGGAGGCCCCGGGGATGACCCAGGACACACTGGAGGGACTATGTCTCTCGGCTGGGAACACCTCGGGGTCCGTCCGGAGGAGCTGGAGGAAGTGGCTGGGGAGAAGGAAGCTTGGGAGCCCCTGCTTAGACTGCTGCCCCCCGCGACCCGGCCCCGGATAAGCGGAAGAAGATGGATGGATGGATGGATGGACTAATGGACAAAAACACATTTTGGTTGACTCCACTGACCGATTAATCGACTAAACCACTAAAGGTCTCCAGCCCTACTGATAACTAATGCGTGTCTTAATGAGGATCTTAGCTAGATCAGATCTTAAATAGGATGACTGTCCTCATGGGGACCTAACATTTGTTACATTCACAAAGCAAAAGTGATTTGACCCATAGAGTTTGGAATTTTCCCACTATAAAATGTATATATATATTTTTTCTCTCTTTTATTTCTTTACCCTGCTGCCCTGGTCTGTCACTGATCATACACTGACACAGTGCATCTCTCTCGGACAGGACAGGACACAGTGAATCTCTCTCGGACAGGACAGGACACAGTGAATCTCTCTCGGACAGGACAGGACTTGGACATTGACCGGACATACAAGGTCTGGGTCACCGGTCTGGATCTGAGTGAATGACTTCATGCAGCACAGTAAGTGTGAGGCAATACAAAATATGAATGATTACAAGGAACAAAACTGTCTGACTTTGCAAGACAAGTTTGTCTCGACTACAAAGAGAAAGAGTCGTGCAGTACAGATAAAATGTACATGTATGGTTAAGAACTATCCCGAGCTTTTATGAAGCGGGTGTCTGGCTTTAGGGCATCTGCTTGAAAAATCAGTATTAGATAAATGACTGGCCCAGTGACTTCTTAGGGAAGATTGGGGTTATTGAGTTTGAATTTACTGTTGCATTAAAGAAAAACATGACCGTATTTTCCGGACTATAGAGGCACCGGTATATAAGCCGCATCCACTCTATTATTATTTTTTTAATTAAGAAAAAAGTTATACAAGCCGCAACCGGGCTATAAGCCGCTGATATCTATGTTGAAAAATGAGATATTTACTGCATATACAGAACGATTTTGTACTGTAAATGTACATTTATGTACCTGAACAGATTCTTTCTGAACAGTGCCTTTTAACACAGCAGCAACTGTGCTGATTAAAACAGGTCAAAAACAGAAAAGAACCGGTAATTGACCTTCATTTCTCCTGTGCAGTGAAACCACAAGTCACTTTAATCATCTCCGCTGACGCCGAGCTTATGTGCAGCAGCACGGCAGAGGTCTGCGGGACACAATTTTCAGTCCCGCTCCCCCCGTTCCCACATTCTTCAGTACCGCTACCGCCTGTGCTGTGAGGTCGCACTCCCGCCCGCAATAAGCTTTCAGAATGTTCTTTCAGAATGTTCTTTCAGATGCTCTTATTACATCCATGGTCCCGCGCTGCACTGTTTTGTGTTGGGTCCCGCGGGTGCAGGGCTCTACAGCGGTTTCCTTCCTGGAGCAAGATCGATGCCTTCAACTTAAAACTTGCATCATACAAACTCCTTCATGTGCTTTTCATGATGAAGGGGCGAGGAACTGAAAATAATTACCAGTTAATAATTTGTCATGCGTGTTATATCTGCTAAATAAAAAGTAGCGTATTCTTCTCCGTCTATCTTGTTTTTGAAATTCCGTTTAGAGCGTGCCGAGCGGTGGAAGAAAAATCAAAGATTTAGCCGCTCCTTTGTAAAAGCCGCATGGTTCAAAGCCTGGGAAAAAAGTAGCGGCTACTACGGTACTCATGAAAGGCAATATGATACTGTTTGAATGATTGGATTTGGTGATCTGCGGGTATGTGTGTGTGTGGTACCTGGTCTGAGATGCCCTTCCTCCTCTGCTGCTCCTGTGTGTCAGGATATATGACCTGGTCCCGCAGTGATCCCAGCGTCATGTACGGCCTCTGTCACACACAAAGCTCTGATCACTCCTCTGGATTCCTCATGGCAGAAGTAGCACTGGTGTGTAGTGTTGTCACGATACTAAACTTGAATTCGATACTAAGGAATAGACTCAATACTCAATTCAGATTCTGATACCATGAAAAAAACCTCTTTCTTTAGACAATAGAAGGGGATTTTCAACATTGAATGGTTGGACTTTTCTATCCCTATGTGCTCTTATATGTGTGTAACCCCTAGTGCTCCGTGGGCATATACTAGTCCAGCTGCTCTTATTAGTGTACCTGTTCTGATACAAGTCAAGAACTTTCAGGAAAGGTACATTATTGTCCTGTGAATGTGGCTTTTTGCTGATGCTTGGGCAAATGAGTATCTAGTTTTCATCCTAGGTTTAATATTGATTAGCATATGATGATTTTTGACCATCCTATTAGCCTGTGTTACCTGTGGGACGTAGAAGAGCTTTCCTCTCTCTGGTTTGGTCAGCTCTCCTCCAAACAAAGGCCAAAGCTGAGACACAAAAGTTCCAGGTTAGTGCTTTAACTAGAGCATTAGGACAGACAGAGGAGCTGAGTGTCTCACCTCTCCGAGCACTCTGAACAGGGAGCTCTTCCCACAGCCGTTTGGTCCACACACCAGCACGTTGGCCCCAGACCGCACCTGCACAACCACAAGAGGGCGTTAGTCTATGTGCAGTGCAGGGCCTAACCTGACAACGCCTCATCAAATCATAAAGGAGTTATGTCATGGTAACAGGATTTTGGCCCCCAGAGTGCAGTGGTCCCCCTTCCTCTAAGTTCTGTCTCCTTCCTTCCAAAATGCAGACATCATTTTACACACTAGGAAAGCACTGTTTGACAGTTTAAACCTTAAGTTAAGAAAATTTAAGTTTTGTTTTTAGTTATGTAAAATACACAGATGTTTCTATGCCCAGAATCCCTCCTCCAAACATCACTCAGCAGCACTCCTCTGGAGAAGGCTTCATTGTGTAGTTCATTTCATTAAAATACATATTACCGCTTAAATAAAGTTCATACAAAAAGAAAGCTGCAGTGCATTGTGGGCAATTAGCAGCGTTCCGGGCTGACTAAGGATCCCCAGGTGCATCCATACAGAGGAGTTTTCCCCTTGGGGGAGCTGGAACACCACTAGACGGAGTTCCGATGAACTTCAGCTAACTGAAAAAAAAATCCTGATACATTTTTTGTAAATATAAACTATATAATGTTAAGTATGATTTGGTGAAATGAGTCTTTCCTGGCATACGCACTTTAATGATGGAAAATGTACTGAAAAAACACGTTTCTGATTCACACACAGTTAGATGAGAACAACACCAGTGCAGGCCTACCTCGAAGGACAGGTCTCTGATCAGGATGTCTCCGTTGGGCGTGGCTAACGGCGTGTGCTCAAACCTGGAGGAAGCACAAAGATCAGTTTAATGTCAAGCTAGTACTGTGGAACATTCTAGGCAAAGCAACAACATCTCCATGGAGTGGTGAAGATTTTGTGAGGTGCCTGTTTGTGATTAAATGGATCTCAGTGTGAGCCTCTTGTGCCCGGGCTGAAGCTGAAGGAGGAAGTGCAGAGCTAAACCCACTTGATGATGTGGTCCTGGTTGATGACTCGGCCGTTGCCTGGCACCAGCACCATCTTCTGAGAGGAGTCAGACTCTACGACACAGCACAGACACCAGATTCAGCTATAAGCTCATTTTATCTGTAGTCCTTGGATGAAAAGAAAACATTTGGGCCCCAACAGAGACCGCTGGGCCAGACCACATACAATATCTAAATGTGACAAGCTGTAATCATTTCATTTCAAACAGAGTTGGATCTGCTAAATAATTCTTTACAGCTTATAGCCACCCCCTTATGCCATATAATAGAATATAGGTTTTTTTTGTTATTAATCTGCCATGACTTGTGTTGGTGGGCCAAGCGTGCTGCAGCCCGGGTGGTGGCAGAGGCATAAACTCGGGTCTGGGAGGAGTTCGGGGAGGCTATGGAGGAGGACTATCGGACGACCCCAAGGAAATTCTGACAAACCGTCCGGCGCCTCAGGAGGGGGAAGCAGTTCTTCACCAACACTGTTTACAGTGCGGGGGGAGAGCTGCTGACCTCGACTGGGGATGTTGTCGGGTGGTGTAAGGAAAACTTTGGGGATCTCCTCAATCCCACCGTCACGTCCTCCGAAGAGGAGGCCGAGGCTGGGGACCCAGAGGCGGACTCATCCATCACCCTGGCCGAAGTCACTGAGGTGGTCAGAAAGCTCCTCGGTGGCAAGGCTCCGGGGGTGGATGAGATCCGTCCTGAGTACCTTAAGTCTCTGGGTGTTGTGGGGCTGTCTTGGCTGACACGTCTCTACAACATCGCGTGGCGGTCGGGAACAGTACCTCTGGACTGGCAGACCGGGGTGGTGGTCCCTCTGTATAAGAAGGGGGACCAGAGGGTGTGTTCCAACTACAGGGGAATCACACTCCTCAGCCTCCCCGGTAAAGTCTATGCCAGGGTGCTGGAGAGGAGAGTTCGGCCGATAGTCGAACCTCGGATTCAAGAGGAGCAGTGTGGTTTTCGGCCTGGTCGTGGAACACTGGACCAGCTCTACACCCTCCATCGGGTGCTCGAGGGTTCATGGGAGTTTGCCCAACCAGTCCACATGTGTTTTGTGGACTTGGAGAAGGCATTCGACCGTGTCCCTCATGGTGCCCTGCTCCGGGAGTATGGGGTCCGGGGCCCTTTGCTAAGGGCTGTCCGGTCCCTGTATGACTGGAGCAGGAGCTGTGGTGCCGGCAGTAAGTCAGACCTGTTCCCGGTGCATGTTGGACCGTTGTGGTCCGGGAGCTGAGCCGAAAGGCGAAGCTCTCGATTTACCGGTCAATCTACGTTCCTACCCTCACCTATGGTCATGAGCTCTGGGTAATGACCGAAAGAACGAGATCGCGGATACAAGCGGCCAAAATGAGTTTCCTCCGCAGAGTGGCCGGGCGCTCCCTTAGAGATAGGGTGAGGAGCTCGGTCACATGGGAGGAGCTCGGAGTAGAGTCGCTGCTCCTCCACGTCGAGAGGAGCCAGCTGAGGTGGCTCGGGCATCTGGTCCAGAGGCCTCCTGGACGCCTCCCTCGGGACGTGTTCCAGGCATGTCCCACCGGTAGGAGGCCCCGGGGAAGACCCAGGACACGCTGGAGGGACTATGTCTCTCGGCCTGGGAACCTCGGGGTCCGTCCGGAGGAGCTGGAGGAAGTGGCTGGGGAGAAGGAAGCTTGGGAGCCCCTGCTTAGACTGCTGCCCCCGCGACCCGGCCCCGGATAAGCGGAAGATGGATGAATGGATGGACTTGTGTTGGAAGCTTTTTAAAAGCATATGAACATTCCAACTGATATTTTCTTATTATCTATATGATCAGTGATTTCTTCAATTGAGTCAAGTAAAGCAAGTGCAGTAGATCAGTCTCTCTCTCTCTCTCTCTTTTTCTCTCACTTTGTTGGTCCATCTTTCTGACAGTCTGTGTTTATTCTCTCTCTGTGTCCGGCTCTCTGTCTGGTCTGTGTCTTACCTCTGTCCTGTTGGACCATGGTGCGCTCGTATCTGCCAGCGTTCAGCTCCTTGAGCACCTTCATGAGCTCTGTGATGCGGGCGGTGAACCTGACCAGGGGCAGACACATGTTTACAGCAGCAGTTTTACTGTGGAGGTGAGTCTGTGTTCTCCATGTGAAGGAGAGCAGCTCACCCAGAGAGGCGGGTCATCTCTCTGCCTGCCAGGACGATCCTGCCCAGGGCCTGGGACATCCGAAGCAACATGCGCCCGCTCTGATAGTAGTCCTGCAACACACCACCTGTCACTACATAGGTCACCATAACACACTGAAGTGATATACCACTGAAGAAATGGACTGAAAATTATACTATTGAAATAAATTTCTGCCACTGAAACAATAACCCTAAAGCACCTAAAAAATCTCTATGTACTATATCAAGAAAGAGGAGGTGAGGTGTAATATTTTAGATCGCCATGTTACCAGCTATTGTTTTGAAAATGGGATATTCATCGAAAACAACATAAAAGTGAAACTTATAAAACATGTTATCTTTGACACTGAGTCTCCTCTCCCTTTCCTCCCCACCCTAAGTCACTTCCCCTTCAGAATCAGAGCAGTAGTTTCATCTGCTAATGAAACTAGCATATCATATCAAGTTGTTGGGTATACTTCTGTATCATGTTTTTGTATATTTATGGAGAATCATCGTGTGGGAGCATGGGTGACATAGGCTTGTGGGCGGAGCCTCACACAGAATCTGGGGGCCCGGGTCCAGGTCTGTTTTTGATGAGGGAACAATGTTCTAACATAGTAGAACACTTCTTTAAACAACATGAGCTGCAGCAAATCAGAGTCGATGGTCCCATTACAAACCCTTCTGCTTTCTAACAGTGTAAAAACACTGGCTGCTCAGACTAATGATGCCTGTTATTAGAAAGCAAAGAGAGACATTGCCATCAGCCGTAATGATTTGGTCCGAGAAGTGTCAGTGGCCCCTGGGAGCTGCAGTGTGGTACATTTACCTCCAGCAGCTCAGAGTGTGTGCTGTGCAGATGCCGAGGGTCCGACAGGTTCAGGAAAGGCCGACTCACCACCAGGTACCCCACCACTGTGGCTATGTCTGCACACGGACACAGGACAGAGGGACATAAGGGCTAGATCATGAAAACTACAAAGATGAACAATCAAAGGAGACTCGTGGAAACCGGACAGCAAACCAAGCATGATAATGACTGCAATGACAGCTTTGTGAGCATGGCAACGCCTCCTTAAATGCTATGACCGAAAAGTGCCAAAAAGAGTCCCACTCAGCAGGGGCCGGCCCCTCCCCTAATTTGACCGTGGGCAGTGGCCTGCGGGCGCCGGCGGTCAAGTCCAGTGAATGTTTGAGCCGTCATCAGTTAAAATGAAGTGAAATGACACCTCAGGGAGCCAGAAGAGAAGGAAGAGAAAGGAAGACAAGAAAAACCAAGACACTGGTAAATGAGTACGTACACATACTTGTGCCACTGCCACCAAAAGTATAGTTTGTAGGGGGTAATAGCGGGTTAAGTAGCAAAAATGGTAGCCAGCATTACGTTAATGGTAGCGACATGGTAGTAGACGACCCGTGCTTCGTTTATAACTGCTGACAACTTGCATGAACTGGCTACAAATTCTAATATGTGCTGAACTGTCTCGTACGTACTAGAGGCTGCAAGAGAATGTGAAACAAGCAATTTTTGAGAAACACTAGAATAGAGCTAGGAGCTGAAAAGAGAGAGAGAGACAGAAACACAGAGAGAGAGAGGGACAGAGAAAGGCAAAGAGAGAGACTGAGGGAGACAGAGAGAGAGACTGAGAGGGAGACAGAGAGACTAAGAGAGAGAGAGACAGAGAGAGGCAAAGAGAGAGACTGAGGGAGACAGAGAGAGAGACTGAGAGAGAGAGACTGAGACAGAGAGACTGAGGGAGAGGGGGAGAGACCGAGGGAGAGAGAATGAGACAGTGACTGACAGACAGAGAGAGACTGAGGGAGACAGAGAGACTGAGACAGAGGGAGAGAGAGAGACAGAGAGATGGAGACAGAGAGAGAGAGACAGAGACAGAGACCGAGAAAGAGAGAGAGAGAGAGAGAGAGAGAGAGAGAGACTGAGAGAGACAGAGAGACAGAGAGAGACAGACAGAGACAGAGACCGAGAAAGAGAGAGAGAGCGAGAAAGAGAGAGAGAGAGCGCGAGAGAGAGAGAGAGAGAGAGAGAGAGAGAGAGAGAGAGAGAGAGAGAGAGAGAGAGAGAGAGAGAGAGAGAGAGATAGTGACCCAAGCCCGTGGTGTCAGTAAAGTGTGAGCGAGTGATGGCTCTCTGGCTGTCTGCGGGCATTGCGCTCAGCGTTGGTCCTTTCAGCTATAGTCAGCCGACATCTGTGCAGCTCGTTCCGACACTCAGTCCTGATTCAGTTCTGCTTTAGTCCTGCTTTAGACCTGGTTTAGACCTGTGTTAATCCTGGTTTAGTCCTTTTTCAGTCCTGGTTTAGACCTGGTTCAGTTCTGCTTTAGTCCTGCTTTAGACATGGTTTAGACCTGTTTTAGTCCTGGTTTAGTCCTTTTTCAGTCCTGGTTTAGACCTGGTTCAGTCCTGCTTTAGTCCAGCTTTAGACCTGGTTTAGACCTGTGTTAGTCCTGGTTTAGTCCTTTTTCAGTCTTACACCTTTTGCACTTGTGGTGTTGGTACTTGAAAAAAAACTGTGCAGTTAATTCCACACTTTTTCTTAATCAATATTAAAACTAGTATCAAAGGAGAAGTATATTGTAGCACATGGTAACGGTGAATGCTGATAATCACATTCTACTGTACTGTCTAAAGAGGGTTTTTATTATCATGATATTTCAAAATCAGTATTGAGTCTTTTAATGACTTTTAATCAGTACATTTCTTCCTCCAAAATCACAAGGCAACAAGACAAGACTGAATATTAATTAAAATCTGATGAAATGCCCTTCCCTAATTCAAAGTACAGTGTTCTTGTTTAGCCAGTGAGCTAAACACTCTTCATCATGAAGCTAGGCCAAGATGTGGAGCTGGGATTTCATTTTTTCTATTGTGGTAAGCAGGGTGACCTCTTCTAATTTCTTGGATATGCTTATATGTTATGAAGAGCAAACTCTGAGCTGAGAGTCAAACTACAGTGCAAACCAAAATAGGCACAAGTCAAGTGCAATAGTAGCTGATGTTGGAGACTTACATTTGGCAATGATGCTGTCCACAAAGCCCATGGAGAAGCGGAAGAAGATGAAGGCGTGTAAGTGGTCCACCTGCACACAGAGGGAGGGGCACAGAGGGTGGAGAGGGGCAGAAAGAGGAGGGGCAGAAGATGAGACAGGAGGTTCACACATGGTCCAGGTGAGAAGAGTCCAGGACCTACCAGCTTCTTGAAGGTGCTGTGGATGGTCTGTTTCTCCCTCATGTTCCCGTTGTAGAAGGCAATCTCCTCACTGCACACATGAACAATAATGTGTCTCAGATGCTTCCATTCACACCAGCAATAGGAAGGAACAAAAAACTAGCCATTCCCCCTTGTTTAGTTCATTTATTTATATGATTATTTTTGAATATACACGCTGGAGAATGTGCTCTATCTAACAATGTATGCAGTGATATACTACACATGCACTACACATGCTCTACACATGCTCTACACATGCTCTACACATGCTCTACACATGCTCTACACATGCTCTACACATGCTCTACACATGCTCTACACATGCTCTACACATGCTCTACACATGCTCTACACATGCTGCTACACATGCTGCTACACATGCTACTACACATGCTCTACGCATGCTCTACGCATGCTGCTACACATGCTCTACGCATGCTGCTACGCATGCTGCTACGCATGCTCTACGCATGCTCTACGCATGCTCTACGCATGCTGCTACGCATGCTCTACGCATGCTGCTACGCATGCTCTACGCATGCTCTACGCATGCTGCTACGCATGCTCTACACATGCTCTACACATGCTCTACACATGCTCTACACATGCTGCTACACATGCTCTACGCATGCTCTACGCATGCCCCACGCATGCTCTACACATGCTGCCACGCATGCTCTACACATGCTGCCACACATGCTCCACACATGCTCTACACATGCCCCACGCATGCACCACACATGCTCCACGCATGCTCCACACATGCTCTACACATGCTCTACACATGCTCTACACATGCTCTACACATGCCCCACACATGCGCCACACATGCCCCACGCATGCCCCACGCATGCCCCACACATGCTGCCACGCATGCTCCACACATGCTGCCACACATGCTCCACGCATGCTCTACGCATGCTCCACGCATGCCCCACGCATGCTCTACACATGCTGCCACGCATGCTCCACACATGCTCTACACATGCTACCACACATGCTCCACACATGCCTCCACACATGCCCCACACATGCCCCACACATGCTGCCACACATGCCCCACGCATGCCCACACATGCCCACACATGCTCCACCCATGCTCCACCCATGCTCCACGCATGCCTCCACGCATGCTCTACACATGCCTACACATGCTGCCACACATGCCCCACGCATGCCCCACGCATGCCCCACACATGCTGCCACACATGCCCACGCATGCCCCACGCATGCCTCCACGCATGCCTCCACGCATGCCTCCACGCATGCCCCACACATGCTGCCACACATGCCCCACGCATGCTCCACGCATGCTCTACACATGCCTCCACGCATGCCCCACACATGCTCCACACATGCTGCTACGCATGCTGCTACGCATGCTCTACGCATGCTCTACGCATGCTGCTACGCATGCTCTACGCATGCTCTACGCATGCTCTACGCATGCTCTACGCATGCTCTACGCATGCTCTACCCATGCTTTACACATGTTGCTACACATGCTCTACACATGCTCTACACATGCTCTACCCATGCTCTACACATGCTCTACACATGCTGCTACACATGCTCTACGCATGCTCTACGCATGCTCTACACATGCTCTACGCATGCTCTACACATGCTGCTACACATGCTCTACGCATGCTCTACGCATGCTCTACACATGCTCTACACATGCTGCTACACATGCTCTACGCATGCTCTACACATGCTCTACGCATGCTCTACACATGCTCTACACATGCTGCTACGCATGCTCTACGCATGCTCTACGCATGCTCTACACATGCTCTACACATGCTCTACACATGCTCTACACATGCTCTACACATGCTCTACACATGCTCTACACATGCTGCTACACATGCTCTACACATGCTCTACACATGCTACAACTAATAACAAAGCATTTGTCTATTGTTGCACTTTTGATTATGCACTCATTCCACAGTGGTGATAATCTGCTATTGCAGGCAGAGCTGGCCTGGGGCAGATGGACTGAAGTGAGGCTGTGAAATCTGACACGCACACCACATTCACATTCATACTGGACAATGTAGACGACGTGTCTTGCCTAAGGACACAACAATGATTTTGCCACCAACACCCCACTGGGGCACCTGACATTCCCAGTGGTCTTTCATCCAAGTACTGACCAGACGCAGGTCTGTGCAGCTTCTGAGATCTGACCAGATCAGGTTCTTTATGGGGAGGGATTTGCATGTTTGAATGTGTGTGAGAGGGTGTTTCTCTCATTGTCAGGACTAAAATCTTACACATTCACATCTTATGAGAACAAAACCAAGTCCCCGTGCTGTAAATCCTTTATTTTTAGATCAACATGAGTTCCAGTCCAGATATGGGTATAGTATGGGATAGGTTCAGATTAGGCAAGTTAGTGACTATGGACTATCTCCAGCAAATGAATGTAAGTCAGTGTGTGTTTGTTTTTTGTTTGTGTGTGTGTGTTTGTGTGTGTAGAGTGCAGTTACCTGTTGGTGATGAGGCGGGAGTTGACATAGCGGTACTCTCCCTCATACCTCTGCTCTGTCACAGTCATCTTTCCTATGGGCCTCCTGAGCCTGGTGAGGAACAGGCCTGACACCAGCAGGTAGGCCATCATGATCGCAGGGCCCTAGGGTGAGGAGGAGGACACAGGTCACACAAGTTCATATCACAACTGCTTTAAAGGGAGGGAACAATAGAACAGAGTTCACTGTATTTTTAGTAGAACCTAAATCTAGATTTTAATCACGATTGTGCCACTTTCCAGAGCTCACACTGTGACTGATAAATGCACTTGTCACTTTATCATAACATGTCATGTTTACCATAGTTTTACATCAGCTGAGTGGTGGTAGATCTTTCTGAGAAGCACTGAATCATAACTAGTGTATATCACCAAGATAACATATTGTCACTGGGATCACATCATAGATTAAATAGAAAATAGGAAGTAAGAATGGGTGCCCTTCTGGCTCCATCAGCTCTGGCTCCAATTCACTTTGTAATGAAAAAACTCAACCCTCTATCTGTGACTGCTGCAGTGAGCCTCATCATTTTGGTCTTAAAATCCTGGGCTTTTTCTTTTGCCATTTTGTTTCTAAATGAATTCCTATTCCTAGTATGGAACTGGGCTGCACATTGGCTCCTATAACTGCTAGCCTCCCAACTGGAACCAAACTCTATGAGACACTCCCTTTGTCCAGTTCTTTATGCAGTCTATGGCTCAGATCATTGAATGATGCCCAGAGACTCAGAGACTGATGAGGTGCACACTGGGAGGAAACAATAAGGCCAATATTATGATTGGGGATTGTTGTTTGATATGACTGCTCTGGTGTTAACCCAGAGAGTACCATAAGCCTTAGAGGTGAGCTGTGGTAGGGCTCTGGACCTGTGGCACGGAAAAATCATGGCATATATACCCTAAAAATAGCAATAAGTCCAAATATTTGTGCAGAGAAACACAAATCTGTTACAGAAATCTTTTTTATTTTATTTTATTTTACAAAATATTATAATATTATGCTAGGTCAGGTAGCTTTCACAGCAATATCACTAACCTCTTGGCTCTGGGTGAAAACAGACGGTTGTTTCTTCAGTCCCAGCAATAATTTGTTTATTTTCTGTCTTATCAATTCTCTGTTCAAATTATTGTATTTTTCGCCGTGTCTCGTAGTTGCGTTTAAGATTATATTCTTTGAGTACCGCAACACACCGAGCACACAGGTTTCCCATTCACCTCTGTCAAATAGGAATAGGAATTACAAAATTTTTCTTGGAAAATCCTGCACTCAGCATCCATTTTTCTCATTTTGGACATTTTGCTGATGAGGGTGGCACGGTCAACAGTCAAAATGATCAGGATTAAGAGCGTTTGGAAAGAGGCAAGTTTTTATTTGTGCTGCTCTGGTGGGAGGCGGCCACACACAGAAGTGCTGGAGATGCTGCTATGTAAAGCGGCACAGAAATTTACCCAAAAAAATTAGAAAAATTTAAATATTAAAATAATAGATACTCAGACGAGGGCCAGATTAAAGGTCTTGGAAGGCTGCATCCGGCCCCCGGGCCACATGTTTGACACCTCTGTAATACACTGACTGCTGCTCTTTTTTCCCACTTTCACTGCATGTTGAGAAAAGTGTCAGAGTATGACTCTGAGATTAACACTGGCCTTCACTCTCAGGGTGTGTTGATATTTATCTAAATTTGTATTGTGTAATGAATAGTAGATAAAAGGGTAAACACAGATTTTCTAGATTTTTAAATATAGATACCTGAGCTCCAATGGCACTTGTGAGTTTGAAAATGTACAGACCGATGTCCAACAGCGGCTGCAAAACAAACACACAATATTTAAGGTCAAAACAGTCAGTGCTGTGATCTGGTGAACCTCGTTTCCACCGGCATGGTTCACTTAGAGTGAGTGGTGCATAAGAGTGAGTGGTACATAAGAGTGAGTGGTGCATAAGAGTGAGTGGTACATAAGAGTGAGTGGTGCATAAGAGTGAGTGGTGCATAAGAGTGAGTGGTGCATAAGAGTGAGTGGTACATAAGAGTGAGTGGTACATAAGAGTGAGTGGTGCATAAGAGTGAGTGGTGCATAAGAGTGAGTGGTGCATAAAGAGTGAGTGGTATTATGTACCACTCACCAAGAGTGAGTGGTGCATAAGAGTGAGTGGTACATAAGAGTGAGTGGTGCATAAGAGTGAGTGGTGCATAAGAGTGAGTGGTGCATAAGAGTGAGTGGTGCATAAGAGTGAGTGGTGCATAAGAGTGAGTGGTGCATAAGAGTGAGTGGTGCATAAGAGTGAGTGGTGCATAAGAGTGAGTGGTGCATAAGAGTGAGTGGTGCATAAGAGTGAGTGGAGCATAAGAGTGAGTGGTGCATAAAAGTGAGTGGTGCATAAGAGTGAGTGGCGAATAAGAGAGAGTGGAGCATAAGAGTGAGTGGAGCATAAGAGTGAGTGGTGCATAAGAGTGAGTGGTGCATAAGAGTGAGTGGTGCATAAGAGTGAGTGGTGCATAAGAGTGAGTGGTGCATAAGAGTGAGTGGTGCATAAGAGTGAGTGGTGCATAAGAGTGAGTGGTGCATAAGAGTGAGTGGTGCATAAGAGTGAGTGGTGCATAAGAGTGAGTGGTACATAAGAGTGAGTGGTGCATAAGAGTGAGTGGTGCATAAGAGTGAGTGGTGCATAAGAGTGAGTGGTGCATAAGAGTGAGTGGTGCATAAGAGTGAGTGGTGCATAAGAGTGAGTGGTGCATAAGAGTGAGTGGTACATAAGAGTGAGTGGTGCATAAGAGTGAGTGGTGCATAAGAGTGAGTGGTGCATAAGAGTGAGTGGTGTGTAATGACCTTGCTGAGGTTAGAGTAAAGGTCCACCACACTGTTGCAGAACTTCTCCACATCCTGTGTGAGCAGCTGGTCAGCATTTGCAATCCGGTTGTCCAGGTTTCCCATTTTGTAGTAAGTGTACCCTCTGGAAGTCACAATGCATCAACGGGAGCAGACATCAGACTGTATATTCAAAAATAAACTACTATTCAAACTGAATGTAGACCTAACTCATAGAGTCATGTAAAGCTGGCAGGACTGGAAATACTTGTACCAGGTTACCACATCCTGACAGGATCATGCACCTTAACCTCCTGAGACCCGAGCTTTTGTCTGCTGTGCATTTTTCATTTCTTCTTGCTATTTGGGATAAGTAGGACCTACTAAGTAAGTCTTCTGTATGACACCATTGGTTAAAAAATGTAAAAACATTAAAATGTATAAATAAATTACAAAAAACAAACAAACAGCAATTAGCTGTTTATTTCAAGCCCTAAACCTGCCAAATGTGACGTAGGTCGACCGTGAGCGGGTTGGGGTTCAGTGAGTGAGGTTAAAAACACACAAAAAGGCCTGAAAATGTGGTCCACAGTTTTAATTTTTTCTGGTTTTCAATCGTTAAAAAAAAAAAGTAGAGGTGCAAAAAGTGGAGACAGGCAGCAGTTTCCCTATGGCAGCAGAAACGTCCAGCAATTTATAACTAAACTCATCTAAATATCCCCAAGTTTACCTAACAACATGTACAATGAATAATATAGTCCCAATGTCTTCAAACGAGGACATGACATTTCCTGATGCTCTCGTCTGCTGTGGTCAATAAAATGTGTCAAATTTTAATGCCAAATGAAGAGACATTAAGATACATGAAGAGACATTATTGTACATAAATACATTGGTTTTATTCATAAATTTTGCATCTAAACTTTACCATGCAGTTTTTTTTTTTACTTTCTGGAGCTGCTGTAGAGGTTTTTAGTTGATTACAGGTGAAAGTTTAAAATAATTGAAAATCATGGCGCTAAGAGGCAAAAATGTAATGTCCTCGTATGAGGCCACAGGGTCTCAAGAGGATAAGGGGTTGGTCAGAGCTGTAGAAATGCTATTTTAAAAAAAAGCCATGGCTTTTAGAGCCAGGGATAAAAGGTTTCCATGGTTACGGTATACTAGGCCACGGGACAAACATGATCATGTTTTTCATATAACAGTGCACATAAAATTGTCTTTGATGATAGTGTGGTGGAAAACTTTTACTTTGTTTTCTGTTGGGATCTATTTAAGCTAAAGAATGTATTTTATGGGTTTAGATACTGTTAACTAACAACTGCTAAAGTGTTTCTGTATTCCTACTACATGTGATGGTGTAATCTACTGTTCCTGGAGTATCTCAGGACAGGACACTGCTCTGTCTTTATTCAAGCTGTTGCTTTGCTTATTCTCATCATGTAGAACAGTGAGATCCTTGGGGGCTCTGATCGATGCCCAGCTGAACAAAACGTTTAGTCTCTGTTTGGAGGTTGTTTCGATATACTGTAATATGTAACACCTCATGTTGATGTTATGATGTTTGTCGACTGTATAAGAAGCCTGTTGTTGTTTTACCATTCATCAGATTAGGGAGAGACGGACCTTGTGTGAGGGACAGATAGGTTTCTTTTTCATTTTCTCTGTAATTGTGGCAATTGTTGCTTTAATAAATCCAGACTGTTTGACTGAAGACAACTTCTCTCCTGTTTTTATTCTTCTCAGATTTAAAAATCCACAACAATAGTGCTGTGCAAGGAAATAGGGACAGATAGAAAATCACTTGTTTTGGGACCTGCCGCTTTAGAGCTATCATTATTGTGCTAGTGTTAGAGTACATCCTGGATCCTGGAGCCTGCCTCAAAAGAGCTCTTCTCTAAACTGGGTCATTTGTTGTGTCACGTGGTCACATGAGTGAGGTGTGTGGTGGGATCATTTGCCGTGTGGATCTGCTTTGAGTTCCATATGCAGCAGAAGAACGTCCTCCTCCACAGGGCAGCAGAAGCAGTAGTACTGGTAGCACTAGTAGCACTACTAATAGCAGTAGCAGTAGTAGAAACAGTAGTACATATACTCACTGAAGGTACTGGTCGTACAGGTTCTTGGTGAGTCTCTCCCTAAATCGCAGCTTTAGTTCATTCAGGCCCAGCTTCAGAAAGTTGTTCACTAAGGCGATCTACACACAAAAACACATGTTAGTCACCTCCAGTCTGTAAAGACTTTTAATTGTGTAGTAAACCATTAGCAAATTTAACTAGTATCAGAGGTGGGTAGTATTCAGTGACATTCACATTTACACTCAGCTTTACTTAAAGAACTTTTTAAAGAAACTATATTTTCAGTAGTTTTTAGTACTTTTCCAGCAGATCTTGTTCCAGCAGCACTTTTACTCTTACTTGAATAATATTTTTATTGAGTAAAAGTTTTGGTTGGTCTACAAGTGACTTTAGCTCGATGTTGACAACATGAAATGATGTCAGTGTGTTCCTTGCACCGCTCCTTCTCTTATGATTTAGCACTGTTGGGTCCTATTAAAACAACTGGATTTGCATCTGCATCTTAATGGGACTTGCCCATTAAGTAACCCTGGGGGGTTCAAAGACCCACACATCACCTCACTGAGATTAAGACTAAGATTACAGCCAGCGTCCTGTTAGTGGAACAGTGATATATCCCACTCTTGTCTTAATATCGTTATCAGCCAAACACTGGGACATTCCTGGGGAAAACTGTGCCATTCGATCCAAAGGGTAAAGTAATTTACCATGTGGACTTATAAATGTTCAATCCAATGTCAAATGCAATGTTCCAGATATGATGACATTGCATACGTTAATGCTGTATTTTCTTCCAGGGAATAAAGCAGTTGTCTCATCATCGGTCACTAAGGAGAATCAGTGGTAAAACCCACAGGTGATTCTTGTGTACAGTAGTTTTGAGTTATTGTGTAACTGGAGAATCAACTTTAAGCCATAAACAGAACAATAGCCAAATTAGCTCCTCCAAACTGCAGGATCCAGATTTGCATAAAGTTATGCCTATCGCGTCTATAAAGAAAACCATGGTGCCTTCACCTCTTTCTAGTCTTCATTTCTTCACTCTCGTCTCTCTTTTTTTGCCATGTAACTTTGGCCAGTGTGGGTCATTTCTTCAGGAACGTGAGGAAAGAATGCTGATGCTCTAGCCAAAAGCAAAACCTTCATCTGATTTTCCTTGGATCAAAAATATTTAACTGCTGCATTTTTCTTTTTGTTAAGTCCTTGGCAACTTTTATTTTGTTAAACACTAAGTCAGGTGTTCTTCAAATTATAAATCAGAAGTTCTAAGTCTTTAGGTTAGTCTTACCCGAGTAGTACTTTTCCCAAGTATTTTTTACTCTTACTTGAGTCATTTCTTGGACCGCTACTTTCTACTTCCAGCCAAGTAATATTATTCTGAAGTAACATTACTCTTACTTTAGTTTATTTCGGTCTCTTCTACCACCTCAAAATACTACTGACTATTGCTCAGCTGTGGAGTGGTTGTTTGGTAGTTTTCTGTATGTGAGGCTGGGGTAGAGGAGCTCACCAATGGCATGAACTTGATGAAGCTGAAGAGGAAGGTCTTGAAGTCTTTCATGGAGCGGCCAATAATTGCACTGCAGAAATACACACATACAGATGGTCAGGGGGGCTTGGATCAAACAAGTGACTGTTACTTTAGCATTTTGTTTGGCTTTAGCAGAGTTAAAATATGGAGCAGATCAGGCTTACACCTACTGAGCAACGCTGAATCCAATCTGCACAAACCAAACCTGCTTTACCCCCACTGTGGAGCGCACTACAAGTTCCACCGGCTCAACAAGGGCAACATGACACAAGATGACATGAAGAGCAGTGGTTCTTCAGGAGAAACTATACCTACATAGTACCATCACACAGAGTTACTGCCATATACTTCATACAGAGCAGGTTTTGCTGTGGCCAAATAGACTAGGGCTACTAGGGATGCATTTTCCACCCCTACAGTGGTCTCAGTTAATATTATTAATATTGTATATCAGCAAATACACAAAGCCAAAGTATCAGTATCGGTATATGACCAGGCTATTCCACTGAATCATTGCTTTTGAAAAATTTAGAAAACGTTTTGTGAATGTGATTTTTTTCTGAAATAATAAGCACATGTTAAAAGTATAAAAAGGTAATATTGGTAAATCCAAAAGTCAAATACAGCAGTTGTTGACTGATCTAATATCTAACTGATTTAGATATTTTGTGTGACCCCAAGTTGTGTTAAAAGTGGTGGTGCATCATGCACATATCTGGCCCAGAGATCATGATCCTGAAACAGTGGGTTTTTGGTCATCCCACAGAACTGTGCATCACAACTGTGTGATAAGGACAGTAGGGCTGCAGCTATCGATTATTACAGTAATTACTCTGTCGATTATTTTGTTCAGATCGTTTGTTAATGTTGCGTCTACTTTGCACACGTTAAGTACACACCACGTGCATTGAGAGATAAATGTGTTTTGGACATTAAAAACGTAATTATCTCTAGGGTAAGGTTGACTCACCTTAGGGCTGGGCGATATGGACCAAAAAATATATCTCGATATATTTTGCTATATCTCGATATACGATATATATCTCGATATCTTTACAGGAAAAATAACCCCCTCCCCCAAACTACTGCAAAAACAACAAACAAATTTTATCTGATTAATATTCATTTAGTTCTGCACTTAAACACTCATTTTTGGACCCTCACCCACAGTTTAAAACCCTCTTCTTTAAGAGAACTTCCACTGGTAAAAAGTGTGTAGGATTTTTAAACCTGTATTTTGACATTCATAACTGGAGTTACATTCTCTTGTTTTAAAGTGATGTTTAGTCTCTGCACATTTACCAAACCAAACGCACATTGTGACAAATATGATCCTCAGTATTCAGACCTTGAGTCTGTGACAAGACCGAGTCCAAATGCGCTCGAGTCCGAGACAAGACCAAGACAAAGCTCTGGCTTTAGAGAGGGAAGTCCAGCGGTGTGGGGGTGTCTAATGAGGGGTGGGACAGGTGTGGGTCCTGCTGCGGGGCTCCTCGTTTAAGGGGGCGTGGGTGTGTTTTGAAGCGGAGTTTGTTCATATGAGTGATATCAGCCACACACGGAGCTCGTATGCTGGAGTCGTGTGCGGTCGGAGGTGTAGTGCCCGGGCACAGTTCGGTTGCGCTCGCGCTGGGCAGGTGCATTTAGAAAGTTTAACTCATCACATTATGTCTGTGCGCAGCTCCTTATTGTGGCTGCAGAAGCATCGCACAGAGGCGCCTGTTTTGTTTTCCCCGTTCTCACAACGAAATATTTGCTCGCAAATGCGAGTGAAATGGGCGCACTGTAGAGCCCTGGTCCCAGTCTTGGTTTAGTCCGCGACCGAGCCCCGGGCTCTGCGGCCGCGTTTAGTCCTGGTTTAGTCCCAGTCCTGGTTTAGTCTGCGGTCAGCTCCGGGCTCCGCAGATGAGCTCGGGGGACAAAAGCAGGAGACGGAGGCAGCACAGAGAAGGCAAAAACAAGCGAAGCAGCGAAACCAGAAGTAAACGTAAGCATTATAGTGATATATCGATATGTCATAATTCATATCGAGTTTCAAAAATATCTCGATATATTTAAAATATCGAGATATCGCCCACCCCTAACTCACCTTACGGTTTCTTTTCCACTTGATGTAATGTACGGTTCTGTTTAGATGTTGTAGCATCAGTGTTGAGAAGGTGACTTTTAAAATGTAATCCCCTACAGATTACAGATTACATTTCCCAAAATGTAATTTGTAACATAATCCATTAAATTACTTAAAGTGAGTAACGTAATCTGAATACTTTGGATTACTTGATATTGTCATGATTTTTAAAACTACATGAATGTAGCAACCAACTCCTGCAAATTCTTGTTTAGTTTTAGACCTGGATTAGACCTGGTTTGCACCTGGTTTAGACCTGGCTTAGACCTGGTTTTAGTCCTGGTGTTAGTTCTAGTTTAGAGGCGCACAGGAGGAAGCGCGGTCCATGCAGCGTACGCGAAAAGACACGATCTTCACGACCCATACGGGAGGAGATGCGGGGTGCAAAGCGTACCGGAGATGAGGGGTGTGCGGCGTATGCGAGGAGATGAGGGGTGTGCGGTGTACGGGAGGAGATGAGGAGTGCGCTGCGTATGCGAGGAGATGAGGGGTGTGCGGCGTATGCGAGGAGATGAGGGGTGTGCGGTGTACGGGAGGAGATGAGGAGTGCGCTGCGTTCCGGAAGGGATGAGGTGTTCGCTCTTATTATACACCCAGGGGCGCTGCACTGTTTTGTGTACAGTGAGGTGCAGTGCTCGTTACCTCTACCGCAGAAGGTTCCGGCCATCGCCGAGCATATGAAAATAAAACGAAGCATCGAGGCAAAAAATAATAATCAATGCATTTTTCTCATCGATTTAATCGATTTACTCGATGAATCGTTTCAGCCCTAAAGGACAGCACATCCTACTGTGGAAAACCAGCCGTGTCCGGTGTCACCTTTCAATCATGGTCCCGTTCTGGATCATCCACACGTCGCAGTATGTGCGGGCCACCAGCATGGCAGCGATGAGGAGCAGGTACCCGGTCTGTGGAGGCACACAGTTACACAGAGTAATATAATCATAAAAGTCTATCAGGATGTCCTTGGTGCTATCTTTAAAGGACCAGTCACGTGAGCTCTGTGGACTCCTGGACCATGTGTGTAGGACAGAGGTAATACAGTGACGAGGCTGGACAGCACTGTCTACAATCCTGTACTATCCTATGGAGCTAGAATTAGGACAGAGGTCAGGAGTTGTAAACATAACGAGAAACAACACTTTGAGCCCACTTAGTGATGCAGACTTGCTATGGTCCTGTTCTGGACGTGGTTTTGTCCTGAGCTAGTTCAGGTTAAATTAAGTTTTAGTCCTAGTCTCCTAGTCCTAATCCCAGTTCACAGCAAGAAAATTCTCCCCGTGTCCATGTGGGTTTCCTACATTTTTATACACGCTCACTCAAAAGTTTGGGCAAACTTTTTCAGCAATGATTACACTGTAAACTCAGTGAAGGCATAAGAACAATGAAAGACCTGAGATGGCACGAACTCAAATTGCCACAAGGGTAAAATCCATCTCACGCGATTTGATCAGTCTTTACATTTGGCACAGGCATAAAAGGGTTACGCACCTCCTCCACACAGGGACATGTAGCTCATAAAAAATCAAACAGAGAACACTTTAAACTCTGTACCTGTTTTATTTCGTAGTGATGGAACCAATATTGACATAAATAATCATTGTTAACGTTGGTTAAACAAAATTGCGAAACAATCAAATATACAAGCGTCTAATTCACCCACAGATGGCGTGGGACAGGCGAGTTTTTAACACTTAACCGTTTGAAAAAGAAATATTTAGGTCTTCATCCATAATAACTTAGTGTAAAGTGAGAACAGAAACTGTGTCCCTGTGGTTCGAGCAGCAGTGTGGGACAGAGGAGCAGATACAGTTTGGTCTAATCATTTAAAATATAAAAATCATGTTTTTAAATAGACCAAAAGCAAGTGATGAAAGTGACTTCATTTGGTCTTTTTTATAACCCCTTAACCCTCATTCACAGGACAATATATAAAGAAATTAAACAAATGAAAAATTCTGACTAAAATTGTGTATTGATCCGATTACTGTAAACTGGTTCAAAATCTCTTGATTTCATGGACCCTGTCTCGTGTCTCGTCCCTTCTGCTTTGATCATTGCTTTGCACTTTTGGCATTTCTTAACCCTTTCAGTAGACGTCATTATGAAGCTCACTGAGTCACGGCCAATGGTTCACAGCGCTGTCAACAAAGCAACGGATGGAAACTTTGAGGATTTGAATAAAATGTATTTCATTTAGTTATTTAACTTTTTCACTTTTTGATAGAAGATATATGGATAATTCCATATATCTTCTATCATATACATGAAGTTTTGAGTATTTAACATGTAGAAAGTAGTAATCATAATGAAAGAAAACAATGAATGAAAAGGCGTGTCCAAACTTGACAGGTAGTGTAGAAGTATAGACTATATATAAAGATCCAGTATTAGGCAAGACAAGGCAAGTCTATTTGTACAGCACAATTTGCACACAGTAATTCAAAGTACTTTACAGAATAATGTGTTCAGCTGAAGCAGTCGGGTAAATTTGTTCCTTCTCCTTAGGTCTATGTTAGGAAGAGGTCCACTGATAAATGTCTTAACCTTCCCTTTATTAAGCTCCTCGAGTAATTTAGTGAAATCCCTTTTCAAGACTTCACTCTGTTCCATTCTGACGTCCACTGCACCCACGTGCACAATCAGCTTTCTGTTTGTATGTTAACATCAGTCTGTGACAGTGGTTTGTTAACTTTGTGGGTGATATAATGATATTAGCATTGTCTTTTAGCACTCGCCGCATTGGCTTAGCATTTTGGTCTGTACCAAGTTTTGGAAAAGACAGTATTACTCAGGTTTAACTCTCTGGAAGTAAGTGTGGGCTGCTCACCACTGGAAGTCACAGGTAGCGTTCTCTGAAGTCCTTGTTCGGTTTCTAAAGCAAATTTCTGTGCTTGTAGCTCATTCATTTCTTGTTGACAGTTCCGAGACAGCTTCTCTCCCCTGACATTTTGCTGGCTCATCAGATGATTTGTTAAAAATTGTAAAAATTGTTTAAAAGTCTTAGTTTACTTGAGAGAAAATCAAAAATAGACATATTATCCGGTGTTAGAGGAGGTCTTCAGGGGTCAAAAAGTGTTTTCTTATTGCAAGAAGAACCCAGCCTAAATATGCAGTGTTTCTGTGTTAAACATGTGTGAATTAAACCACTACAAATGTGATGAGGAAACATTTTAACAATTAGATCAGAAAAGAGCATAATATGGGCCCTTCAAATGGCACCTTGTGGCATTTACATCTACTGTGGTATTGTTGTCCACACTGGATTATTAGGGAGTCATTCCATGTGGATTCACCCGGACCATCCCAGGTGACCGTCTCAGATTTTGATTTTTTTTTTTTTTAGATCTCTCACGTGTAATGAACACGTGCCAAGTTATTAGCTCTAATTCCTAAGAGTGTTTGAGAAACAAATTTTACAAACTCAGGTGTCATACATCCTTATAAAGCAAGTGCTTTTTGTCCTTTTCTCATTTTCACAGAGCTGTAGCTCAGCAATGCTGCATGCATGTACAGGGCTCAAATTTGGTCTGTTCAATATCTACTACCCATAATTTCAGGAAAAACTCACCAAAACTGTGCTTGATGGGGTTTTTTTGGGGGGACTTTGGGGTTTATAGCCTGTTGAAAATGGCCATTTGTGACTTTTTGAACTTTTTGCTTAAAATGTTAGAAAAAGTGTATGTGGTGATCATCTTGCTATTTTAGATTTCAGTTTATTAGGGTATTAACTTGTTGCAAAAGAAGTAGGATGTCCATCTGATGTAGGGTCTATGAGTAATAGCTTCACCAAGAGAGGTCCTACTCGAAAAATCGCAAAAGCAACCCTCTAGTCCAGTGGTTCTTAACCTTGTTGGAGGTACTGAACATCACTAGTTTCATATGTGTATTCACCGAACCTTCTTAACTGGAAAAATAAAATGTTTTTTTCAAATTCAAAACATAGGTATATATATTTTATTGGTGCACAAAATGAACCGTGCATCAACGTCGCTGTGTTCAAAGAACAAAACCATCAAAACATGTTTTTGTGTGAAAACATGGTTTTCAAACAAAAACAAGAACATAATAATGAATTATTTACTAAAAATCAGTGTGACTTCTGCTGTTGCCTTTTAGAGACCAGTTCAGAAATGCGCTTCACCGTGGCAAGTGCCACTCTCATGTCACTTTCACAACAAAATCTATCCTTTTCTTCATTTTTATGTCCAGCATCCTCAAACAGGATTGCTCGCAAAAATATGTTGTAACAAATGGTATGAAAATCTCCAGAGCTTTCTTAGCAATAACAGGGTATGTTATCATTTGTTTACACCAAAACGTTGAAAGCGTTGTTGTGAAGAGTTGCTGCTGATTTCAATAATTTCATCAAGGTATTCATCACTGACATCTGTCGTCTCAACACTAAACATGAACGACTGTCTCACCCAGGCTAGATATGAGTCTATGAGTCTCTTGTAGGGAAGTATCCATTAAGAGACTTTGGAAGCTCATCTAAGTGCGTGGCAATTGCTGGCTTCAGTTCCGTGGGTACAGAAATACCTTTGGTTCCAGATCAATCATCGATCTTACTGACACATTCGTCCAGCAGGGAAAAGTTTGCAAAGTTATCGTTCTCTGTTCATCGTTTCCATAACGATAACTGTTTTTGAAAACCCTTCAGGTTTTCTTCCGCTTCGATGATGTTAACTCCACCGCGCTGCATCTGTTGATTGAGAGCTGTGAAGATATCAGCCTTGTACGCTAAAATGAGAATGAACTCAGAAGTTTTTAAGCAATCTGCATGACGGTGTTAGTGCTCTTGCAAAAGCAGGGCTAATTCCACACGCATAGCGAAAACACAATTCAGCACCTGTCCCCGGGATAACCACCGTACGTCAGAATGGTACAGAAGTACCTCAAATTCAGAGTCCATTTCTTTACACAGCTCATTGAAAATGTGGTGCCTCAGAGCACTATTTCGCACATAGTTCACGCATTCCACTACAATTTTTAATACAAGTTGAAGGCTGAATTTTGCGGGGCTTGAAATCAGATCTGCAACTACTTGAGCCAAGATGTCTTTGCTCATGTCTTCTATTCTGTCGCTGAAGGTGTCATTTGAAAGAGGAATTTGGGATAACTTAGCTTCAGCCTCTTTACCCAGCATGATATTCACCATCTTCAACACAGCTGGTTTTATGTGTGTTTCACCAGTGGTGTGTGGTTTACGCTGCTGTCCGAACCCGAGACTGACTCACCGAACCCCGGTTAAGAACCACTGCTCTAGTCTATGTTAAATTTGACCATGTAGTCAGGTACTCAGACACTTCAAACTTTCACTTTTTTTTACATAGAAGATATATGTATCAGTTTGTAGTCAAAAGTGGTCTCCACTGCAACAGTTTTTTATCATTCTCTGACAAATTACTAACTGATTGTAGTCCATGTTTTCTTGAATGAGTAACTTGACATGACATTCCTCATTTAACTCTCTTCCTACACTGCACAGCTTTAAGAAACTTCTGGAACCTTGCTCTTCTAACTCCATTTTTATTCAGTCGGTGTCAGGGAGAAAGATCTTATACAAATACAAATTAATTCTAATGTTTGTAACATGCCATTTATGTCACTTTCATTGTTATAAGTCTTGCTGATTTTAACAGATGATATGTGATTATTGCATTTTTACCCTTGTTTTTGCAAAAAAAAAAAGTGTAAAATTCTATAATTTTTTTTAACTATGAAGTCATTTGAGTGAGATTTTTTTTTTTTACTACAAACTGATAGATACATCTTCTACCTAAAAAAAAGTTTGAAGTGTCTGAGTAAGGTGAGTTTTCCTGAAATTATGGGTGGTAGATATTGAACAGACCAAATTGCACATGCACTGCTGAGCTACAGCTCTGTGGAAATGAGAAAAAGCCAAACAAACACTCGTGAGCAAAATAAGGAGGTACGACACCCGATTTTGTAAAATTTGTTTCTCAAACACTATTAGGAATTAGAGCTAATAACTTGACACGAGTTCATTACACATGTGAAGGATCTCCAAAAAATAAAATAAAATTCATCAAAATGTGAGATGGTCACCTGGGAAGATTCTGAGAATTTGGGTGACATCAGGGGGAATGACTGTATGTGCTAAAATGAAAGGTTTGCATTCCTATAAGTCACTAGGCCTGAGCTGGTGAGAAAGTAGTACCTCCATGCAGAAGACCCTGGGTACCATGATCCGCAGAATTCGCAGTATCCTGAGGAAGAACTGTCTGTCCACAGTGGCCTTGTCCTTGCGCACATCTTTCTGTAAATGTGTACACACACATACACCCATGAGTGAGTCATTTCTGAACTATAATCACAACACTTAACAAAAGGAGAATGGCCATTACAGACACAGTTCTTAATCTCAACTAACTCAGGGGTAATTCATGTTAAACTAGGCTAATACTTTCCTCAAAGCCAAACAAACCTTGGTGATACAACTGCTTTGTATTTGTAAGTGTTAGATTGCACTGCATGCATTCACACACCACATAGATATGAGTATCAAGGTGCTTGATGTGTCTTGCCTAAGGACACAATCACAGATGTACTGGTTCGAGTGAGATATGAACTGCTGAATTGTCTATTAGCTGGAGCTGGCCCTGATTAGTCACATATTTTTCATAAGTAGTGGACCACACAGAAAGAAACAGCCATGAGGAATCAAACCAGAGGTCTTCAGGGGCCAGTATTACATAGGCTTACTTTTAATTTTGTCATTTAAAACCAAAAAATAGATAAACTGATCTAGTTCAGGGGTCGGCAACCTGCGGTTCTGGAGCCGCACACCACTCCTCCCTTACACCGCGCACACCGCACCTCATCTCCTCTCGAAAGGCGCGGACACTGCGCATGGACTGTGTCTTGTTGCGTATGCTGCGTGGACCGTGCTCCCTCCTATGGGCCTCTAAACCAGGACTAAAACCAGGACTAAGCCAGGTCTAAACCAGGTCTAAACCAGGTCTAAAACCAAACAAGAATAGAATTTGCAGGAGGTGGTTGCTACAAAAAAAAGTTTCTGAAGAAAACAGAACATTTAGTGCTCCGTGGGCAGATTCATTCATGCTCCAGTACACGTGATAAAATGATGACGGACACAGGTTGGATCGCTGCAGGTGGATAATTTAATCTTGGATTTTTATTTCCTACAAGCAGGACTCAAATAGACATTTACTAATAATGTGTTTAATGCAGCTTTGCACACATTTGTTTTTGTTTTTGCATAAACTGCACTGAAAACAGCTCTGTGCTGATCAGCATCTTTCAGACTAAAGGACACAACTCAGTGGATTATTTGTGTTGTATTTTCATTGATTTCATAAATGCAAGTTCAAATTCAAGTTTAGATGTGCTTCTATCTTTATACCTAGATATAGAATGGCAAACCGAGTAACCTCCAGGAAGTGCACTGGGACAGGTGTCAGGTGAAAGGTCAGCCCCACCCACCACCCCTACTACACTATTGTGTAATACATATACTACATATAACACACACATACACAGTAGCCTTACCTCTGTGGTCAGGAGGAGCTCTGTGGACCCTTGTCTGAGGAGAAAGCACAGAACACAGTTCAGGGACAAAGAGTTCATGTTAAAACAGGGCTGATCATTCAAATGGCCTAATAAGGAAGGTATTCAACCGTTACCATCACTACTGCTACGAACAATAATTATTATGTTATTATTATCATAATCTCTTATACAGAGCCTTTCCAGACACTCAAAGACTCATGACAATTGTGGCATTTGCTCCACACTTGGCGAAGGTAAACACTTGTAGCCACAGCTGCCCTGGGACAGTCTGATGGAAGTGAAGCTGCCGATCTGCGCCCTCGGCCCCTCTGACCACCAACACACACACATGTGCACACGCACACACACACACACACACACACACACGCACACACACACCAGATTCATACTAGGCCAGTTAGGTGAAATGTTTTGCAAATATTGATTGATCTATTGTTTATTTTGGATTCCCCCTTGAGATGCATCATCTCTTTTTCCAGGGGGTCCTTACCATCTACTACTACCACTACTACCACTACTACCACTACTACTACTACTACTACTACCACTACCACTACTACTACTACTACCACTACTACTACTACTACTACTACCACTACCACTACTACTACTACTACTACTACTACTACCACTACTACCACTACTACTACCACTACCACTACTACTACTACTACCACTACCACTACTACTACTACTACTACCACTACTACCACTACTACTACTCTCGACAGAAACATCATTGGCTGAGCAATCAGATTCACAGGTTGGCAGTGCGATTCCAGCTCCCACAGATGAATGCTATCATTGTGTCCTTGGGCAAGACACTTAGCCCAGCCCACCCCGAGTGCGTACACTGGTGTGTGAATGTGTGAGTGAATGGGTGAGTGGTTCCTTGATGTAAAGTGCTTTGAGTGCCTTGAAGGTGGAAAAGTGTTATAAAAATGTGACCATTTACCATTTACTGTGGCCATACCGGCTCGTCAAAGCCTGATCCTGTCAGATCTCAGAAGCTCAGCAGGGCAGGGCCTGGTTAGTACTTGGATAGGAGACCACTGGGAATTCCAGGTGCCACAGGGGGGCACCAGTGGCAAAAACTGTCGTTGTGTCCTTAGGCAAGGCACATCACCCACATTGCCTAGTATGAAAGTGGTGTGTGGTCGGAGGGGCCGATGGCGCAGATTGGAGCCTCGCTTCCGTCAGTCTGCCCCAGGGCAGCTGTGGCTACAATAGTAGTTTACCACCACCGGGTCTGGAGTGAATGAATAATGCTCTGTAAAGCATCTTTGAGTGTCCTGAAAAGCGCTGTATAAAACTGATGCATTATTATTATTACTACAACTAACTACCTTTGATTAGTTACTGCTCTCTAGCCGTCTCCCTCAAGAAGTTGAGTTCAAATAGGGTGAGGTCCTGCTCGTTTGAGTCCAGCTTTGTTAAGACTAGGTTATTCATTGTCATAGCCCTTGGCAGTAGACTGGCCTTTATTAATATTATTCTGTGGGCAGTAATGTAGGCTGGTTATGTCAGGCTTTAATGGTATATTTGTGAGGATCTCGTCTCAAATGGAGAGTACTTGGTTACAATAATACACTTAGGCCCTGGTTTAGACTCGATTCCTCCATGACAGTTTGTTGCCTGCTTAGTTCTATGCACGTGTGGTTCATGAGTGTCATAGTTCACGTACAGGTCACGTAAAAGTAACGATAAGAGCACAGTGTGAAGACTTGGAAGAGCTTTTAACACAGTATTCTGTTATTTTTGACCCAATCGATCATTTAAGAAGATGTGAGGGTGCTTACTTGAACCTGTCATACTAGCTCCAAGTAGCCTACAAGTACTGCAGTTTAGTCCGTGTACGTGTGGCTTTACCTGTGCCGTCTGCTCGCCCGTCTCCTCTGTCTGAGCAAGTACAAAACCAGCAGAACCCCGGCTCCTATGGAAGAGTTTTTAGCTGTCAAATATTTACTGATGGCCGCCATGTTTGCGACACGACCGAGCCGCCGGTGAGTGCTCTGAGCTGTGGAGCAGTGGGAAGGACACGGAGCGGACGCGGAGCGGAGCGGTGCGGTGCGAAGCGGTACGCGGCCGGTGAGTGCACTGTGCCCTGGCGGAGCGGAGCTGCGCGGCGCGGACAGACTGCGGAGCGGAGTGGAGAGGTCCACTTCCGCATGCAGCCCGTCCAGCGCGCCGATTGGTCGAGGAGCATGACCAGGAGAGCGCGTCAAAAGCCCCTGCACTTCCGGGGTAAAGACCAATCAGTTTGGAAAAAGGCTCCAAGATGGCGCTGTAGTCGCAGCCATGAGAACAGCAATATGAGAATATCACTGTAACTTGTAAAAACCTGTTTTAATTACAGAATTTTGGCCTAGCTGACCAATATAAAGACTATTTTCATTTGAAACGAACTTTTTGAACTTAACAAGAGACATTTATAGTTGTTATGCCGAATTCCACCGTCGCAAAGAGAAAACCTCAGTGCAAAATGGATGGCGAGGCTAATATTCTCCTCGACATGAACGATTTCCACAACTATGCTAATGGCAGGGGCGCGATTGCACTGGTGAGTGAGGACTTTCCCTCTGAGCCTGTGACGCCAGAGAAACCTCCAGTAAAAAAAGGAAAAAATGAAATGGCTACTACGGATATAATTGGCACTTTGTCACACTTGATCAACACGAGATCGGATGAACTGAAAAAAATAGTGGAAGATAACACTGCTCACATAACTAGCCTGAAGGGAGATGTGGAAGCGATTTGCCAGCAAATGGGTGAAATGAAGAACAAAGTCGACCAACTAGATGCTGCATTCGAGGGAGAAAAGGTGGAGTCGCGCGTCACAGAGTTAGAGAGGTATTTAAGACGGTGGAATCTGAAGTTACACGGGGTAACCGAACAAGTGGAAGACAAAAACGTACGTCAGGAAGTCATCCGTATCTGCCAGGCGGTGGCACCAGAGGAAGGCGAGCGTCTTCCTCATGGCTTTGATTCCGTGCATCGCCTCGGAGAGAAGAAGGAGAATAGCCGCAGAAGCATCATTCTACAGTTCTGCTCACGGGTGACGAGAGATGCAGTATGGGCGGTAGGGTTGGGCGGTAATACGGTAATAAGGTATCCCGCGGTATCTAAAAATAGCCACGGTATCAGATTCATTACCGTCATTAAAAAAAATCTTGCCCTAATATAATATTAACTATAATTGATTTAATGCCTAAATAAAGAGTGTTTTTTCAACACTTATGTATGTGTGGTTGTGTTTGTTAATTTAATATTATTACAGTTTAAAACGAATATGACTATGTTATAGTGTAATGTTGCTCTTAACTGTTGATCGGAGAGATGACATTCGATGAAGTTCCTGGATGTTGCGTAGTCACGTGACATTACCGCTCCGAAAGGAGAAGGAGAAGGACAAGACAACATGACAGGCCGCGCTGAGTTGGTCCCAAAGAAAAACACAACGTCTGCAATTTGGCAGCATTTCGGATTTCGGCCAAATGACAAGGGAGAGCCAGGCAGATCCGGTCGGCACTGTAGAGGAGCGAGCAGAAGCAGAGACAACTGCATATTGTCGCGAGCCTGTTATTCCGGGAGATGAAGACCCCCTTCTTTGGTGGAAATCCAATGGAGTCGGGCGCTTTCCTTTAATGTCGCGGGTTGCCCGAAAATACCTGTGCGTTTGTGCCACAATCTCTCCATCGGAACGGGTCTTCAGCACCGCGGGCAAAGTTGTCAACCCACAACGTGCCCTACTCAAGCCGGAAAAAGTGAACATGCTGGTTTTTCTGGCGAAAAACATTCAATAGCTTAATCATTTTATTTTCAATAAGGAGTGGCTTTTTCTGACATACAAAAACGGTTCGAAATGTTGTATAGTTGTACAGTTTATTTGATTCATGTTAATATATTTAAAAAATATACAAACGAGCATTTCCGCTGCGTTCTCATATGCACATTTTCGGTTATGTCTTGTTAGCCTGTTTATTGTTCAGATTTTCTTATTTGATAAGATCAAGTATTTTATTGGTTCCTCGCCTAACGAAGTGGCGAGGGCTATTGTTCTTCGTTGGTTTCTTTTATTGGCCTCGCCAACGAAGTGGCGAGGGCTATTGTTCTCGTTGGTTTCTTTTTATTATTATTATTATTATTATTATTATTTTCTTCCGCCAAAATGATCGCATTTTTGACCCCCTGAACATCGGACGAAAAGTCTCACATGGGGTATCAGATCGACCGGCCCGGCGAAAAATTTGATAAACGGGCATCGCGACAATGCCCAAAGTGCCCCTACTCGACAGCGCCTGGAAAAGTCAAAAATTGAAAGTCTATGGGGAGCTGAAAAGAATATTTTGGCGTAGGCCGACAAAATTCAGGACAGGGATAGAAAACAAGGAGACAAGCAGTAAATGTCATTGTCACACCGCCCTATGACCATCAGGAAGTCGGCCAGAGTGGATCAAAAATTCACCGCCGTTTTGACTGCGTGTCGCCAAAGTCTTCAAGTGTCTTGGTTTTGGTCCAAACGAGCTCAGATTTGACACGTCACATCTACAGATGTGGCTCCACAAAAGCCATCATTTTTCTCAGCGCAGTTTTTCACGGTTTGTCCGTAGCACGCGGCTTAATAACACCTTCATTTCCTGTTTCTTTGATGCCCTCTCACGGCCACAGGCTTTGGCCTACAGAGCTCAAACTCACATCACGATTGTGTGATCCCGGCCTGAATGTGATGAAATATGAAATATAATAAAAGTGAACTCTGTAGCGCCACCTAGTGTATACGTGAAACGTCAACATTATCGGATTTGTACCAAATTTGGGGATTAAATTCTATGCATGATTTCAAGCAAAATCTTATATTATGGAAATGGTGCAATTTTCATTGTTCGCCACCAGGGGCGCAAAGACTCAATAAAATAGTAAAAAAAATGCCTGCACACACAGGCTTTGTCTGATCGTGCTGAAATTTGAATCACTAATTCCTAATTAGGCTTGATTATAATAAACTATAAATAATATTAAATTTAGCTCTTTAGCGCCACCTAGCCTATACAAGAAACATCAACATTATCGGATTTGTACCAAATTTGGGGATTCAATTCTCTGTATCAAAGCAAGCAAAAAAAAATATTATGGATATGGGGTGTTTCCCACGGTTGGCCAGCAGGGGCGCAAAGCCTCCCCCAATAAATAGTTCAAAAATTACTACACGCACAGACTTTGTCTGATTGTGCTGAAATCTGAATCACTAAAGCTTGAACATGGACTGAATATATACACTATAAAGTATATGAAAAGTGAACTCTATAGCGCCCCTATCCAGACATGAAACATCAACATTATCGGATTTGTACCAAATATGGGTATTAAATTCTATGCGTGTCTCCGACCAAAAAATACATTATGGATATGGGGTATTTTCCATGGTTGGCCACAAAGGGCGCAAATACTCCCCCCAAAATATGTTTAAAGGTGCACTATGTAACTTTTATGGTGGAGGGTCTGTTTTTATGCAGTCTTAGTCTGACAGTGCTCTTGATTATAAAAGTCATGTGACCTGTGTCCTAGTTTCTATAATTTGGCTCTAGATCGTTCCCATTTTCAAATATTAAAGGTGCCTATGTAGTTTTTTCTGGGGGGCGAGCTGTCGGGAGGAGAGTGTCGTGTCAGGGACGGTCACGAGTCTCGGCGGTTGCCTGGCATGGGCGTGCGCACCGGGCGAGGAGCCATCATTACCCAGCGGCTTTAATTATTATTATTATTATTATTATTATTATTCTTCCGCCAAAATGATCGCATTTTTGACCCCCTGAACATCGACGAAAAGTCTCACATGGGGGTATCAGATCGACCGGCCCGGCGAAAAATTTGATAAAACGGGCATCGCGACAATGCCCAAAGTGCCCCTACCGACAGCGCCCCTGGAAAAGTCAAAATTGAAAGCCTATGGGGAGCTGAAAAGCATATTTTGGCGTAGGCCGACAAAATTCAGGACAGTGATAGAAAACAAGGAGACAAGCAGAAAATGTCATTGTCACGCCGCCTGTGACCAACAGGAAGTCGGCCATATTGGATCAAAAATGCACCGCCGTTTTGACTGCGTGTACGCCAAAGTCTTCAAGTGTCTTGGTTTTGGTGCAAACGAGCTCAGACTTGACACGTCACATCTACAGATGTGGGTCCACAAACGCCATCATTTTTCTCAGCGCACTTTTTCACGGTTTGTCCGTAGCACGCCGGCGAAGAACACCTTCGTTTCCTGTTTCTTTGATGCCCTCTCACGGCCACAGGCTTTGGCCTACAGAGCTCAAAGTCACATCACTATTGTGTGATCCGGCCTGAATGTGATGAAATATGAAATATAATAAAAGTGAACTCTGTAGCGCCACCTAGTGTATACGTGAAACGTCAACGTTATCGGATTTGGACCAAATTTGGGGATTAAATTCTATGCATGATTTCAAGCAAAATCTTATATTACGAAAATGGTGCAATTTTCATTGTTCACCAGCAGGGGCGCAAAGACTCAATAAAAAAATAGTTAAAAAATGCCTACACACACAGGCTTTGTCTGATCATGCTGAAATTTAAATCACTAATGCCTGATTAGGGCTTGATTATAATAAACTATAAATCATATGAAAAGTTACTCTATAGCGCCACCTAGCCTATACAAGAAACGTCAACATTATCGGATTTGTACCAAATTTGGGCATTAAATTCTCTGTATCAAAGCAAACAAAAAAATATATTATGGATATGGGGTGTTTCCCATGGTTGTGAGGAGGCGCAAAGACTCCCCAAGAAATAGTTCAAAAATTACTACGCACATACTTTGTCTGATTGTGCTGAAATCTGAATCACTAAAGCTTGAACATGGACTGAATATAATAAACTATAAAGTATATGAAAAGTGAACTCTATAGCGCCCTATCCAGACATGAAACATCAACATTATCGGATTTGTACCAAATATGGGTATTAATTTCTATGCGTGTCTACGACCAAAAAAATACATTATGGATATGGGGTATTTTCCATGGTTGGCCACAAAGGGCGCAAATACTCCCCCCCCAAAATATGTTTAAAGGTGCACTGTGAAACTTTTCTGTTGGAGGGTCTGTTTTTATGCACAGTCTTAGTGTGACAGTGCTCTTGATTATAAAAGTCATGTGACCTGTGTCCTAGTTTCTATAATTTGGCTCTAGATCGTTCCCATTTTCAAATATTAAAGGTGCCCTATGTAATTTTTCTGGGGGACGAGCTGTCGGGAGGAGAGTCATGCCAGGGCGGTCACGAGACCTCAGCGGTTGCCTGGGAGGGGCGTGCGCGCCGGGGCGAGGGCCATCATTGCCGCGGCGTGCTAATTGGCCCTCGCCTAACGAAGTGGCGAGGGCTATTGTTCTTGCTCGGTTTCTTTATTGGCCCTCGCCTAACGAAGTGGCGAGACTATTATTCTTCGTTGGTTTCTTTGTGTGTGTATTATTATTATTATTCCTCTTCCGCCAAAATGATCGGATTTTTGACCCCCTGAACATCGACGAAAAGTCTCACATGGGGGTATAGAATCGACCGGCCCGGCGAAAAATTCGATAAAACGGAGATTGCAACAATGACCAAAGTGCCCCCACTCAACGGCGCCCCCTAGAATTGGACCCCTATGGGAGAGGGGACAAGCAAAGTTTGTCGCAGGGAAGCGAAATTCGGGACAGTGACAGAGAACCATGAGACAAGCCAAAAGATGAATTGGAGCACATCTCTATGACCAACAGGAAGTCAGCCATATTGGATCAAAAATTCACCGCTGTTTTGACTGCGTGTACGCCAAAGTCTTCAAGTGTCTTGGTTTTGGTCCAAACGAGCTCAGATTTGACACGTCACATCTACAGATGTGGCTCCACAAACGCCATCATTTTTCTCAGTGCACTTTTTCACGGTTTGTCCGTAGCACGCCGACAAATAACGCGTTCCGTTTCCTGTTTCTTTGATGCCCTCTCACGGCCACAGGCTTTGGCCTACAGAGCTCAAACTCATATCACTATTGTGTGATCCCGGCCTGAATGTGATGAAATATGAAATATAATAAAAGTGAACTCTGTAGCGCCACCTAGTGTATACGTGAAACGTCAACATTATCGGATGTGGACAAAATTTGGGGATTAAATTCTATGCATGATTTCAAGCAAAATCTTATATTACGGAGAGACGGTGCAATTTTCATTGTTCGCCACCAGGAAGTGCAAAGACTCAATAAAAAATAGTAAAAAATGCCTGCACACACAGGCTTTGTCTGATCGTGCTGAAATTTGAATCACTAATGCCTGATTAGGGCTTGATTATAATAAACTATAAAGCATATGAAAAGTTACTCTATAGCGCCACCTAGCCTATACAAGAAACGTCAACATTATCAGATTTGTACCAAATTTGGGGATTAAATTCTATGCATGATTTCAAGCAAAATCTTATATTATGGACATGGTGCAATTTTCATTGTTTGCCACCAGGGGCGCAAAGACTCCCTAAAAAAATTGTTTAAAAATGCCTACACACACAGGCTTTGTCTGATCGTGCTGAAATTTGAATCACTAATACCTGATTAGGGCTTGATTATAATAAACTATAAAGCATATGAAAAGTTACTCTATAGCGCCACCTAGCCTATACAAGAAACGTCAACATTATCGGATTTGTACCAAATTTGGGTATTCAATTCTCTGTATCAAAGCAAGCAAAAAAAAAAATATTATGGATATGGGGTGTTTCCCACGGTTGGCCAGCAGGGGCTCAAAGACTCCCCCAATAAATAGTTCCAAAATTACTACACGCACAGAGTTCGTCTGATTGTGCTGAAATTTGAATCACTAAAAAGCTTGAACATGGACTGAATATAATAAACTATAAAGTATATGAAAAGTGAACTCTATAGCGCCCCTATCCAGACATGAAACATCAGCATTATGGGATTTGTACCAAACGTGGGTATTAAATTCTATGCGTGTCTACGACCAAAAAATACATTATGGATATGGGGTATTTTCCATGGTTGGCCACAAAGAGGCGCCAAATACTCCCCCCCCAAAAATATGTTTAAAGGTGCAGTATGTAACTTTTCTGTTGGAGGGTCTGTTTTAATGCACAGTCTTAGTCTGACAGTGCTCTTGATTATAAAAGTCATGTGACCTGTGGCCTAGTTTCTATAATTTGGCTCTAGATCGTTCCCATTTTCAAATATTAAAGGTGCCCTATGTAATTTTTCTGGGGACGAGCTGTCGGGAGGAGGAGAGAGTCGTGCCAGGGGCGGTCACAAGACCTCCAGCGGTTGCCTGGCATGGGCGTGCGCGCCGGGCGAGGCCATCATTGCCGCGAGCGGCTTTAATTATTATTATTATTCCTCTTCCGCCAAAATGATCGCATTTTTGACCCCCTGAACGTCGACGAAAAGTCTCACATGGGGGTATAGAATCGACCGGCCCGGCGAAAAATTCGATAATACGGAGATCGCAACAATGACCAAAGTGACCCCACTCAACGGCGCCCCCTAGAATTGGACCCCTATGGGAGAGGGGACAAGCAAAGTTTGTCGCAGGGAAACGAAATTCGGGACAGTGACAGAGAACCATGAGACAAGCCAAAAGATGAATTGGAGCACATCTCTATGACCAACAGGAAGTCAGCCATATTGGATCAAAAATTCACCACCGTTTTGACTGCGTGTACGCCAAAGTCTTCAAGTGTCTTGGTTTTGGTCCCAACGAGCTCAGATTTGACACGTCACATCTACAGATGTGGCTCCACAAAAATCTAATTTTTCTAAGCGCACTTTTTCACGGTTTGTCCGTAGCACGCCGGCGAATAACACCTTCGTTTCCTGTTTCTTTGATGCCCTCTCACGGCCACAGGCTTTGGCCTACAGAGCTCAAACTCACATCACTATTGTGTGATCCCGGCCTGAATGTGATGAAATATGAAATATAATAAAAGTGGACTCTGTAGCGCCACCTAGTGTATACGTAAAACGTCAACATTATCGGATTTGGACCAAATTTGGGGATTAAATTCCATGCATGATTTCAAGCAAAATCTTATATTGTGGAAACGGTGCAATTTTCATTGTTCGCCACCAGGGGCTAAAGACTCAATAAAAAAATAGTAAAAAATGCTTTTGCACACACAGGCTTTGTCTGATCGTGCTGAAATTTGAATCACTAATGCCTGATTAGGACTTGATTATAATAAACTATAAAGCATATGAAAAGTTACTCTATAGCGCCACCTAGCCTATACAAGAAACATCAACATTATCGGATTTGTACCAAATTTGGGTATTCAATTCTCTGTATCAAAGCAAGCAAATAAATATATTATGGATATGGGGTGTTTCCCACGGTTGACAAAGCAGGGGCGCAAAGACTCCCCAATAAATAGTTCAAAAATTACTACACACACAGACTTTGTCTGATTGTGCTGAAATCTGAATCACTAAAGCTTGAACATGGACTGAATATAATACACTATAAAGTATATGAAAAGTGAACTCTATAGCGCCCCCTACTCAGACATGAAACATCAACATTATCAGATTTGTACCAAATATGGGTATTAAATTCTATGCGTGTCTACGACCAAAAAATACATTATCGATATGGGGTATTTTCCATGGTTGGCCACAAAGGGCGCAAATACTCCCCCCCAAAATATGTTTAAAGGTGCACTATGAAACTTTTCTGTTGGAGGGTCTGTTTTTATGCAGTCTTAGTCTGACAGTGCTCTTGATTATAAAAGTCATGTGACCTGTGGCCTAGTTTCTATAATTTGGCTCTAGATCGTTCCCATTTTCAAATATTAAAGGTGCCCTATGTAATTTTTCTGGGGACGAGCTGTCGGGAGGAGAGAGTCGTGCCAGGGCGGTCACAAGACCTCCAGCGGTTGCCTGGCATGGGCGTGCGCGCCGGGCGAGGCCATCATTGCCGCGGCGGCTGGTGGCCCTCGCCTAACTAAGTGGCGAGGGCTATTGTTCTTCGTTGGTTTCTTTATTGGCCCTCGCCTAACGAAGTGGCGAGGGCTATTGTTCTTCGTTGGTTTCTTTTTATTATTGTGGCCCTCGCCTACTTGAAGTGGCGAGCTATTGTTCTTCGTTGGTTTCTTTTATTATTATTATTATTCTTCCGCCAAAATGATCGCATTTTTGACCCCTGAACATCGACGAAAAGTCTCACATGGGGGTATCAGATCGACCGGCCCGGCGAAAATTTGATAAAACGGGCATCGCAACAATGCCCAAAGTGCCCCCACTCGACAGCGCCCCCTGGAAAAGTCAAAAATTGAAAGCCTATGGGGAGCTGAAAAGCATATTTTGGCGTAGGCCGACAAAATTCGGGACAGTCATAGATATCAAGGAGACAAGCAGAAAATGTCATTGTTACACCGCCCTGTGACCAACAGGAAGTCGGCCATATTGGATCAAAAATTCACCGCTGTTTTGACTGTGTGTACGCCAAAGTCTTCAAGTGTCTTGGTTTTGGTCCAAATGAGCTCAGATTTGACACGTCACATCTACAGTTGTGGCTCCACAAACGCCATCATTTTTCTCAGTGCACTTTTTCACGGTTTGTCCGTAGCACGCCGGCGAATAACGCCTTCGTTTCCTGTTTCTTTGATGCCCTCTCACGGCCACAGGCTTTGGCCTACAGAGCTCAAACTCACATCACTATTGTGTGATCCCGGCCTGAATGTGATGAAATATGAAATATAATAAAAGTGAACTCTGTAGCGCCACCTAGTGTATACGTGAAACGTCAACATTATCGGATGTGGACCAAATTTGGGGATTAAATTCTATGCATGATTTCAAGCAAAATTTTATATTATGTAAACGGTGCAATTTTCATTGTTCGCCACCAGGGGCGCAAAGACTCAATAAAAAAATAGTAAAAAAATGCCTACACACACAGGCTTTGTCTGATCGTGCTGAAATTTGAATCACTAATACCTGATTAGGGCTTGATTATAATAAACTATAAAGCATATGAAAAGTTACTCTATAGCGCCACCTAGCCTATACAAGAAACGTCAACATTATTGGATTTGTACCAAATTTGGGTATTAAATTCTCTGTATCAAAGCAAGCAAATAAATATATTATGGATATGGGGTGTTTCCCACGGTTGGCCAGGAGGGGCTCAAAGACTCCCCCAATAAATAGTTCCAAAATTACTACACGCACAGACTTTGTCTGATTGTGCTGAAATCTGAATCACTAAAGCTTGAACATGGACTGAATATAATAAACTATAAAGTATATGAAAAGTGAACTCTATAGCGCCCCCTATCCAGACATGAAACATCAACATTATCAGATTTGTACCAAATATGGGTATTAAATTCTATGCGTGTCTGACCAAAAAATTCATTATGGATATGGGGTATTTTCCATGGTTGGCCACAAAGAGGCGCAAATACTCCCCCCAAAATATGTTTAAAGGCGCACTATGAAACTTTTCTGTTGGAGGGTCTGTTTTTATGCACAGTCTTAGTCTGACAGTGCTCTTGATTATAAAAGTCATGTGACCTGTGGCCTAGTTTCTATAATTTGGCTCTAGATCGTTCCCATTTTCAAATATTAAAGGTGCCCTAGGTAATTTTTTCTGGGGACGAGCTGTCGGGAGAGAGAGTCGTGCCAGGGCGGTCACAAGACCTCAGCGGTTGCCTGGCATGGGCGTGCGCGCCGGGGCGAGACCATCATTGCCGCGGCGGCTTTAATTATTATTATTCTTCCGCCAAATGAGCCAGTCGCATTTTTGACCCCCTGAACATCGACGAAAAGTCTCACATGGGGGTATCAGATCGACCGACCCGGCGAAAAATTTGATAAAACGGGCATCAACAATGCCCAAAGTGCCCTTACTCGACAGCGCCCCTGGAAAAGTCAAAAATTGAAAGCCTATGGGAGCTGAAAAGCATATTTTGGCGTAGGCCGACAAAATTCAGGACAGTGATAGAAAACAAGGAGACAAGCAGAAAATGTCATTGTCACACCGCCCTATGACCAACAGGAAGTCGGCCATATTGGATCAAAAATTCACCGCCGTTTTGACTGCGTGTGCGCCAAAGTCTTCAAGTGTCTTGGTTTTGGTCCAAACGAGCTCAGATTTGACACGTCACATCTACAGATGTGGGTCCACAAACGCCATCATTTTTCTCAGCGCAGTTTTTCACGGTTTGTCCATGTACGCCGGCGAATAACACCTTCATTTCCTGTTTCTTTGATGCCTCTCACGCCCACAGGCTTTGGCCTACAGAGCTCAAACTCACATCACTATTGTGTGATCCCGGCCTGAATGTGATGAAATATGAAATATAATAAAAGTGAACTCTGTAGCGCCACCTAGTGTATCACGTGAAACGTCAACATTATTGGATTTGGACCAAATTTGGGGATGAAATTCTATGCATGATTTCAAGCAAAATCTTATATTACGGACATGGTGCAATTTTCATTGTTCGCCACCAGGGGCAAAGACTCAATAAAAAAATAGTTAAAAAATGCCTACACACACAGGCTTTGTCTGATCGTACTGAAATTTGAATCACTAATACCTGATTAGACTTGATTATAATAAACTATAAAGCATATGAAAAGTTACTCTATAGCGCCACCTAGCCTATACAAGAAACGTCAACATTATCGGATTTGTACCAAATTTGGGTATTCAATTCTCTGTATCAAAGCAAGCAAATAAATATATTATGGATATGGGGTGTTTCCTATGGTTGGCCAGCAGGGCGCAAAGACTCCCCAATAAATAGTTCAAAAATTACTACACACACAGACTTTGTCTGATTGTGCTGAAATTTGAATCACTAAAGCTTGAACATGGACTGAATATAATAAACTATAAAGTATATGAAAAGTGAACTCTATAGCGCCCCCTACTCAGACATGAAACATCAACATTATCGGATTTGTACCAAATATGGGTATTAAATTCTATGCGTGTCTACGACCAAAAAAAATACATTATGGATATGGGGTATTTTCCATGGTTGGCCACAAAGGGCGCAAATTCTCCCCCCCAAAATATGTTTAAAGGTGCACGATGTAACTTATCTGTTGGAGGATCTGTTTTTATGCAGTCTTATTCTGACAGTGCTCTTGATTATAAAAGTCATGTGACCTGTGGCCTAGTTTCTATAATTTGGCTCTAGATCGTTCCCATTTTCAAATATTAAAGGTGCCCTATGTAATTTTTCTGGTGGACGAGCTGTCGGGAGAGAGAGTCGTGTCAGGGCGGTCGCGAGTCCTCAGCGGTTGCCTGGGAGGGTGTACGCGCCGGGCGAGGGCCATCATTGCCGCGGCGTTTTAAGTTAACATTGTTCTTCGTTCTGTATAAACAAAGAAATGCAGATTTGACCCCTGAACATCAACGAAAAGTCTCACATGGGGTATAGAATCGACAAACCGTCCGGCGAAAAATTAAATAAAACGGTCATCGCAATAATGACCAAAGTGGCCTCACTCAACTGCGCCCCCTAGAATTGGACCCCTATGGGAGAGGGGACTATCAAAGTTTGTCGCAGGGAAACGAAATTTGGGACATTGACAGAGAACCATGAGACAAGCCAAAAGATGAATTGGAGCATGTCTCTATGACCAACAGGAAGTCGGCCATATTGGATCAAAAAACTCGCTGCCGTTTTGACTGCGTGTACGTCAAAGTCTTCAAGTGTCTTGGTTTTGGTCCAAACGAGCTCAGATTTGACACGTCACATCTACAGATGTGGGTCCACAAACGCCATCATTTTTCTCAGCGCACTTTTTCACGGTTTGTCCGTAGCACGCCGGCGAATAACACCTTCGTTTCCTGTTTCTTTGATGACCTCTCACGGCCACAGGCTTTGGCCTACAGAGCTCAAACTCCTGATTGATTATAAAAGTCATGTGACCTGTGGCCTAGTTTCTATAATTTGGCTCTAGATCGTTCCCATTTTCAAATATTAAAGGTGCCCTATGTAATTTTTCTGGTGGACGAGCTGTCTGGAGGAGAGAAGTCATGTCAGCGCGGTCACGAGTCCTCAGCGGTTGCCTGGCATGGGCGTGCGCGCCGAGGCGAGGGCCATCATTGCCGCGACGGCTTAATTAGCCTCGCCTAACGAGTGGACGAGGGCTATTGTTCTTCGTTGGTTTCTTTTATTATTATTATTATTATTATTATTCTTCCGCCAAAATGATCGCATTTTTGACCCCCTGAACATCGACGAAAAAGTCTCACATGGGGGTATCAGATCGACAACCGGCCCGGCGAAAAATTTGATAAACGGGCATCGCGACAATGCCCAAAAGTGCCCCTACTCGACAGCGCCCCCTGGAAAAATCAAAATTGAAAGCCTATGGGGAGCTGAAAAGCATATTTTGGGCGTGAGCCGACAAAATTCAGGACAGTGATAGAAAACAAGGAGACAAGCAGAAAATGTCATTGTCACACCGCCCTGTGACCAACAGGAAGTCGGCCATATTGGATCAAAAATTCAACGCCGTTTTGACTGCATATGTCGCCAAAGTCTTCAAGTGTCTTGGTTTTGGTCCAAACGAGCTCAGATTTGACACGTCACATCTACAGATGTGGCTCCACAAACGCATCATTTTTCTCAGCGCAGTTTTTCACGGTTTGTCCGTAACACGCCGGCGAATAACACCTTCGTTTCCTGTTTCTTTGATGACCTCTCACGGCCACAGGCTTTGGCCTACAGAGCTCAAACTCACATCACTATTGTGTGATCCCGGCCTGAATGTGATGAAATATGAAATATAATAAAAGTGAACTCTAGAGCGCCACCTAGTGTATCGTGAAACGTCAACATTATCGGATTTGGACCATATTTGGGGATTAATTTCTATGCATGATTTCAAGCAAAATCTTATATTATGGAAATGGTGCAATTTTCATTGTTCGCCACCAGGGGCGCAAAGACTCAATAAAAAAATAGTAAAAAAATGCCTGCACACACAGGCTTTGTCTGATCGTGCTGAAATTTGAATCACTAATGCCTGATTAGGACTTGATTATAATAAACTATAAAGCATATGAAAAGTTACTCTATAGCGCCACCTAGCCTATACAAGAAACGTCAACATTATCGGATTTGTACCAAATTTGGGTATTCAATTCTCTGTATCAAAGCAAGCAAATAAATATATTATGGATATGGGGTGTTTCCCACGGTTGTGCCGGAGGGCGCAAAGACTCCCCTAATAAATAGTTCAAAAATTACTACACGCACAGACTTTGTCTGATTGTGCTGAAATCTGAATCACTAAAGCTTGAACATGGACTGAATATAATAAACTATAAAGTATATGAAAAGTGAACTCTATAGCGCCCCCTACTCAGACATGAAACATCAACATTATCAGATTTGTACCAAATATGGGTATTAAATTCTATGCGTGTCTACGACCAAAAAAAATACATTATGGATATGGGAGGGTATTTTTCATGGTTGGCCACAATGGGGGCAAATACTCCCCCCCAAAATATGTTTAAAGGTGCACTATGTAACTTTTCTGTTGGAGGGTCTGTTTTTATGCACAGTCTTAGTCTGACAGTGCTCTTGATTATAAAAGTCATGTGACCTGTGGCCTAGTTTCTATAATTTGGCTCTAGATCGTTCCCATTTTCAAATATTAAAGGTGCCCTATGTAATTTTTCTGGGGGACGAGCTGTCGGGAGGAGAGAGTCGTGCCAGGGCGGTCACAAGACCTCAGCGATTGCCTGGGAGGGGGCGTACGCACGGGGGCGTGGGCCATCATTGCCGCGAGCGGCTTTAAGTTAACATTGTTCTTCGTTCTGTATAAACAAAGAAATGCAGATTTGACCCACTGAACATCAACGAAAAGTCTCACATGGGGGTATAGAATCGACCGGCCCGGCGAAAAATTTGATAAAACGGTCATCTCAACAATGACCAAAGTGACCCCACTCAACTGCGCCCCCTAGAATTGGACCCCTATGGGAGAGGGGACAAGCAAAGTTTGTCGCAGGGAAACGAAATTCGGGACAGTGACAGAGAACCATGAGACAAGCCAAAAGATGAATTGGACCACGTCTCTATGACCAACAGGAAGTCGGCCATATTGAATGAAAAATTCACCGCCGTTTTGACTGCGTGTCCCAAAGTCTTCAAGTGTCTTGGTTTTGGTCCAAACGAGCTCAGATTTGACACGTCACATCTACAGATGTGGGTCCACAAACGCCATCATTTTTCTCAGCGCAGTTTTTCACGGTTTGTCCGTAGCACGCCGGCGAATAACACCTTCATTTCCTGTTTCTTTGATGCCCTCTCACGGCCACAGGCTTTGGCCTACAGAGCTCAAACTCACATCACTATTGTGTGATCCCGGCCTGAATGTGATGAAATATGAAATATAATAAAAGTGAACTCTGTAGCGCCACCTAGTGTATACGTGAAACGTCAACATTATCGGATTTGGACCAAATTTGGGGATGAAATTCTATGCATGATTTCAAGCAAAATCTTATATTACGGACATGGTGCAATTTTCATTGTTCGCCACCAGGGGCGCAAAGACTCAATAAAAAAATAGTTAAAAAATGCCTACACACACAGGCTTTGTCTGATCGTGCTGAAATTTGAATCACTAATACCTGATTAGGGCTTGATTATAATAAACTATAAAGCATATGAAAAGTTACTCTATAGCGCCACCTAGCCTATACAAGAAACGTCAACATTATCGGATTTGTACCAAATTTGGGTATTCAATTCTTTGTATCAAAGCAAGCAAAAAAATATATTATGGATATGGGGTGTTTCCCACGGTTGGCCAGCAGGGGCGCAAAGACTCCCCCAATAAATAGTTCAAAAATTACTACACACACAGACTTTGTCTGATTGTGCTGAAATTTGAATCACTAAAGCTTGAACATGGACTGAATATAATAAACTATAAAGTATATGAAAAGTGAACTCTATAGCGCCCCCTACTCAGACATGAAACATCAACATTATCGGATTTGTACCAAATATGGGTATTAAATTCTATGCGTGTCTACGACCAAAAAAAATACATTATGGATATGGGGTATTTTCCATGGTTGGCCACAAAGGGCGCAAATTCTCCCCCCCAAAATATGTTTAAAGGTGCACTATGTAACTTATCTGTTGGAGGATCTGTTTTTATGCAGTCTTATTCTGACAGTGCTCTTGATTATAAAAGTCATGTGACCTGTGGCCTAGTTTCTATAATTTGGCTCTAGATCGTTCCCATTTTCAAATATTAAAGGTGCCCTATGTAATTTTTCTGGTGGACGGGCTGTCGGGAGGAGAGAGTCGTGTCAGGGCGGTCGCGAGTCCTCGGCGGTTGCCTGGGAGGGGTGTGCGCGCCGGGGCGAGGGCCATCATTGCCCGCGGCGGCTTTAAGTTAACATTGTTCTTCGCTCTGTATAAACAAAGAAATGCAGATTTGACCCCCTGAACATCAACGAAAAGTCTCACATGGGGGTATAGAATCGACACGGCCCGGCGAAAAATTCAATAAAACGGTCATCGCAACAATGACCAAAGTGGCCTCACTCCAACTGCGCCCCTGGAATTGGACCCCTATGGGAGAGGGGACTATCAAAGTTTGTCGCAGGGAAACGAAATTCGGGACAGTGACAGAGAACCATGAGACAAGCCAAAAGATGAATTGGAGCATGTCTCTATGACCAACAGGAAGTCGGCCATATTGGATAAAAAAACTCGCCGCCGTTTTGACTGCGTGTACGCCAAAGTCTTCAAGTGTCTTGGTTTTGGTCCAAACGAGCTCAGATTTGACACGTCACATCTACAGATGTGGCTCCCACAAACGCATCATTTTCTCAGCGCACTTTTTCACGGTTTGTCCGTATGCACGCTTGGCGAATAGCACCTTCGTTTCCTGTTTATTTGATGACCTCTCACGGCCACAGGCTTTGGCCTACAGAGCTCAAACTCCTGATTGATTATAAAAGTCATGTGACCTGTGGCCTAGTTTCTATAATTTGGCTCTAGATCGTTCCCATTTTCAAATATTAAAGGTGCCCTATGTAATTTTTCTGGTGGACGAGCTGTCTGGAGGAGAGAGTCATGTCAGCGCGGTCCACGAGGTCCTCAGCGGTTGCCTGGCATGGGCGTGCGCGCCGGGCGAGGGCCATCATTGCCGCGGCGGCTTTGGTGGCCCTCGCCCTAACGAAAGTGGCGAGGCTATTGTTCTTCGTTGGTTTCTTTTTGTATTATTATTATTATTATTATTCTTCCGCCAAAATGATCGCATTTTTGACCCCTGAACATCGACGAAAAGTCTCACATGGGGGGTATCAGATCGACCCGACCCGGCGAAAAAATTTGATAAAACGGGCATCGCGACAATGCCCAAAGTGCCCCTACTCGACAGCGCCCCTGGAAAAATCAAAAATTGAAAGCCTATGGGGAGCTGAAAAGCATATTTTAGCGTGAGCCGACAAAATTCGGGACAGTGATAGAAAACAAGGAGACAAGCAGAAAATGTCATTGTCACACCGCCCTGTGACCAACAGGAAGTCAGCCATATTGGATCAAAAAATTCAACGCCGTTTTGACTGCATGTACGCCAAAGTCTTCAAGTGTCTTGGTTTTGGTCCAAACGAGCTCAGATTTGACACGTCACATCTACAGATGTGGCTCCACAAACGCATCATTTTTCTCAGCGCAGTTTTTCACGGTTTGTCCGTAACGCCGGCGAATAACACCTTCGTTTCCCTGTTTCTTTGATGACCTCTCACGGCCACAGGCTTTGGCCTACAGAGCTCAAACTCACATCACTATTGTGTGATCCCGGCCTGAATGTGATGAAATATGAAATATAATAAAAGTGAACTCTGTAGCGCCACCTAGTGTATACGTGAAACGTCAACATTATCGGATTTGGACCAAATTTGGGGATTAAATTCTATGCATGATTTCAAGCAAAATCTTATATTATGGAAATGGTGCAATTTTCATTGTTCGCCACCAGGGGCGCAAAGACTCAATAAAAAAATAGTAAAAAAATGCCTGCACACACAGGCTTTGTCTGATCGTGCTGAAATTTGAATCACTAATGCCTGATTAGGACTTGATTATAATAAACTATAAAGCATATGAAAAGTTACTCTAGCGCCACTAGCCTATACAAGAAACGTCAACATTATCGGATTTGTACCAAATTTGGGTATTCAATTCTCTGTATCAAAGCAAGCAAATAAATATATTATGGATATGGGGTGTTTCCCACGGTTGGCCAGGAGGGGCGCAAAGACTCCCCCAATAAATAGTTCAAAAATTACTACACGCACAGACTTTGTCTGATTGTGCTGAAATCTGAATCACTAAAGCTTGAACATGGACTGAATATAATAAACTATAAAGTATATGAAAAGTGAACTCTATAGCGCCCCCTACTCAGACATGAAACATCAACATTATCAGATTTGTACCAAATATGGGTATTAAATTCTATGCATGTCTACGACCAAAAAATACATTATGGATATGGGGTATTTTCCATGGTTGGCCACAATGGGGGCAAATACTCCCCCCCCAAAATATGTTTAAAGGTGCACTATGTAACTTTTCTGTTGGAGGGTCTGTTTTTATGCACAGTCTTAGTCTGACAGTGCTCTTGATTATAAAAGTCATGTGACCTGTGGCCTAGTTTCTATAATTTGGCTCTAGATCGTTCCCATTTTCAAATATTAAAGGTGCCCTACGTAATTTTCTGGGGACGAGCTGTCGGGAGGAGAGAGTCGTGCCAGAGGCGGTCACAAGACATCAGCGGTTGCCTGGGAGGGGCGTGCGCACCGGGGCGAGGGCCATCATTGCGCGAGCGGCTTTAGAAGTTAACATTGTTCTTCGTTCTGTATAAACAAAGAAATGCAGATTTGACCCACTGAACATCAACGAAAAGTCTCACATGGGGGTATAGAATCGACCGGCCCGGCGAAAAATTTGATAAAACGGTCATCTCAACAATGACCAAGTGACCCACTCAACAGTGCCCCTAGAATTGGACCCCTATGGGAGAGGGACAAGCAAAAGTTTGTCGCAGGAAACGAAATTCAGGACAGTGACAGAGAACAATGAGACAAGCCAAAGATGAATTGGGGCACATCTCTATGACCAACAGGAAGTCGGCCATATTGGATCAAAAAACTGGCAGCTCTTTTGACTGCGTGTCACGCCAAAGTCTTCAAGTGTCTTGGTTTTGGTCCAAACGAGCTCAGATTTGACACGTCACATCTACAGATGTGGGTCCACAAACGCCATCATTTTCTCAGCGCAGTTTTTCACGGTTTGTCCTTAGTACGCCGGCGAATAACACCTTCGTTTCCTGTTTCTTTGATGACCTCTCACGGCCACAGGCTTTGGCCTACAGAGCTCAAACTCACATCACTATTGTGTGATCCCGACCTGAATGTGATGAAATATGAAATATAATAAAAGTGAACTCTGTAGCGCCACCTAGTGTATACGTGAAACGTAAACATTATCGGATTTAGATCAAATTTGGGGATTAAATTCTATGCATGATTTCAAGCAAAATCTTATATTACGGAAATGGTGCAATTTTCATTGTTTGCCACCAGGGGCGCAAAGACTCAATAAAAAAATAGTTAAAAATCCCTACACACACAGGCTTTGTCTGATCGTGCTGAAATTTGAATCACTAATACCTGATTAGGGCTTGATTATAATAAACTATAAAGCATATGAAAAGTTACTCTATAGCGCCACCTAGCCTATACAAGAAACGTCAACATTATCGGATTTGTACCAAATTTGGGGATTAAATTCTCTGTATCAAAGCAAGCAAAAGAATATATTATGGATATGGGGTGTTTCCCACGGTTGGCCAGCAGGGGCGCAAAGACTCCCCCAATAAATAGTTCAAAAATTACTACACGCACAGACTTTGTCTGATTGTGCTGAAATTTGAATCACTAAAGCTTGAACATGGACTGAATATAATACACTATAAAGTATAGGAAAAGTGAACTCTATAGCGCCCCCTATCCAGACATGAAACATCAACATTATCGGATTTGTACCAGATTTGGGGAATACATTCTATGCATGTCTCCGACCCAAAAAATACATTATGGATATGGGGTATTTTCCATGGTTGGCCACAAAGGGCGCAAATACTCCCCCCCCAAAATATGTTTAAAGGTGCACTATGTAACTTTTCTGGTGGAGGATCTGTTTTTATGCAGTCTTAGTCTGACAGTGCTCTTGATTATAAAAGTCATGTGACCTGTGGCCTAGTTTCTATAATTTGGCTCTAGATCGTTCCCATTTTCAAATATTAAAGGTGCCCTATGTAATTTTTCTGGGGGACGAGCTGTCGGGAGGAGAGAGTGTCGTGTCAGGGCGGTCACGAGTCCTCGGCGGTTGCCTGGCATGGGCTTGCGCACCGGGCGAGGAGCCATCATTGCCAATGCGGCTTTAATTTATTTGATTCTTGTTGGTTTGTTACTGCCTTTGTTATTTAATGTAATTGTTGTTATTTGATAAGCCTGTGAGTGCTGGATTATACAGGGCTGTGTAATTTCATTGATGTAGCCTATAGATTACTGTAGTGGAACTGGGCTTTAGCCCATAGACAATGTGTTATTTCGTTCTGTCGGTTCACTGCTGTATTTGCACTTTTTAAACATTTGTTAATAAAAGTTACTAATTTTTTACATGTTTTGTTATGTTTTCAGTATCATTAGGCCTATGTAATGCTTGCTTTTCTGTTTCTAAACGGTATAGGTGCAAGCTGCCATTTGGCCAGCGGACTCCACCTTAGTGCTACGAAGTGTTTTTGTTTTTTTTTTAGCCTTAGCAACGGTAATACCGTATACCCCGGGAAAATGTGGAGACGGTTTAACGGTATCAAAATTTGGATACCGCCCAACTCTAATGGGCGGCGGCCAAAAACTGCAGCTACCTTAAGGACAACGGTCTGCGCTTCGCGGAGGATCTTCAACATTACCTTGGATAACACAGTTGACAGATGCCACCAGGATCCCAAACCAATACTAACGCAGCATTAAGATCTCTAATGCTAAAGTTTGATTTAATAGATATATGGTGAGAACTTTTTCCTCTTGACATAAGGTTTACATGGAGTAATGCATCCAAAACCAGATCACGAATTGATTTCTGGTTAATATCTAGTAGTCTTAAAAGCACCACAAAAACAGAGATTCTCCCTACTCCTCTCACTGATCATAAGGACATTAGGATTGACATTTCTCTTCTCCCAAGTTCAAATTGCCCAAGAAGCTCATAGTGGAAAATGAATAGCTCTGTTCTGAGTCATGTTTGTGTTAAGGCGAGGGTTAAGGAACTTATCAGGATCTATTGGAGTGAGGCTATAGTAGAAGGAAGATATGGAATTAAATGGGAACTTTTCACATTTGAAGTTGGACAGTTTTTCAGAAGTTACTGTAGTTTTCTAGCTAAAGCAAAAAGAATTGAAGAAGAAAATATAATAGTGAAAATTACCTCCTTATCCTCTATATGCCCTGATAAATTGACCCCTGAAGATAAAGAGACATTGTTTGATTATCAAGGCAAAATTGATCATTTATATAAAGCTAAGGCTGAAGGGGCTTTTGTAAGGTCTCGAAGGCACTGGTTGGAGGAAGGGGAGCAAAATTCTGCATATTTTTTCAGGTTAGAAAAATCTCAATCTGTTTACAACACTATACACCAACTTAGAAGAGGGAATACAGTCTGCGATAACACGAAACAGATAGCAAACTATTGCTCTAACTTCTATACAAATTTATACTGTTTCCAATATTGTGAAAATAGCACCAACTCATTCCTGAATTCCTTAACTGTTAACCCAATAAGCAAATCTGACAAAGAACTCTGTGACTGTCCCATTTCTATTAAAGAAATCATAGATGCAATAAAAAGCCTAAAAGTGAATAAATCACCTGGGGTGGACGGCATCACGTCTGAATTTTATAAGACCTGGCCCCCTTTTTGTTAGAAGTCTTTAAAGAAAAGCATTTCTGAAGGCCCCTACCTACAACTTTAACTCAGGGTTTAATAACTCTACTGCCAAAACTTAATAAAGATCATCTACTGATTGATAACTGGCGTCCAATCAGTCTCTTGAATAATGATTACAACATTTTAGCCATTGTGTTTGCCAAAAGGTTCAAATGGATTTTGCATGAAATCATAGATGTGACTCAGGTTTTATGGAAAATAGACATATTTCAAATAACATTCACTTGGTCCTAGATATACTAGATTATCCTGATTATATTCAGAATGACAGTTTCATTCTTTTTTTGGATTTCTACAAGGCTTTTGACTCAATTGAGCACAAATTCATTTTTAAAACACTTAACAAATTTGGCTTTGGTGATTTTTTCTGCAGAACTATACGCACTCTATATTGCAATGGTAATAGTTCAATTAAACTAAAGAATGGCTCATCACCCAGGTTTGAATTAATGCGTGGCATTCGACAGGGGTGTCCCCTTTCCCCTTCCTTATTTTTGATATGCACCCAATCATTGGCTGATCATATTCAGAACAGTGGTCTAAAGGGAATGTCTCTGCTAAACAGAGAGATTATTATAAGTCAACTGATGACACTACATTGTTTTTAAAAGATTCATCTCAGGTGCCTGTGGCGTTAGATGTTCTTCAGGTTTTTTCTTTAGCGTCAGGTCTTCACTTAAATGTGAAGAAATGTGAATTGATGGCAGTAAAAGGTTGTGATACTGTTTCTATTTCCAATATCCCAGTAAAGGAGCAAGTGACCTACTTGGGCATAATCATAACTAAGGATCAGAATCTCAGGTGTCGTGTTAACTTTAACCCTATAATTGATAAGACCAAAAAAAAGTTTAATATGTGGCTCCAAAGAGATTTCTCTTTGAAGGGCAGGACTCTCCTTTCAAAAGCAGAAGGTATATCCAGACTGACATATGCTGCAATAGCACTGGGTGTTGATACAAAGATGTGTCAAAATATTGACCAATTACTCTTCAGCTTTATTTGGAAAAACAAAACACATTATGTTAAAAAAGTTGTTATGATGAATGACTGAACATGAATGAGCAGGGAAACCTTTTCAGCTACCAAGAATTTTTGCCGCGTGTAAAAATAGCTGTGAGCCCTAAGCAGTTTGCCATTGTTTCTGATGCAGTTCCACAGGGCGTGATCAGGCTCCTGAAAGGTTGCCCTTGTCCTCAGCTTGATCCTCTTCAGACCCATATTGGTGAAATATGTTTTATGTCCACTACATGGAACAATAACCGGACTGTGCCAAATCTATTTCTACAGGACTTTATTTCACTGCCTTGTGCAGTCTCAGCTTGGAGTGGATATGCTCAGAATATTTGTTGGACCAGGACTTGGACGCTCCCCAACAGATTTCTATTAGGCAACAAAGGAAAAGAAGTTTCCTTTCAAATAATTCATGGCTGCTGCCCAGTGAAATCATTTTTAGTCAAGTTCAGAAAGGAGATTGATACCAAATGTACCTTTTTTAATTCTGATCCAGAATCACTCATTCATCTTTTCTGGTTTTGGAGACTTTTGGAGATCTGTGGTTTCATAATTGAACATATTTATGATACTTTTCAGTTACGTTTGCAACATGTGTTATTTGGTTTTACCACTTATAAAAAGGAGCTGCAGGAGGAATATTTTCTCTGTAATCTAATTATTATTTTAGCTAAATTCCTAAAGTGCAGAGGAATGAAATTTAAACCATCTTTTACTTATTTCTACAAAGAACTGGAAATTTGTGTTAATACTGTTTTTGCCTCGCTGAACAAAAAAGCCTCTAAAACTGTGAACCTCTGTACAAAATTCAATATTGTGTTGTGAATGTGTGTGTTTTGTGTGTGTATTTGTACTGTATAACCCCTGGCGTAAAGTTAGTGTTTTTTTTTTCTTCTTTTCTTCAACTATGTAATTGTATGTTTTCTAATTTAAAAAAACAGTCGATAAACTTACAGGAATCATCGTTTTAATAGAATAAAACAACACTTATTCAGCAAAAAAAAAAAAAAAAGACCAATCAGTTTATGGAGTCATGGCGCCATCTGGTGCGCTTTATAAGAGGTATTTTTTTACACTCAGATTTGATTGTCGTATTTATTTATTTATTTATTTATTTATTTATGATATACAATATGATATATTTCAAATCGATTTCATAAGGTCTTTATTAAACCACTACTTGTGCAAAGTGAATATGAAAAGCACCCATTTTAATCATCAAAACAGTGAATAGTGTGCTGTATGAACGAGTTTTCTTCCTCTGAAGCAACAAAACCATCCATCCATCCATCCATCCATCTTCTTCTGCTTTATCCGGCTGGGTTGTGGGAGCAGCATTCTGCCCAATCCTCATAGCACCTGACCCCCCATGAACCCCTCTGTGAGCGAAGCCCTGTGGGCTCTCCTGTGGGAGACAAAACAAAAACAATTTAGTAAAATATACCAAAAATACTCTTGGCTATATATCGATAGAGCAGCCCACGATATCGATCCTGTATCATCACATTAAACAATATGATATATCAACATTTTCGCACACCCCTAGCCACACCCTCCCTCGACAAATACACATCACCAAGAACTCAAGTTTATCACAAAGAATTCAAGTTTATACAGTTTGGAGTTGGAGAATATGAATAAAAATCACGATATTTATTTATCCATCCATCTTCTCCCACTTAATCCGGCTGGGTCGCGGGGGCAGCTTGCTGCCCAATCCTCATAGCACCTGACCCCCCCTATGAACCCCTCTGCAGGTGGTGAGCCCACAGGAGGGTGGACAACATGGTCCTTGATGTTAGTTCAGGTGCTGCATGTTTTGAGTTGATGGGGGAAACCGGAGCACCCGGAGGAAACCCATCCAGACACGGGGAGAACATGCAAACTCCACACAGAAAGGCCTGGGCGACCCGGGGATCGAACCCGCAACCTTCTTGCTGTGAGGCCTGAGTGTTGCCACTCAGCCACCATTTGTTTAAAGAGAGCTTTAATTGTTTGTTTTTCTTTGTTTAACAGAATTAAAGTGCATATGACAGGTGAATACTCATTTCACTAAAACCTGGCCTATTTTTTATTTATTTATTTTCACAAACAATCATATATCTGTTTGTACCAACTTTAACAGTTTTTGTTTATCGTTTTTTTGTCTGTTTGTTTGTTTGTTTGTTTATTTCCATAACTATTGGGCTTTATAGAGCGACCATAATATTAATAAAGGACAAAAGGTCAAACTTATGATGGTCTGACTAATAAAAAAACACCTTTCATTTATTAAATGAGTGCTGTCAGAAAAATGTCTGACTTGAGCATTTTGGATGGAGTTTTCTGTGTTAATGCTGTAGGTAGAGAGTTATGTTTTAATAACTCCACACCGGCTCGCAGGGCCTGGTTAGTACTTGGGAGACCACTGGGAATTCCAGGTGCCACAGGGGGGCGCCAGTGGCAAAAACTGTCGTAGTGTCTTGAGGCAAGGCACATCACCCACATTGCCTAGTATGAAAGTGGTGTGTGTGAGTGGTGGTGGTGGTCGGAGGGGTCAATGGTGCAGATTGGAGCCTCACTTCCGTCAGTCTGCCCCAGGGCAGCTGTGGCTACAATAGTAGTTTACCACCACCGGGTCTGGAGTGAATGAATAATGCTCTGTAAAGCATCTTTGAGTGTCCTGAAAAGCGCTGTATAAAACTGATGCATTATTATTACTATTAAAACTCATGGCTACTTCCTATTTTTTGTACTCCATCCATCCATCCATCTTCTCCCGCTTAATCCGGCTGGGTCGCGGGGCAGCTTGCTGCCCAATACTCATAGCACCTATTTTTTGTACTATTCTTCCCAACTTCTTTTCCACACATTGCCACTTAACTGATGTAAAAATATGCTAAATATTTACCAAATAAAACCTGTCATACTGTATGTAGGCTGCTTTATAGAGGGCTGTTTATAGGCCTGTCTCTGGATCAATCACAGGGCACATACCAACATCCAACAAATGTCTAAGGTCTACAGATAGTGTCCACACAGCAGCAGCTTTATGTTGCAGTGAATGGGAAATAGAAGTACCTGAAGGGGGCCTGCAGAATGTCTGCGATTGTTCATGGGGCCACCAGAGAGCGCTAGAGCCTAAACAAGATCACTGAGTTACTCCTGCGTTTTATAAACTGCTCATTCATAAAATAAATCAGAATAGGCGACAGCTGTTGGCAACAGTGTCTGGAGAGAATTTTCCCATACTGCACCTGCCGGTGGGTTTGTTTCTCTCTGGCACCAAGGATCGTGTGTTCATTGAGAGACTGAGGATGGGACAATGTGTTTGCGGATGTTTATGTCAGATTATGTTTCCATGTTTTTCACTGTGAAGAACATTGGGGAAACTCTTGTTGTGATTCTGGGCTATAGAAATAAAATTGAATTGTATTGAATAAAGTAGCCATATAGACAATAAACCATTTGTTTTGATGGTGAGGGATGTACACTACCAGCCAAAAGCGTAGATACACACTGAAGACATCGTATAGACCCATATGAAGCTAGATGTAACCTATAGAATTATAGCCATGTTTGAAGATTAGGCTAAATAACAAATTCTCTTCTAGTCTACAGCGCTGCAAACCCGGTAAACTGTGGCTACAGGGTTTATTTTGATCCCTTCAGTGGATCCCTGCAGTGTCAATGGCCACAGGAGCTCTCACTGTTTGTCCACTGAGCTGAATGCCCGTGTAGTGCACATACTGGTATAGTGTCTGTTTTAACCAGATTGGAATGAGATTATGTAGCAGAGCATTTAGAATTCTCCCAAAATCTTAATAAATAGTAGTATGACAGAGCAAGAGAGCTGCTCTGGTCACTGGCCCCGGGGACAGAGACTAACCTACACACTATTGTTCTACACAACAATACAGTTCTGTATGGGGGTCAGTGGGTGTATGTAGAGGACTGCTCTTGACAATGATATACAATCCAGACTCAAAAGTACTGCTGCAAATGCTCAAGTTACCCTGAGAGAGGTTATGGGTAAAAGTGCATGTACTTTTTGTCTTGTTTCCATGGAGATATAATTACTTCACCTGGAATATTGCACAGAACTATCGGCAACTTCTCAAAGTGGAACTCCTGCACGTCTGAAGCTAAAGTCCGTTTCTAGAGGAGGTGGAATTCTGTCAGAAGCCAAAAAACGGCACAGATCAGTGTTTCCTCGGTGGAGATCTCACTGTGGCAGTGAGTCTGTCAAGGCAACAAACTAGTGTAGTGATGGGGGCAAGTTCTGAACTTCCACCTAAAACACCAATTTGCTTCACACTGAAGAAGCTTAACTCCACTTTAACCCATCTGACAACAGCCACGAGTCTAACAAACCAAACGCTCTGCCTGGTTCACTCATTAGTGTCTGGAAACGTTAGAAAACAACTTTATAAGCACCTCACACTTCCCTCTGCTGATTTCCCTCTGCACAGGCCAAAGCCCAAAAGACTCGATCGCTGATGTTGTTTTTAATCCCATTTATTTACCAGTGAATTATATTCTTTGAAAAACGCTTAAAAATACATTCCCAAAGCATTTTTTGTCAACAACTTTTAGTTTCTCTTCTTCTTCACCATCAGTAGTCGATTCTCACTTGTTGCTTCTGGCGGCTCGAGCCTCTCGCCGCCGCTGGAGTCGACAATCGAGTCACAAACCGGCGTCTAAAGGGTTAAATATTTATGGTAATGTATAGAACAGATGTCAATGGAAAGAAAACCGCTTCAGGAAATTTTGTTTTCTTTTTTGTTGTTTTTTTAAATATTAATCTTTGACGATTTTATGATAGTTTAAAAACTGAAATACACAATTTGTCTCCAACACGGCCAGTCTGGCTCTTTTTTTTTTTTTCAAATTCACTTTATTCAAAAATGGCCCAAACTGCACATTCACTCTGAACATGCACATGCCAGGCCACGCCCACTGGGTTGATAAATGATGGTAATTTATGATCCCAATATGTCATTCTGTCATTTTGAAGAGAACCCAGAGAGAAAAAGAAAAAACACTCTTTGAAAAAATATTAATGTTTTCAATTTTCTAACAATTTTAAAAAACAGAATAAACCATTTGTATGAAACACTCCCACAGACTTTCACCAAGGCACAAGAGAAATACTGTACAGAGGAACAGTACTTTTACTATAGTAATATACTGTAGTAATAGTACTCTTACTATAGTAATATACTGTAGTAATAGTACTCTTACTATAGTAATATACTGTAGTAATAGTACTCTTACTATAGTAATATACTGTGTAATAGTACTTTTACTATAGTAATATACTGTAGTAATAGTACTCTTACTATAGTAATATACTGTACAGTGGAACAGTACTTTTACTATAGTAATATACTGTACAGAGGAACAGTACTCTTACTATAGTAATATACTGTGTAATAGTACTCTTACTATAGTAATATACTGTACTGTGTAACAGTACTCTTACTATAGTAATATACTGTAGTAATAGTACTCTTACTATAGTAATATACTGTGTAATAGTACTCTTACTATAGTAATATACTGTACTGTGTAACAGTACTCTCCTGTGGGATACAAAAAAAAAAGAAAAAAAATTTGTAAAATATACCAAAAATACTCTTGGCTATATATCGATAGAGCAGCCCACGATATCGATCCTGTATCATCACATTAAACAATATGATATATCAACATTTTCGATATTTTTGCACACCCCTAGCCACACCCTCCCTCAACAAATACACATCACCAAGAACTCAGGTTTATACAGTTTGGAGTTGGAGAATATGAATAAAAATCACGATATTTATTTATGACCATAGGTGAGGGGAGGAACGTAGATTGAGGTAAATCGAGAGCTTCGCCTTTCAGCTCAGCTCCTCTTCACCACAACGGTCCGATACAGCGACTACATCACTGCCCTCACCTATGGTCATGAGCTCTGGGTAATGACCAAAAGAACGAGATCGCAGATACAAGCGGCCGAAATGAGTTTCCTTCACAGAGTGGCCGGGCGCTCCCTTAGAGATAGGGTGAGGAGCTCGGTCCCACGTCGAGAGGAGCCAGCTGAGGTGGTTCGGGCAACTGGTCCGGATGCCTCCTGGACGCCTCCCTCGGGAGGTGTTCCGGGCATGTCCCACCGGTAGGAGGCCCCGGGGAAGACCCAGGACACGCTGGAGGGACTATGTCTCTTGGCCTGGGAACACCTCGGGGTCCGTCCGGAGGAGTTGGAGGAAGTGGCTGGGGAGAGGGAAGCTTGGGAGCCCCTGCTTAGACTGCTGCCCCCGCGACCCGGCCCCGGATAAGCGGAAGAAGATGGATGGATGGATATTTATTCATTTATTCATGTATTCATTTATTTAAAGAGAGCTTTAATTGTTTGTTTTTCTTTAACAGAATTAAAGTGCATATGACAGGTGAACACTCATTTCACTAAAACCTGGCCTATTTTATTTTTTATTTTCACAAACAGTCATATATCTGTTTGTACCAACTTTAACAGTTTTTGATTATCATTTGTTTGTTTGTGTGTTTGTTTGTTTGTTTGTTTGTTTATTTCCATAACTATTGGGCTTTATAGAGCGACCATAATATTAATAAAGGACAAAAGGTCAAACTTATAATGGTCTGACTAATAAAAAAACACCTTTCATTTATTAAATGAGTGCTGTCAGAAAAATGTCTGACTTGAGCTTTTTGGATGGAGTTTTCTGTGTTAATGCTGTAGGTAGAGAGTAGGGGTGGGCGATATCTCGATATTTTAAATATATCGAGATATTTTTTAAACTCGATATGAATTCTGACATATCGATATATCGCTTTAATGCTTATGTTTACTTCTGGTTTTGCCGCTTCGCTTGTTTTTGCCTTCTCTGTGCCGCGCTCGCCTCCGCCTCCTCGCTTATGTCTCCTGTGCTCATCCCTGGAGCCCGGACCTGGCCGCAGACTAAACCAGGACTAGGACTAAACCAGGACTAAACGCGGCCGCAGAGCCCGGGGCTCGGTCGCGGACTAAACCAAGACTAGGACCAGGGCTCTACAGTGCGCCCATTTCACTGGCATTTGAGAGCAAATATTTCATTGTGCGAACGTGGAAAACAAAACAGGCGCCTCTGTGCGATGCTTCTGCAGCACAATAAGGAGCTGCGCACAGACATAATGTGATGAGTTAAACTTTCTAAATGCACCTGCCCAGCGCGAGCGCAACCACATGACACCTGCGACCGCGCACGACCCCAGCGTACAAGCTCTGCGTGTGTGCAGATATCACTGATACGAACAAACTCCGCTTCAAAACACACCCACACCCCTTAAACGAGGAGCGCCCTGCAGCAGGACCCACACCTGTCCCACCACAGCAGGACCCACACCTGTCCCACCACAGCAGGACCCACACCTGTCCCACCACTCATTAGACAGCCCCACACCACTGTACTTCCCTCTCTAAAGCGAGAGCTTTGTCTTGGTCTTGTCACGGACTCAAGGTCTGAATACTGAGGATCATATTTGTCACAATGTGCGTTTGGTTTGGTAAATGTGCAGAGACTAAACATCACTTTAAAACAAGAGAATGTAACTCCAGTTAGAAATGTCAAAATACAGGTTTAAAAATCCTACACACTTTTTTCACTTTGAAGCAGTTTTCTTTAAAGTGTCAGTGGAAGTTCTCTTAAAGAAGAGGGTTTTAAACTGTGGGTGAGGGTCCAAAAAGGGGCACAGAGTGTTTAAGCGCAGAACTAAATGAATATTAATCAGATAAAATGTGTCTGTTGTTTTTGCAGTAGTTTGGGGGAGGGGGTTATTTTTCCTGTAAAGATATCGAGATATATATCGTATATCGAGATATAGCAAAATATATCGAGATATATTTTTTGGTCCGTATCGCCCAGCCCTAGTAGAGAGTTATGTTTTAAAACTCATGGCTACTTCCTATTTTTTGTACTATTCTTCCCAACTTCTTTTCCACACATTTCCACTTAACTGATGTAAAAATATGCTAAATATTTACCAAATAAAACAGTACTCTTACTATAGTAATATACTGTACTGTAGTAATAGCACTCTTACTATAGTAATATACTGTACTGTGGAACAGTACTCTTACTATAGTAACATCCTGTACAGTGTAACAGTACTCTTACTTGAGTAACACAGACATGGGCACAGACATGGGCACAGACATGGGCACAGACATGGGCCACAGACCAACAGAGTCACTCCTGAGTCACCTCTCCAAGTCACTCCTTTAGTGCGTCTGAGGAGTTCCACAGAAATCCACAGTCCTCACGTGTCAGACCAGAGTGACTTTGGTTTCAAGTACTTGTGCTAATCAGCTGAACTTCCATTTGAGGACAGGTCGGACAAAAGGCTTTCTGAGGGTGGGGACAGCTGTGTCTGCTGACCCTGTGCACACATATGAGGTCTGAGGGTGGGGACAGCTGTGTCTGCTGAACCTGTGCACACATATGAGGTCTGAGGGTGGGGACAGCTGTGTCTGCTGAACCTGTGCACACATATGAGGTCTGAGGGTGGGGACAGCTGTGTCTGCTGAACCTGTGCACACATATGAGGTCTGAGGGTGGGGACAGCTGTGTCTGCTGAACCTGTGCACACATATGAGGTCTGAGGGTGGGGACAGCTGTGTCTGCTGAACCTGTGCACACATATGAGGTCTGAGGGTGGGGACAGCTGTGTCTGCTGAACCTGTGCACACATATGAGGTCTGAGGGTGGGGACGGCTGTGTCTGCTGACCCTGTGCACACATATGAGGTCTGAGGGTGGGGACGGCTGTGTCTGCTGACCCTGTGCACACATATGAGGTCTGAGGGTGGGGACGGCTGTGTCTGCTGAACCTGTGCACACATATGAGGTCTGAGGGTGGGGACAGCTGTGTCTGCTGAACCTGTGCACACATATGAGGTCTGAGGGTGGGGACAGCTGTGTCTGCTGAACCTGTGCACACATATGAGGTACAAACCACATTCATTTACACAAAAACAGACTGAGAGAAATCTTTCCACTATATACACGTCCATCACAGTAACAGTGCTCTTACTTGAGTAATATACTGTACAGTGCAACAGTTATTCAAACTCACTCGACTTCCCACTGTGAGGAAGTCTAAAGTGACAAAATCTTTCTGTTGATCATAGGAAATGATTCAAACCTTCAGATATGATTGAGTTTGTCTCATTTGCGTTTTCTGCTGTTTGTATTTTAACTGTTGCTTTTAACTGCCTGTAATGTCCATTGTACTTGTTGTAAGGCGAACTTGAGTGTCCAGAAAGGCGCCTCATAAATAAAATGTATTATTATTATTATTATTATTATTATTATTATTATTATTATTATTATTATTATTATTATTATTATTATTTTTACAGTTACTCTTACAATTACTAAATACATTCCCAAAATGGCCTATATGTACTTTGACTTTTCACTTTGATATTTTGAAGTGCCTGTTCTCTTACACTTTTGGGAACTTTCATCTAATCCATTTTTGTGTGAGGCAGATTCACACATTCTGCCGAGTCACGGCCCTGCAGCAGAAACATGACACCCAGTCACCTTCACGTCCTCGCCCTCCCGCGTTCCTCCCTCACCCTATCCTCACCTGACACCTGTGCACCCATGGGAGCCTGAAGCCGCCTCCCTCTCTACGTCAGCGCTTTTCAACACAAAAACACAAACAAATGAGACAGGTTTTTACTTACTTCACTCAAACAACTTCATTAATAATCCGGCATTTTTATTTGAATCATTTCTGTTAGAATGTCGGGGACGGATGATCTGCTGGTCACTCCCACTACGTGAGGATTAAGCATTTGTTTTAAGCTCGGAAATGGGTTATTGGTTAGGTAAAGGTCAGGGTTTAGGTTCAAGTTAAGCATTTAAGTTAAAGATGCACTATGCAACTTTTTGGTTGGGGGTCCATCACCTGCTTCCACAGCGATGTCATTGCTCTGCCTGGAGTGGGACAGTTCCCCAGTGTGACATTAAACAGCTCTAGATGCCTAAAAAACAGGCGTTCTGACTGTGAGCGGGGCGGCCGCTTCACAGATCTGACCTGTGAAACATTCTAGACAAAGAAATGACATCTCCATGGAGAAAAGCACTTGAGGAGCAGGAAGAAGTGTGTGTGGAGTCTGGCTGGGGTCATCCACATGATTCTAGTGTAGTTTCAAACCCCACCGACCTCCACCCATGAGTGGAGATGTGCTCCTGGGGCAGTAGCAGTTTGATGTTTATTATATGCTGAGTTTTTATGAGACTCATATTGTGCTTCCCAGCAGCAGATTAATGAGTTTGTGGATGTTGTGTCATTCCAGGAAATCATGATCAATAAACATGCACGTGGTGGAGTTACGGTAACACCACCACACGATTACAGCTTTGTTGTCTGTAAATATTCATCTTCTAACACTATGATTTAATATTGAAAATCACATTCTATTGTCAGATAAAGAGTGTATTTAAGGGCACATGTTCTTTGAAAACATCATCTTGGAAGTTTAATGCCTCACTCTGGAACATTTCAGGCATATTAGCAGCATCACCATGGAGACAGGTAAAGTGTCACAGTGCAGCTTTAGGCACACTTTCCTGTAAAGCGCTCCTCCCCTGGCTCTGCACTGTCAGGTGTCCCAGAGGGGGCAGGGCTCAGGTGTGGGGGAGGGCCTGGCTCTGGCTGAATGTGGACACACCAGGGGTATTTGAGAGAGGGTTTGGGGCAGGAGCGGTCAGTGTGGAGCCATGGAGGGCAGGGGACTGCTGGTGCTTCAGGTGCTGCTGTTGTTAGGCTGTGGGCTGGGGGTAAAGGGATACCCAAATGGGCAGGTGACTCAGAGCTGTGTGAGTATGGAACCTGTGCACGGAACCACCGCTCAGACCTCACAGGCCCCGTTCAGCGTGAGCACAGAGCACCGCAACTACACCGCCGGACGCGACCTCACCGGTAAGACTCTTATTCATTATACAATATTTCATTATTTTGTGGAATCACTTTTCCTCTACACATTTAAAGGGCCCATATTAGGCTATTTCTAATGTAGTTTCCTCCTCACAAACAGACCCAGAGCTGTGTTTCATTTCATTCACACACAAACCCTGCAGCAGATTTGTTCCCCACTCAAACAGAAAACATTCTGTTCCACCTTG
>CM060674.1:1622798-1742798 GCA_030686955.1 Odontamblyopus rebecca
GTTTTTCTTTTGGCATAGACATGACATCACTCCTGGTGGAAGCTTTGGTCCAGATGCAGCTCATCACAGGTGAAATGGCGGCGCGGTGGCTGGGTGCTTAGCACTCATGACATGCCTTTCTGTGTGGAGTTTGCATGTTGCATAAAGCTCTGTAAAGCGTCTTTGGGGATGTGTCTGTGAAAAGCGCTAAGTAAATAAAAGTGACCTTACCTAAGTGAGCGCTCATGTGGAAATGTTTAAACAAAATATTACATGAATATACATGAAAATAATTTGTAATATTTTAAATCATCATTAGGTTCCCCAGTTATAAAGGTGTTCATGTTCTGTCAGGGGCAGCACTCTGCCCTCCTCCCTTCAATTTCCTCAGATGCCCTCCCTGTGTGTCTCCTCAGATGCCCTCCCTGTATGTCTCCTCAGATGCCCTCCCTGTATGTCTCCTCAGATGCCCTCCCTGTATGTCTCCTCAGATGCCCTCCCTGTATGTCTCCTCAGATGCCCTCCCTGTATGTCTCCTCAGATGCCCTCCCTGTATGTCTCCTCAGATGCCCTCCCTGTATGTCTCCTCAGATGCCCTCCCTGTATGTCTCCTCAGATGCCCTCCCTGTATTTCTCCTCAGATGCCCTCCCTGTATGTCTCCTCAGATGCCCTCCCTGTATGTCTCCTCAGATGCCCTCCCTGTATGTCTCCTCAGATGCCCTCCCTGTATGTCTCCTCAGATGCCCTCCCTGTATGACTCCTCAGATGCCCTCCCTGTATGTTTCCTCAGATGCCCTCCCTGTATGTCTCCTCAGATGCCCTCCCTGTATGTCTCCTCAGATGCCCTCCCTGTATGTCTCCTCAGATGCCCTCCCTGTATGTCTCCTCAGATGCCCTCCCTGTATGTCTCCTCAGATGCCCTCCCTGTATGTCTCCTCAGATGCCCTCCCTGTATGTCTCCTCAGATGCCCTCCCAGTGTGTTACAGTGTCCCTCTCTGTTCTGTTACAGTGACCCTCAGTGCCACTTCCTCTTCGGCGTTTGAAGGCTTCCTGCTGCAGGCTCGGGAGTCGGCCAGTGGTGGGCCTGTGGGCTCATTCCTCTCTGCCCCCTCTGGAACTCACACCCTGAAATGTGGGGAAAAAGCAGTGAGTCCTCACGCTTCACCTGACACTTCAAGCACCCATATTAGCCCATTTTCAGATGTTAGAAGTTGTTTCCTCTTCACAAACATACCTGGAGTTGTGTTTTGTTCATTCACACATGTGAATATGTCATGTAACGGTAGTTTCCCAGTGAACAGCTCCACTCACCTTCTAAATTCTAAATCTGAAATGATCCTTATGATTCTAGTGAAGGTTGAGTTCTTCTCTCAAATAGAAAACTCTCTGTTCTACCCTATGATGACATTGGCAATACAGGAAGTGCACCACTGTGCTTTGAAAACTCCATACACCTTCACTAGAATCATTTTGGATTAGTCGAAGCGTCATAACAGGCACAAAATTATACATACATCTTCACTAAAACCAGCTGAAATCTGTTTGTCAGCATCGTTTGTTTTCACTGATTGAGCTTCGGCCCAGCCTGAACCATAGTGTCTTATGATTGGTCCGTCTCACACAACTGGCAGTTTGGGACCTTTCACATGCAGGTATTTCAAGAAGAACCTGAGAAGATGGGGACAAGAATTTGTGAATTCACAACTGTGAGAATTATTTTTGCTTTGCATTGTTAGCTGTACAGTGCTTTTATATGAATGGTTTGAGGTGATTGGCTGACAGGCAAAAACAGCAGACAGTGACTGGCTAAGAGTGACAGACAGGATGGAGGAACAGGGTGGAATTGCATCTTCCTGTCTTTTATATCACTTTTATATCTTTATATTTTGGCTAATCATTTCATTGGAAAATGATGATTCATATTTTGTATGGGGCCTTCCAGGAACTGTTGTTTTTATATCTCTGGGCATGACACATGCACCCATATTGCTTACCATCCAGTGTGGGTGGTTAGCAGGAAGGGCATCAGGAAATAAAGGTTGTAATGAAGCTTCCTCATATAGTTTAAAGAACGTTAGCTTATCATAAACAGCCAGTCCCGTCACAGTGGAGCAAACTGCTCAGTTCCTTTTACATGGACATTCGTATGCAAGCTAATCCCATACTATTCACCATTCAAATCAAAGCATTAATATCTCCATGGAGAGAAGAAGGTGGTGTACCTTCTTCTAGAAAAGTTCCACAGTGCACCTTTAAACATATTACCACTAACAGCTGTATTATTAGCATTTCTGGGATTCTAAAAACTGAATGAGCAAAGACAAACCTGTTTCCTTGAGTTAGACCGGTGAGCCTGCAGCAGTACAGTGCCCTGTAACTTTACTCTCCACTCTCCACACTAACAACATAATCGTCCTGTTTGTTATCAACAGAAAAGTATAACTGTTTTCCAGCAACCACAAGGTCATTTACAGGTCTGAGGCAGGCCATTGTTTTCTGTTTGCTTTCACATTTCCATAACTGAGCACAAAAACAGTCCAGTGAGAGTGAACCAAACTGCTGAGTCACTGTCCCGTACCTGTGAAACCTGACCTCCGCCTGCCTCTCCACTCCACACTGTGCAGAGGGCCTGCAGCCTACATGGGTCATTGTTACATGCCTTATTTAAATCAGAAAATAAAGGTACTGTATGTAGTTTGTTCTCTTACAGTTAAAAAAATAACTACAATCACAACTGAATTTGTGTCTTCAGCAGATCGACTCACATCCGAGGTTTTCTCATTCTCAGTATATGACAGGCCGTGCCGCATGTGAAAGCTCAGAGAGAATACTTTAGGTGTAAACCAGCTGGATTTCAGAATAGAAACCCAAATGAGAGACTCATGTGATGCTTTTCTGTTTCAGAGCTCGGCACTGGCCCACTCTTCAAGTGCTGCTAGGACCTCTGTCCAGGTGAAGTGGAGACCTGCGAGTAACCGGACTGTGCAGTTCTAGTAAGTCCTCTCTCTTCCTCTCTGCTGTCTATAACCAGAAACTAATGGTAATAATGAAAAACGTCTCTCTAGTGCCACCTTCGTGAAGAGTAAAAGCACATACTGGGTGGCTGTGGCCAGTCCTAAGGTCCAGTTCACTGGAGAGTTCGACGGCAATTTAGACTCCTCCACAGCCCGGCCCACCAGTTTGCCTGCCGCTGGACTGGTGAGTCTCATGTAGCTCTGGAGTCCAGACGTTTTAAATGAATATTAAAGCATTACACCCACAGAGGCAACTGTTTCACACAGATGTCCTAATGTTTGGACATAAAGCAGTGGGGTTTCCTCTCTAAGGCACATTTGCCTGTTACAGCTCTGATCTATGACTTTAGGTCAACACTGTCATCAGCAGGGCAAAGGGAAGGTGCAGGATGCTTTATTCACCCACAGAAACGCACTGAACCATCCCACACCATACCCAGTTCTTTCAAAGGTCCCATATTATGCTTTCTTCTGGCTTTGGAACAGCTCAGCTCATTCAAATATCACATTAGGTTTGTACAATAACATGTTTGCCACCAGAGGAGCAAGTACTGAAGCAATACAAAGCCTACAAAGAGCTGCTAACCTCAGGCAGAGACACACACACACACCACAGCAGAGCACTTCCTGGATTACCACTTATGACATCACAAGGTGGAATCAAGCATTTTTACATCTGACAACTGCGACATGCGTCAATGACACAAACACTCCAGGTATGTTTTTTTTTTTTTAAGCAAAAGTTTGATTTAGCATCATATAGGATCTTTTAATTGGACTATACGGCATTATCATAGACCTGCACAACTTCTATGACAAATGAAGAAGTACTAAAGTCTAGGGCTGTAACGATATCTGAGTCTCCTGATATAATATCGTCACACTATGAATCTCACTGTACGATAGTTATGGCAATATTGTGGGAAAGCTCACGATATGTTGGGGAGGCTCACGATATTACGATATTCTACATAACAATTTATTGTCATTTATTGTCATTAGGGACGGAACAATGTCCAAATCTCTCTGTACGATATTTTCACCATAAACATCTCATGATATGATATTTATTGCAATATTTTGTGGAGGCACAAAACTGAATCTGCTGCTTTTTCCTCTAAAAATGTCTTCACAGACTTAATCCAAAGAATGAAGATGTAAAAGTGCTTAGAACAGTTATTTCTTCATGTCGTCTGCAGTGAAACGGAGCAAAGGATCATGGTCTATGTAGTTCCCTCTGATTTTTTTTTAGCTATTTCTGCATCAAAACTGTTCATTTAAGCAGAGACTTGGGATTCTATATATTGTGATGGTCCACGATATTACTGTGAGACCTTTGACGATACGATATCACCATATTTTGGTTATGTCACATCCCTAAAAAGACGTGTGCATTCATTAAAAATCAACTAATCAGTGTTGTTAAGTGTTTGCCAGTGATTTTCTTGTGTTCTTGTCTGTCTCATGAACCTCTGTGTAACTGTGTGTCTGTTCCAGATCCTGCTCCAGCTCCTCTGGTACTGGGCCCCGTGACGTCTCCTCTGCCCCATCACCCCCTCTGTGTGAGCTGCACCTTCGCTCCACCCGCAGATCTCATCCTCTAAGCAACTGGGGCTTTTCCGTGGAACTGTGAGCTCGCCTTCGCATTACTGCGTCATCATTTTGCACTGTAACCACAGACTGTATATATAACTGGACATAGCTAATCTGCTAACTGTTGTTAAGTGAGCACGGGGGCGCTTCCGGCTCCATCGACTCCAACTCCAGTTAATTTTGTATTGAAAAAACACCGACCCTGTGGTCAGGCTCCTCATTTCAGTCTTAAAATATTCATTTTAGTCTGCTCTACATGATTCTGATGGTTTAATCACCTCACACCTCACACTCCCTCAGTCCACTTCTTTATACAGTCTGTGCTTGTAACTCAGCGGTAAAACTCTGTACACGTGTCAGGCGTTGCTCAGACCACATCCAGCTTGCATTATTGTTCACTTACCTTGCTTTGTCTTTTAGCAACCTGCAGCCTTCTTCACTTATATGTTTGGAGGTGATAAAACACAGCATATTATTAGACCACCAAAGTGATCTCAAAAATACTCCTGTGACCTGTGATATGGCCTGGAGGCGTCACTTTGTCGTTTCCATGGAGAAAAGTCCTACTGTGTAAAGTTTCTGTCAAATAACATTTCCATGGGGACGAGTAGGTGATGGGCCGTGCACCAGAAAAATGACACAGTGCACCTTTAAATAGTTAAGAACATAAGTGTAATATAATACTGTATGTGTGATGACCTCACCTCTTTTTGGAAAGAGCGAAACAGTGTTGTCACTAACATTTAAAACTTGATGTGATACTAAGGAAAAAGACTCGATACTGAATGTAATTTTCAAGACAAAATAATAGTATTTTCTTAAAGTTCAAGATTACTCTGATCAAATCTTTTTTCAGTATTGATACTTAGGCCTACTAGAGGAAAATGTGCTGCATAGGCCTAGTTGCTTATTGTGATTTGTCTAACCAAGAGAAAGGTGGAAATGCAAAACTGATCCCAGCTATGAAATACCCATTCATATATTTGTATGCTTAGATGTGTGTGCTCCTGTGCCTTATTTATTATGGTTTGTGTGGAGTGACTCTCTCTGTAGTATTCTCTGTAGTACTCTGTGTGGATTAAACTATGTTCATCCAATGTGGCTTGTCTATGTGTTGTTCTTTGGAGGAAAGTTGCGTTTAAAGGTATTTAACCCTATAACGCCAAACGTATCATATTTGATACATGCCCTCCACATGAGCAGTGTGACATTTTTTTCCCTGAAAAACCTGATGTATACAATCAGATACATGCAGTGCACAAATAATCCAACAGTGGGTGTGATTCACTGATTAGAGGGTGCTCCAGTGACAATACAAGATTGCCATAAATAATAATATATGGAAAATGATATTTGAATTTTTTTGTTTGTTTGTTTAGAGGGACCAATAAAGGCTCCAAGTTCAAAGAATTGGAATTTTCTGCCAATTATTTAATGGTGTGGGCTTTACAGGGTTAAAGGTCAAGGTATTATGCTTTGTATTTTCTTTCAACACTTTTGGACACCTCTGTGGCAAGGAAATGGAATAATCTGGTGACTGGGATTCAACCAATCAACTAGTGCCCTCTAGCAGCTTGATGGGGTAACAGCCCTCAGGCCAAAAGTGTCCCTCCTCTGTGTCCTGCAACAGCACAACAGCGTCCTCCAGAGGAAGCCAGGTGAACTTTAGGCACATAACTGCTGCATTGTTGTAAAAATCCTGTTGCATTTCAGAGCTAACTGGTTAACAAGAGGAGCCAACCGCAACCATGGCAACCAGGGACTCATGCTGGATACTTGCATTTTTCACCCCTGTTTGTATACGGGTCAGACCGGCCATTTGTACTGGGTTGGAGTTAATCATAAACCATAAAACATGTAATACAACAAAACAAACAACCTAAAAAACAAACTCCAACATAGACTGACCTGTGTCCTGTTTTAGTTCCTTGATGTTTCAGGAGAGGAAGAGCCAGAGTGTCCCTCCTGTGAGTCCTGCAGCATCACAACAGTGTCCAGGAGGCTCCATGGATACAGGAAAAAACAAACCTGTGCTTAAAAAAATAAAAAGTTTCAAAAACTGCTCAGTGTGTGAGCCAGGCAGCCACAAGAGCAGCCAACCACTGTACAGTACTTCTTTAACATGAACGAAACAAACAAATCAAAACAATCAAGTAGGGTTTTGACAAAGCACTAGTGAGGATTGACTTTCAGAACTTTCTAGTGCTATTTTCAGACCAAATCATAGTCTGTATATAAACGGACATAGCTAATGTGCTAGTTGCTACATTCCAAACAGGAAGTAGACCCTGACTCCCATTGACTTACATTAGGATACTGTGGCTCCTCTCTCTGTACCTGCTGCAATGAGCCTCATCAATGTGGTCTTTATATTAATCCGCTTTACATGATCCTGTTTTTTTTTCTTTCTATTTTATCTGTTTCCTACCCATAATATAAATCCTAGCTCCAAATTCCCTGCTGTAACTATTAGCATCAGGAGCTGCATTGGGTGACGTCACCCTTGCTTAGACCACTTCTTTATACAGTCAATGGACCAAATGCAGTAAAATGCAAATACAGACTGTAAACTAGACGCCGTGTACTGGAGCATTAGGCCTAAATGAAGATTTCCATGTAGTAGAAATGAGCAGTGATGTGGTGGCCCTGTGCTCTCCCTCACAGGACATCTCATCGGTGGGCTGTGGAGAGTCTAAGGTGTGCTTCCAAAACCCTTCAGGCTGTGACCCAGCTCAGAGCCCTGCTAGCTGCTACTTCCTGTCAGCCATGCCGGTGTCCCCTGGGTCCTCTGCCATCCGGTACCAGATGTCTGGCCCCTCTGACGGCTACATCTCCTTCGGCTTCTCAGACGACCGGGAGATGGTAATGTACTGAACATTCAATTCAATTCAATTCAATTTATTTTTGTAGCGCCCAAAATCACAACAACAGTTGCCTCTAAGGCCGTTCCAAGATATGGATGAGTAAAACATACACACAGACATATCAAAACAGGAATAAACAACATTCATGTAAAGCAGCAAATGAAACATGGTCCAGTCATCCCCTGTCCTTAGACCCTCCTTCTCAGCAAGGAAAAACTCCAAAAAACCCAGGATCCTGGGAAAAAGAAGAAACCTCGGGGAGAACTACAGTGAAGGAGAGATCCACTCCCATGGACGGACAGGCTATAGATGTCCAGGCCCGTGGGCCAGTTCAGTATGACCACAGCTACCCAGGTGGGGAAGGAGCCGGGGAGGAGGAGGAGAGGGGTCCAGCTGTCATCAGGCGTCTGAAAGAGTTCCACTCCACAGGGGGAGTGGGACAGGGGACAACATGTGAATAGCAATGAACGAGCTACAGATGAGAACATAGTGAGTGATGCTGATGAGAAAATAGGAGGAAACAGAGGACAGTGCTCAGGTTGCCACACTTCCCCCAGCTTGTTATCTCCTGCGGCAGCTTATCTTAGTGACATCAACTAAGTAACCTGGTCATAAGCTATTCCGAAGAGGAAGGTTTTAAGCCTGGTCTTAAATAAAGAGATCTGCAGTCCTAGTCTTAGCCCTGCGCCTGCTTCTAACTGTCACAAACCTGTCCTGGTCTGGTCCCGGCTGCACGGGATGCTCTCGCTAGCTGCGCTCATGCTAATGCTAACGCGGTCCCTGCTACTGCCTGACTATAACTCGGCTTCAGCGCCTCCAATGAGCGGATCCGCGTTTCTAACTCTGTAACCCTGGCCTCGAGGACGGCCACTACGCTGCACTTAGCGCAACTATCCCTGTCACTATCAAATAAGCCAGGGTTCTCACTCCACATGTGGCAACTAGAACAGGAAAGGGGGGGCGAGAGTTTTAGCCATGATGCTAGGCTAGGCTAGATCAGGCTGAAACTACAAGCTGAAACTACAGAGAGACCACGAATTACGGAGCACTAGATGCTGAATAAACTTCGATGGTTTGACGAAGTGCTCAGGCACTAGTTTAGATGTTGTAATCGTGGATTAACAGATTCAGTAGAGAAACGCTAGTAATACTGCTCGCAAAACAGAATTCACTCACCGGAAATGACGTCACCAGGAAACAGCAACCTGACAACACCTGTTGACAAACCTGTTTATCACAGTGCACTGGAACAGACACATTAAATCGGGCTGTGTGATCTGTGCAAACTCTGTCCTTCTGCACATTTTATAGTTCACTCTTTCCATAAGTTCTACAAAGTCCTGTTAAGTGTCACTATCAGCCAATCACAGCCTGATACCTTTGCCTTTTAACCAATCACCTCTCAAGCCTAAAGGTTCTCTGTTTATCTCACTGTCTCAGCAGTAGAACCATCAGCCTCCTCAGCCTCTCCATCTCCTCTGCTTCACCAACAACACTAGCCAATATTTTCTTCAACAAATCCATCATTCTCTTCATTCATCTCTCCATAGACTTATAACTGACTGTCATTTGTGTCTTTTCTCCAGGGGAATGATGACATATACATTTGTGTTGTGGACAGCAGTGGGCAGGTGCAGCTGCAGCGTGCCTTCTCCACCGGGACCACCAGACCACAGACAGTTTCTCTGGTAATACTTTCATTTCAGAGTTGAGAATGTGGTGATGCTCTAAATCTGTTAGCAGTGCACCTATCGTGGATTGTGTTATACTAATAACCAGATTTAAATTAGCCTTAAGAAAGCATAAACCAAGACTTACTAAGCCTGAATCATTTGGACTAAATCTTCACTATGAATTTTGTCTTTCAAGCTTTATTAAAGGACCTATATTAATATTGACTCTTATGAGCTTCAAGTTGTTATAATGTTGTTATAGCCCCATACCATAGTTTTGTTTTATTTACTTCTGTTTGAGTAACTCTGCATTATTCATTTGTAGATCTCCAAAAGCTCAAAATGGTCTGTTCCACGTTGCGATGTCATGAAGCAGTAGTTTTCGAGTTAGCAGCTTTTTTAACTTTTGTTCAGTAGAGATGGGCAATTCTAATTCTGAAATCACTGAAATGATTCTACTGACTGCACTTCCTGTATTACTACATTACACCACAAGGTGGATTGTTTTTTGAGAGAAGAACTCGAAATGCAAAGTGGTTGTGTATCAAACACGTGTTAAACAAAACACATCTCAGGCACATTTGTGATGAGGAAACAACATTATAACAGGAAATAACATAATATGGCCCTGTTAATAAACTACTTCATTCTGAATCTTTCTTCATGGTTTACTCATGATAATGAAAGTGTTTTGTAAAGTGGTACTAAATAGAGGCTTTGAATAATACAAGAGATGATGTTGTTTTCCAGGGTAACGTTTCAGACATACAGACGTCAGTGCAGGACGGAGTGATCAGATGTTCCTTCAGTTCCTTCACCTCCAGCATCTCCACCGAGAGGAGCAGCAGCCCCACCTACTACCTCCTGTACGCATATGGACCCAGCAACAGCGGTGAGACCCAGCTGTGGGGAGGCCTTATGCATGTGGGCTCAAACACATGGGATGGTAGTTTGTCGTGGTAATAACCATCCCAGAGTAAACTATAGAAAATACTCTCATGTAAGACAAAGAGCTCATGTAGTTTTGTCCTAGTACAGAGACGTTGTAAAGGCAGGGTTCAAATGTGGCACTGCGTCCTGTCTGCATCCATTTAAACCAGCAAGTGCCCTGGTAGCATGTTAGTTGTTGATAGCTTTATGATTTTGGATGCAAGAATGTGTTGGGAGGAAAGTGAGGAATAACTTAGATCACTTTTTTGGACAGTAAAAACCATATGGAGCTACAGTGTATTTAATTATAGCCTAACAACAGCAATAATAACAAAACTAATCTGCTTTTATTCCTGTACGATACATTGTGTGCAGCAATCTGAGTGCCTGTGCAATACTTTATGTCAGTTTAAATGAATTAATAAATAGTTAAATGATAAAATGTCTGACAGACATCCCATAATAATCCTGTGTGTGCTGTGTCTTCGTACAGGACAGATCCAGAAGCACGTGGGGACATTTGTGAGTCGGAACAGAGTGGACGTCACCAAACCAGGACCGGTGCAGAGCTCCCAGACGCCTCTCATCATCAAATCCCACGGTGAGGCCTGGACACGCATCAGAGGAGCAAGTGTCATTAGAAATATCTCAAATAATAATAATAACTCATTCATGATTCCATTTCAATCAGTCAAAAAGTACAGCCTGCTCCTGCTTAGTCTGAATACTTCAATCCATTATTCAAAAGATTATTTTTTCAGTTAGAGCTGGGTGATATAAAACCATATGTTATGCCATACTGTGGAATATTACAGCCAAAGCAACATTTCTATGGAAACAGGCAGGAGGAGGCTCTCCAGTAGGCCAGATAACAGTCAGGTTTGTGGAGATGCAAGCCTGCTGTCTGTAACAATACATACTGGCTTTAAACCATAAACTGTATATATAAATGGACACAGCTAACGAGCCGCCGTGTTTCAGATTGGACGATTGTGTGAGGCTCTTCCGGCTCCTCATGACTCTGGCTCCCTCTGCCTTACATTGGGATATTGTGGCTCCCCTCTCTGTATCTGCTGCTGTGAGCCTCGTCATTTTGGTCTTAAAATACTTGTATTAACCTGCCATCCTGTTTTATTTTTCACTATTTTGTCAGTCAAAAAAATCCTATTCTTAATATAGAGAGAGCCTGACTCCAAATTCACTGTAACCCTGAGCATCTCGAGTCTCATTTGAGCAGCACTGAACGCTGGGGGTGACGGGACACTTGTGTGGTCCACTTTTTTGTACAGTCTATAATGGCAGTTTTAACATTTCTTTCTTCAAAATGTGCCAGAGGATTGGCTGTAGACCTCTGCAGAAACACCCCAGAAATGACTAAATCTCAGTCTTGATTCAAATGTAATTAACAGCACAGCCCTACACTTTCAGCTGGGTTTAATCAGAGAGGGGACACAAGAGAACATGTTCCTTCACCTCGCATACACAGACCTGAACCTTTTCCTCCAAAAACATGTCATGTTATGGCACTTATACCTGCGCTTTCTTATTTCTGCTCAAATTCACAACTACTTATCACTTTTAAGTCAGACACGACAGCTTCTCAACTCTTTCCGCTTGCCCCACAGCACAGAGCCTTTATTCACAGATTCACATAGATCCATAATCTTCTCTCTCATCAGGTGCTTTGATGGTGGTGGCCTGGATGTTCATGGGATCCCTGGGTATGATGGTGGCCAGGTTCAACAAGAAACTGGCTCCGGGTCACAGGCTGTGTGGGAAGGACCTGTGGTTTGTGGTGAGTGTGCACACTATACTGTCTGTAAATCTCTCAGGTGAAAAAGCAGCTGAATGCACAAGAAGCTAAAGCTATGTCCAGGACAATGGCCCGATCTCACAATGCAATTCATAAATTAAAGGTAAATTAAAGTGAATCAAAGTTCTTCCTCACTTACCTTATGAATCCTGAGGATCCTAATTATTCACCAAGAAGAGTTTATCACAGTTTTTTTCACCGGACCAGAGCTAAGTTCTGCCGTGAGAGCTAACAACAACCAGAATGCAAATGTGCACTTCTAGATTCTCAGACAAAAACCTCTTTAGATTAGATTAAATGCAGACAGTTCACAGTGGATTTAATTCTGCCCTGAAGAGCTGCTTATACAATACATCTGTACTGAGAGACACATTTAGCCACAATACATGGGAAAAAATGAGTACAGGCCAATGCAGCTAAAGCCACTACATAACTGTGTGTGTGTGTCTGTGTGTGTGTGTGTGTGTGTGCATGTCTGTGTGTGCGTGTGTCTATCTGTGTGTGTGTGTGTGTAGGTGCACGTGTTGGTGATGTGCGTTACCGTGGCAGCCACCATCACCGCCTTCGTCCTGGCTTTCGTGGGTGGACGCACCTGGTCTGGGGTCAGTCTCTCTCCACACCTCAGCTCTTCTGTTAAGTGCACAGTTAAAGCAGGAGTGTAATGCTGTTGTGTGCCTGCAGGGGGCGCACCCGGTGTTAGGCTGTCTGGTCATGATCCTGTCCTTCCTCCAGCCACTAGGGGCTCTGGCACGATGTGGGCCTCACCATCCAAAGTGAGTGCAAAGCTTAATCTTTATAATCTTTATAGTCTCACTAACTGCCGCTCACTGCTGTGTCGAGTAACTTCGATCAGCAGTCCGTGGACAGCAGCCGTACAGCAAAGCTTTTGGTTTTATCTGGGTGGTGTTTGAAGATTTCTCCACAAGAGAAGAACTCCTGACACTACTGCCCTTAAAGACAACTACACTGTTGACATTGATAACATGGCGAAGGAGTTTTCTGTGCAGAAAAAGATACCACTGGAAGAGCTGACGGGGCCCCTGCTCTGATCGGCCGACATACAGGTTTCACTCAATGTAAACGTGACACAGACTGCCCAAAATGTCTGCATTACCACATCATCATTCACCAGCAGGCGTTATGAGCAAAAGTGATCGGCTTCGGGCACATGACTCCTTTTGTGAAACACATAAACAACAGACGCTCCAAAGCAGAACAGCACAGGATGGTCAGGTGCTATTGGGGGAGATGTCAGCTGAACATGGAGAACATGGAGACCTGCTGCTACACACAGAAACCAGTGGCTCAGCAGAGGACAATTTTTACTTTGTTTTTTTTTTGTGTGTCACTTTTGGCTGAAATCAAAGAGTTCATGAAGTCCAAAGGTGATGACGTCTCACTAGAGGACGCAGAGTGGACACGTGACCTTGCATTGTTGATGAACATTACTTAGAAACTAAACCACTTGAACCGGCAGCTGAAAGGCAAAGATAAGACTGTTCTTGATATAACAAGGGCTTTAAATACATGTGAAGCCAAGATGAACATTTTCTTTGTGGACTTGCAGAGGAAAAAAAGTGTTGCCCTTTCTCTCTGTGCAGTCGCTGCCGAAAGACGACGCTTCTGCATCTGAGACATTTGACAAAATTGCAGAAAAGTTCTGTGAAGTGAAGACATAAACAGACTTAGGCAAGAGTTTGAGAACAGGTTTTGTAACCTTGACCAGCTTGAGCCTGGTGCGTCATTCATTTCTGATCCTTTCATGAATGTGGACACAACATGCTTTCCTGACAAGTGCAGTGTTTAACTGGATGGATGATGATGATGAGGAGGAGGCTGGACAGGTGGAGACTGAAATCATAACAATGACCTCCACCTCAAAGCGGACCAGGCTACACCAGACTATTGGTGCCTTGTTGACAGAAGTACAGTGGTGTAGGAAGGCTGCCAGCCTGTTTGGTACTTATCTCTGTCACTCAGTGTTTTCTGACATGAACTTCATCAAGAACAAACACAGAACACGCCTCACTGATGAGTCTGAAGCACTCACTCACAGTTGCCGTGTCAAGTGACCCCAGATTACAACACCCTGGTGAACAGGATGCACTGCCAGTCTTCCCACTAACAGAGAAACAGACACCAGATGTTGTGAGTGGCAACAGGACAGTGCCATGGCAAAGATGAGGACTGAAGAACTGTGTTCAATTTTAAAGTATGTGCATAAAAGTTAGAATTGTGTTAAAAATGCTGCAGATTTGGTCATTAGTTCAAAATGGAACAAGATTTATTTAAAAATATGTAAGTAGATTTTTCTTTAACATTACATAACTGATAAGTTTTTTGAAACATGGTGCACCGTGGTTCATGTTTTGTTTCAAAGGTCAGTGGTTTGGTGAAAATGACGTTCTTCCTGTGAGACGTAGTGATGTGAGGGAACATCTGTATATGTAACGATGCTGACAGTGAAAAAGTGAAAGTGCTGAATACTGATATCTGTTTTCCACCCTGCTCATTGTGGATAATTATTGTGAGAAATCATTAACGTGATCAGCGTCTTCACATAGATGATCATCATTAATCATTATTAATGTCTAACTAAAGGTAAAGTCTTTCAGAAGAGTGAATCACACTGGTGCCCTTCATACGGCTCAGTATCCATGAAATCGCTCTGTTTCAGAAAGGTTGGGGACTCCTGCTGTAGGCTATGGCAGGAAAGCAGTTAGCACTCTTGCCTCACAGCAACAGGGTCCTGGGCTTGATTCCGGAGCGGCGTGGGGCCTTTCTATGTGGAGTTTGCATGTTCTCCCTGTGCGTAGGTTTCCTCTGGATGCTCTGGTTTCTTCTATCACTAAAACATGTACAGGACTCCTCTGAACAAGAGATTCTTCAAATACAAAATCTTGATCTTGTTCCTAAATCAAAATATGAACATAAATAACAGACCAATCAGACGCCTTCATTCCCAGAGGCACTACGGCCTAGCGTTAGCAACAGGTTTGATTGACAGCTTGTTGTTGTTTGCACGTAACAGAACATAGAAACATAAATTAATGAGTTAAATTTACTTTTTAAAGTTTGATGATAAAAGCTAAAAGTTTCCTTATTATTCTCAAGAATCACTGAAATACAGCGGTCTGTGCAGGTGCAGAGTATCACTGCCATGAGGAGGGTGGACATATTTAACAACCTTAATCATGATTGGCTCTTGTGGTTGCTATGATACTCGCAGTTGGATTTCCAAATATGGAGCCTGGCTCCAAATTCATTCGAGCGGTGCTGAACGCTGTGGTGATGTCACTGAGTCCACTCATATATACTATACTCTATGAGTGCGCCTCAAGTGGCCACTAACGTTTACCATGATAAAGTTAAGTGTGGTAAAAAAAAAAAAAAAAAAAAGATGGAGGTCTTCAGGAAGCCCACACACACTGAGCAGTACCTGCGTTTTGATTCACTCCACCCACTGCAGCACAAAGTTGGAGTTATTTGGACACTAAGACACAGCCCTCAAGTGGTTCCTACAAACACTGAGGGAAGAACAACATGTGCAGAATGCCCTCTGTTTGTAGAGATCAAAAATGTGCTTTCAATAAAATAAAGAGAGATAAAGATAAAAACAAAAACAAAAAACAGGACAACAGAGAATCAGAACCCAGGAGAACCTGGGCGACTCCAAACCTAAGACCTACCTACCTAAGAAAACAATAGGGGAGCCAGGTCAGGCCCAGAGGTGTGAAAGCTCCATTCTGGCCCTGAATGATTCTGAATATGAGCCACACTCAGAGCGAGTTCAGTAGGCCGAGCGAACAACAGAAACTGTAAACAAATAGGTCTATAGGCAGTTTCAGCTCCTCTCAGATTTACAGCACCACCAGTGTCCAGAACTGAAGCAGCAGCAAAACATATTCCACCAAAAAAAACTTTTGTCCAGTTGACAAATGGAATTTCTCCTTTTGCCACTTAACAATTAAGTTACTCATCACTATAACCAATATAAACTCAACCTATACCTATAAACTCAACCTATACGAATGTTTATTTTGTCCTAACCGTGTTCTAACTGCTCCATTTTCATTGACTGGCCACATGAAGCCAAAGTGAACAGATGAAAGGATTTTAAACCATGAGATTCATACTGAAGGTTTGTGGGCCTAATCCAGACCAAATAATAATGAGGCTCAGCATGGAGATTCCTTTCAAAATCAGTGAATGTCCCATAGAGTTACTTTATATATGCCCCTCTGTCTGAAATGACATCACATTCTAGAACCTGAACTCAACCTGTTCATCAATCCTGTTTTCCAGGCGCTTCTTCTTTAACTGGGCTCATGCTCTCAACGCTCTGGTAATAAAAGGTTTAGCAGGTGAGACTTTCTCAGTAAATGTCTAATCTTGTTTCCTACATTTATTTGAATAACTCACACATTCTACGCAGTGGCGGCCATTTTCACCGGACTGCAGCTGATTGACAGTTCTGAGAGCCAGTGGCTGCCGAAGGTGATGGGAGGGTTTGTGGCGTGGGAGGCCGTCTACTTCCTCCTGTCGGACCTGAACTTAAAGTGGAGCCAGAAGAGTGAAGGTACAGAACGCTTTGGTTTGGGATACACCTGTTTGACATTCATTTCACTGAGTAACACTGGACACCACATGGACTCTTGGGAGATTTAAGTTATAATAATGTTCCCTCCTCAAAAACTCCTGAGTTGTGTTTTGGTTCATTCACATGTTTGAGCAGTTCCTTCATCATTACTCTGTCTACATCTCCAAAGTTCAAAATGCTCTGTTCCACCTTGTGATGTCATGTAGTTTTTTAAGTTAACAGCAAATCCAGCTTTAATCAAACTGCTTTAAAATACACTAGAATAACTTTAAATCGCTGCAGCTTTAAATGTGTTTTAAATGTCTTTTCTTGAGATGAGATTTCATAGAGTCTGTAACATATTCTGATGCACCGAGGAGCAAAGAAGTTTTGTCAAGGCTAAAACATTATCCTCCACTTGAGGCCTACTGAGGCCTCAAGTCTACATTCAATCTGCGTTCCTCCCCTGACCTATGGTCATGAGCTCTGAGTAATGACTGAAAGGACCAGATGCCGATACAAGCGGCTGAAGTGAGTTTCCTCCATGTCCCACTGGAGGCCCCGGAGAAGGCCCAGAACAAACTGGAAGGACTATGTCTCTTGGCTGACCTGGGAACGCCTTAAGGTCCCCCTGGAGGAGCTGGAGGAAGTGTCTGGGGTGAGGGAAGTTTTGCAGTCTCTGCTTAGACTGCTGCCCCCGGGACCTGGCCCCAGATAAACATAAGAAAATGGATGGATGGATAAAACATCTGTATCTGTAAGTTCAATGCTAGGAGGATGTATGGAGCGTTTCCTGTGTTACCACTTGATGACATCACAAGGTGCAGTAGAAAGTTTACAGTTTGAGTAAAGAACTCAGCATAAATCTGCAAGTTTGTGTGTTAAACATGTGTGAATGAAACAAAAGTCTCCAGGTCTGTTTATGATGGGGAAACTACATTAGAACAAAAGCATTATATCAGTACTGGGGATGAGAAAAGGTGAAAGACTGAAATTCCTATTTTTACATCAAAGCAAAGGCAGTGGACATGTCTGTGGAGATTAGAAGAATGGGGTTTAAGTAACAGTATAGTTCATTATTGTGCTGATAACACTCTACACCAATGAGGTATTGAGCTTGTCCAATTTCACCTCGTGTGTTAAACAGCTGATCACACTCCAGCCAATATTCCACTGACATGATTTTGTGAGGAAACTGTGTCAAAGATATTCAGAAGGACAGTTCCCATGATACACCTCACCACACAGTGTGCAGTATTATGTAGTGTAACATACAGAATCACTCCGCCCCCTCTCAGTTTAACACTAAAGCGTCTGACAGTTTGAACCTGAGCTCTGCTGAAGGATCTGTGATTTAATGTCATTTGGACAAACTCAGCAGATGCACAGACTCCAGTAAACACCGAAAACTGCATCAGACAACATCATATCTGAAGGAGCTGCAAGAAACAAATGTTCAAATCACATTTTACATAAAGCCTTTATTTTTTGCTCTCTTTAGACTTACTCACAGTGGGAAGAACTTTTACAATAAATAACAGCCTACTTTTACACTCAGATGGGACTGTTACTGTTACTATTACTTCAACCAAAATATTATCCAAGTAGGGATTAAAAGTACCGTATTTTCCGGACAATAATAATAATAATAATAATAATAATAATGCATCAGTTTTATACAGCGCTTTTCAGGACACTCACAGACGCTTTACAGAGCATTATTCATTCACTCCAGACCCGGTGGTGTAAACTACTATTGTAGCCACAGCTGCCCTGGGGCAGACTGACGGAAGCCACTACTTTTGTCCCAGGCTTTGAACCATGTGACTTTTACAAAGGAGCGGCTTTTCTGTGGATTTTTCTTCCACCACTAGGGGCGCTCTAACCGGAATTTCAAAAACAAGATGGACGGAAAATTAATGCAAAGAAGAATACGCTACTTTTTATTTAGCAGATATAACACACACGACAAATTATTAACTGGTAATTTTCAGTTCCTCGCCCCGTCATCATGAAAAGCACGAAGGAGTTTGTATGATGCAAGTTTTAAGTTGAAGGCATCGATCTTGCTCCAGGAAGGAAACGGCTGTAGAGCTCTGCACCCACGGGACCATGGATGTAATAAGAGCATCTGAAAGAACATTCTGAAAGAACATTCTGGAAGCTTCTTGCGGGAGCGGTACTGAAGACTGTACATTTTTGTACATTTACAGTACAAAATCGTTCTGTAGATGCAGTAAATATCTCATTTTTCAACATGGATATCAGCGGCTTATAGCCCGGTTGCGGCTTGTATAACTTTTTTCTTAATTAAAATAATAATAATAGAGTGGATGCGGCTTATATACCGGTGCCTCTATAGTCCGGAAAATACGGTATAATGTCATCAAACAACTCAAAGTAGAATTCCTCAGAGGCATGTAACAGAGCACACCTCTGCTAATATAATATATCTTTTTATTTTACAGATCATCTACTACAAGAGGTAAGGACCAAAGTCAGTAAAATGATGTTGTGTAATCAGACATATTGACCCCACATGCTGTGTTCAGGTTATGGGGCGTCCCCTGGTTCCTGCGCTCTTTGTCCTGGGGAACCTGGCCTTCCTGGTGGCTCTGCTGGTCGGCATCGGCATGTCCTGACCACCACTACTGCACTCACAATCCATCTGATCTAATCATACTGTGACATGTTCTTTTATATTTGGGGAGTGATCAGTAAAGTGAAGAACAGAATAAAACATTCAAGTGGGACTAAACACCTAAACTCCTCCTCCAAACCAGATAGAGCTGCTAAACTGAGCACTACCTGAAGGACTAAAGGGGGGAGTGAGGAAGGAGGCGGGTCTGGGGGTATAAGGAACAGTGTGATTGGTCTAACAGGTCAAACTCTGCCCCTGTCCTGAGTGATGTCACATAGTACTTGAAATCGCAATGTCCAGTTTGCACAAAAATGGCCAAGAATTAAAGCAGTAAACATTGTTATTCACATATTGGTTTGCACAGTTTAGTAGCAAAAAAGAGTTGGTTTAGAGTTTAGTTCCACTTTAAAAGAGCCTGTACCTGATTTTGAACCATGAGCATGTTTCAGTCTGAACTAAAGCCGGGCGCACACTGTGTGATTTCTGCCTCTTTTTGAGCCGATATTTCACTTGTGAGACTGTTTTTGGGGTCGGGCCGGGTTTTGTCTTGTGTGTCATGCTTCGTGTAGTAAACATGGGGTAACGAGAAGTGATTAATACCTCACGACTCCTGATCAGCCATCGTAGGTCATCAGAATATCAAACCTGTTTGAAATCGCCTCTCGTGAGGGTTTCACTGCTGAAGTAGTTTGTATAATATGAAAACGTGTCGTGAGCTGTGAGCTTTAAAACTGTGATTTGGTCGAACAGTTTGAGCTGAGGCTGAAACCATCAGAAACATCTCACAGTGTTCCCCCGGCATTAGTCATTTCTGTGCACCATGACATGGGATGCAGTGTCTGGGATCAGGCAGGTGGTTTCCCGTGATGTTTAGCAGCACTGGCCATTTGTCAGTCCCTGTACTTGTGGAGACGTGTGTGTTTCTACACTTCATCACACTCTGCGCCTAAGTGCTGTTCCAATTCAAAGTCCACTTCTCCTGTTCTGCTGGGGGAGACATCTGAGGGGACTGCTCTGTACTCAGCCCAGTGTATTATTCACAATGCACTGAACACACCTGCAGCCGAGTGAGCAGAGCTGCAGTGTCGACCCCATGGCTACAGTGGAAATGAATGCACTTTATTACTGCATTAGAATAACAGGTGTAAATATGTCAGAGAAGCTCATTGGATTCTGAAGACTTAGAACACCCTGAATTCCTCTGAAAAAACTACACTGAACTGACCATAGCTCAGATAGACTCACACATGAAAAGTTGAGCCTGTCAGTAGCTTCAGAGAAACTGATGTGGGAAAAGGTTCTGTTTTCCAGTCTAATTGTTTCTTATTGAACAGCTTTTACCATAGTGCACGATAAAGAGGAACATTTGAACACAAACTCATTTAAATCAGGTCCAGGCCCTTGGATCAGCGGCGCTCTGTTGTCCTCTGCTGGTCACTTCCTGTATGATGCCAGAAATCAGAGAAATTGTCATTTTTTTCACATTACATTTTATATTTACATGGCAGAGCTCTGGATAATGAGCTCTTTTAAATTGGACTTGTTATGCTGTTTTTTAACTAATGAATATTGATATGTTTTCAAACTCTTATTTTGTATATTTATCATGAAATACATTAAAGTCGTCTTACACTGAACAGGCTCTGCTCGGCCTCCTGCTTTTGTCTTATGTGCTCAAAGAAGAATGTAGAAGCACTTTTATTTCTCCAGGGCTGTTGCTTAGGGACTGGAAAATAAAGAAGATCTATTGGTTACACAAATACACATGAGGCAATACCAAACATGTTTCTAATACTTACAGATCAAAACAAGTCTCAGGTCTGTGTTCATGACCTAAACCAGAGCAGAAGCTTCTCCAGCCAACTTACCAGTCAAGTCTGTGGAGAGTCTCTCATTGCCAATGTTTCATCACTAAAACACATGAAATGTAATGTGCTTGTATTTCATCAGTAAGAAACTGTACTTCACCATCTAAACCCACTGAAAAGCCCCAAAGTGCTGAGCAATGTCCCATTATCCTCAAAGTGCATCACAAACATCAGGAGACTGTTCAGCACCAGTGGTTCTCAAACTGGGGTCAGGACCCTCTGGGGTCATGAGGCTCTGACCTGGAGGTCACACATAACTTTATCACTTTTACATATTTTAAATGTATTTGATTTCATTGAAAACTGAGGGTTTTTTTCTGAAATGAGGTCAAACAGCAGCATTTCAGCAAAGGTTAAAAGTCAGTGGTTCAGAATGAGCCATAATAAAACAGGCAGATACAGTTTGTGCTGCATTCAAACATGTTTAGAACATGAAACAGTCCATGTTAAACCTCCTCAAACACCTGGAGCTGTGCTTCATTCACATGTTTGAGTCTTTATGATGAGTCTGTGTCACCTCCAAAGCTCCAAACGCTCTGCTCCTTGTGATGTCATGAAGTGGTCATTTTAAGGTTAACAGCTGCTTTTAGTCTCAGTTGAAATTGATTTGCTCTTCAGAATTTTAGAGTGACCCTAAACTGTAGCTTTTAGTTTTCAACATGTTTGTTCATTTGAGACGACACAGAAGGGCCACAGAGCAGTTTAAATGAGGCTAAAACCATTCAGCTGTAACTTTAATGTTTGACAATCCCAGGGCTGAAATGAGAACGCAAATGATTCTAGTGAGGGCCTACAGAGTTTAAAAACACAATGGAGCACTTCCTGTATTACCACCTAATGACATCACAAGGCTGGGCTCATACTGTTATCTTCTCAAAAACAGTTTTGTTTCATTCACACATGTTTAACACACAAACCCTGAGAGTTTAGGTTCTTCTCTCGAACAGAAGATGCTCTGTTACACTTTGTGATGTCATCAGGGAATACAGGAATTGCTCCGCTGTGCTTTTAAACCCCATACGCCTTTCCATATGAAAATGTACATCCTTGAATTGCCCGTCTCTGCTGAATTAAAGGTAAAAGTTCACTTCATGACATCACAGTGAGGAACAGAACATACACCTCAGGAGACGTAAACAGACTAAACGTGTTACTCAGACACATTTGAATGAAACGACACACAGCTCCGGGTGTGTTTTTGATGAGGGACATTAGAACAGCTCCAAACAGCCCAGTGGAGCCGCCCTGCTCCACCCGAGCCCCACCTTCAGCACCACAGGAGCTCATGCAAATCCAGCTCAGACTGCACAGGCTCTCAGACCACATGGTGAGTCACGTTCACTTTACTACAAATATTAGTCTAAAAAGTGATTCTTCTGTTGAATTACTGCTGTTCGGTGAATCAGAATTCTGCTTTTGAACTTGAGCTAAAATAAGTGGGGTCAAAAGGTCATATTTTTCCTGAAGTGTTATGTAGTGTTTTTTATCCCACACTAAAACATAGACTGTGTTAGAAGAAGCTTTGTTCACCAGGTCAGTATCGTGTTCAGGGATTCACCGATACTGATACTTGTATTGTGTATCAGTGCCGATACTTCTCCTGGTGGGGCCTTTATTTGGATGTAATAAGACGACAGGCTCAGCCTCATAATGTTCGAACCTTTATTTAAACAGAGCTGTTAGTACTGAAAGTAATAGTATATAGTAGTAGTAATAGTAGTAACAGTAGTAATAGTAGTAATAGTAGTAATAGTAGTAATAGTAGTAATAGTAGTAATGGTAGTAATGGTAGTAATAGTAGTAATAGTAGTAATAGTAGTAATAGTAGTAATAGTAGTAATAGTAGTATTGGTAGTAATAGTAGTAATGTGAAGGATAAGTAACAGTTACATAACACTCTCTCTCTCTTCTGTAGTGAGGATTTAGTTTTACAGAAATAAGTGCTGTTTTCTGCCCCTTCACTGGTATCAGTTAATATTGGGTATCAGCTGATATTATTAATCATAGTATTGATAGTGGTATTAGTATCAGTATCATTTGACAAAGCTGGCTCAGTGCATCACGGATTCTGGTGGGTGTTGTCATTCAGAACTGTGGGTCAGTCCAAACCAAAGGTCCATGGGGCCATATGAGAAACAGAACATATTGTGGAGAGTCAAAATGCTGAACTCACTTCTGCATAATATGAACTGTATTTCGATATAAAAAGCAGTAAACAGCATTTTTGACCCACTGGTCAGACTGGGAAGAGTTTATGTTATGACTAAGTAATGAAAAAGTGACGTTTAGCCATGTTCGAATGTTGTTTCCTCCTCAAAAACAGACCTGGAGCTGTGTTTTGTTTCATTCACATGTACTCGAGTAACTCTGTATTATTCTTTATTATTAGTCTGTCCACATCTCCAAAGCTCAGAATGTTCCACCTTGTGATGAAATGATCCAAATGAGTCTAGATTCTACAAACACAGTAGTAGTACTCTGTTACATTTACTCAAGTAACTTTTTTAATACAGAGTAATATTTACTACAACAGTACTCTGAGTAATATGTAACAGAGTAATATATAGTACAGTGTAACCATACTCTTACTTGAGTAATATATAGTACAGTGTGAAAGTACTCTTACTCAAGTAATATACTGTAGTGTAGCAGTACTGTTACTTGAGTAAAAGTTGTGCTTCCTCTTCACTGTGAGTGGAAAGTGACAAAAGCTTCATGTGGACAAACTGAAATGATCAGAACGTTTGTGTTTCTTGCAGCTCCTTCACATGTGACTGAGTTTGGCTCATTTTGTGTCTGTGCTTTAAACACACCAGAATTTACCTGATGATTATTAACTTCATATGAATCAGATTTCACGCCCAGACAGTTACTCCTAAATTTTTTCTTTCTTTTACTTGAGTTGTCGTTTCCCCTATAACGTTTTTTTCTCTCGTGTAATTTCTTGTGTGTCATTTCTTTCTCCATGAAGTTCTCTCAGATTTATGGTGGAGCAGAACTGCTCTGTGTCACCAGAACCATCACCATAAATCTGAGCTAATAACAGTCCAAATAACATGGAGCCAGTTTGTCATGAGGAGTTTACACTGTAGGTGTAAAAGTTGTGTGAGTGATGGTGGTGGTGGTCAGAGGGACCGTTGGTTTGGCAGCCGCACCTCTGTCAGTCTGTCCCAGGGCAACTGTGGCTACAACAGTAGCACCACCACCGGGTCTGGAGTGAATGAAGAATGCTCTGTAAAATGCTGTGTAAAGCACTTTGGGGACATGTGTCTGTGGAAAGCACTTTGGGGACATGTGTCTGTGTAAAGCACTTTGGGGACATGTGTCTGTGGAAAGCACTTTGGGGACATGTGTCTGTGTAAAGCACTTTGGGGACATGTGTCTGTGTAAAGCACTTTGGGGACATGTGTCTGTGGAAAGCACTTTGGGGACATGTGTCTGTGTAAAGCACTTTGGGGACATGTGTCTGTGGAAAGCACTTTGGGGACATGTGTCTGTGTAAAGCACTTTGGGGACATGTGTCTGTGGAAAGCACTTTGGGGACATGTGTCTGTGGAAAGCACTTTGGGGACATGTGTCTCTGTAAAGCACTTTGGGGACATGTGTCTGTGTAAAGCACTTTGGGGACATGTGTCTGTGTAAAGCACTTTGGGGACATGTGTCTGTGTAAAGCACTTTGGGGACATGTGTCTGTGGAAAGCACTTTGGGGACATGTGTCTGTGTAAAGCACTTTGGGGACATGTGTCTGTGTAAAGCACTTTGGGGACATGTGTCTGTGTAAAGCACTTTGGGGACATGTGTCTGTGGAAAGCACTTTGGGGACATGTGTCTCTGTAAAGCACTTTGGGGACATGTGTCTGTGTAAAGCACTTTGGGGACATGTGTCTGTGGAAAGCACTTTGGGGACATGTGTCTGTGTAAAGCACTTTGGGGACATGTGTCTGTGTAAAGCACTTTGGGGACATGTGTCTGTGGAAAGCACTTTGGGGACATGTGTCTGTGGAAAGCACTTTGGGGACATGTGACTGTGTAAAGCACTTTGGGGACATGTGTCTGTGGAAAGCACTTTGGGGACATGTGTCTGTGGAAAGCACTTTGGGGACATGTGTCTGTGGAAAGCACTTTGGGGACATGTGTCTGTGTAAAGCACTTTGGGGACATGTGACTGTGTAAAGCACTTTGGGGACATGTGTCTGTGGAAAGCACTTTGGGGACATGTGTCTGTGGAAAGCACTTTGGGGACATGTGTCTGTGGAAAGCACTTTGGGGACATGTGTCTGTGTAAAGCACTTTGGGGACATGTGACTGTGGAAAGCACTTTGGGGACATGTGTCTGTGGAAAGCACTTTGGGGACATGTGTCTGTGGAAAGCACTTTGGGGACATGTGTCTGTGGAAAGCACTTTGGGGACATGTGTCTGTGTAAAGCACTTTGGGGACATGTGACTGTGGAAAGCACTTTGGGGACATGTGTCTGTGGAAAGCACTTTGGGGACATGTGTCTGTGTAAAGCACTTTGGGGACATGTGACTGTGGAAAGCACTTTGGGGACATGTGTCTGTGGAAAGCACTTTGGGGACATGTGTCTGCGGAAAGCGCTGTATAAATAAACCTGACCTCACCTTTATGTAACACTGGAGCAGGAGCCGCCAGGGGCCCCGTTTAGAGAAGAGCTGCAGAGGGTCAGACGTGTGGGTCAGATGTAGAAGAGAGAGTCAGATTTTTTTTACTGCGTCTTTAAATATAGGCCCGAGGACAGAGAGAGGACAGAGAGAGTACAGAGAGAGAGGAGATAGAAAGAGGACAGAGAGAGGACAGAGATAGAGGACAGAGAGAGGACAGAGAGAGCAGAGAGAGGACAGAGAGAGCAGAGAGAGGACAGAGAGAGAGGACAGACAGAGGACAGACAGAGAGGACAGAGAGAGGACAGAGAGAGAGGACAGAGAGAGGACAGAGAGAGAGGACAGAGAGAGAGGACAGAGAGAGCAGAGAGAGGACAGAGAGATCAGAGAGAGGACAGAGAGAGAGGACAGACAGAGGACAGACAGAGAGGACAGAGAGAGGACAGAGAGAGGACAGAGAGAGAGGACAGAGAGAGAGGAGACAGAGAGAGAGGAGACAGAGAGAGAGGAGAGAGAGAGGACAGAGAGAGGACAGAGAGAGAGGAGACAGAGAGAGAGGAGACAGAGAGAGAGGACAGAGAGAGGACAGAGAGAGTGGACAGAGAGAGGACAGAGAGAGAGGAGACAGAGAGAGAGGAGACAGAGAGAGAGGACAGAGAGAGGACAGAGAGAGAGGACAGAGAGAGAGGAGACAGAGAGAGAGGAGACAGAGAGAGAGAGGAGACAGAGAGAGAGGACAGAGAGAGGACAGAGAGAGAGGAGACAGAGAGAGAGGAGACAGAGAGAGAGGACAGAGAGAGGACAGAGAGAAAGGAGACAGAGAGAGAGGACAGAGAGAGGACAGAGAGAGAGGAGACAGAGAGAGAGAGGAGACAGAGAGAGAGGACAGAGAGAGGACAGAGAGAGAGGAGACAGAGAGAGAGGACAGAGAGAGGACAGAGAGAGGACAGAGAGAGAGGAGACAGAGAGAGAGGACAGAGAGAGAGGAGACAGAGAGAGAGGAGACAGAGAGAGAGGGCAGAGAGAGGACAGAGAGAGAGAGGACAGAGAGAGAGGAGACAGAGAGAGAGGACAGAGAGAGGACAGAGAGAGAGGACAGAGAGAGAGGAGACAGAGAGAGAGGACAGAGAGAGGACAGAGAGAGGACAGAGAGAGAGGAGACAGAGAGAGAGGACAGAGAGAGAGGAGACAGAGAGAGAGGGCAGAGAGAGGACAGAGAGAGAGAGGACAGAGAGAGAGGAGACAGAGAGAGAGGACAGAGAGAGGACAGAGAGAGAGGAGACAGAGAGAGATGACAGAGAGAGGACAGAGAGAGAGGAGACAGAGAGAGAGGACAGAGAGAGGACAGAGAGAGGACAGAGAGAGAGGACAGAGAGAGGACAGAGAGAGAGAGGACAGAGAGAGGACAGAGAGAGAGGACAGAGAGAGGAAAGAGAGAGGACAGATAGAGAGGACAGAGAGAGAGGACAGAGAAAGGACAGACAGAGGAGAGAGAGAGGACAGGAGAGGGGACAGAGAGAGGAAAGAGAGAGGACAGGTAGAGAGGACAGAGAGAGCAGAGAGAGGACAGAGAGAGAGGACAGAGAAAGGACAGACAGAGGAGAGAGAGAGGACAGGAGATGGGACAGAGAGAGCATAGAGAGAGAGGACAGAGAGAGGACAGAAAGAGGACAGAGAGAGGAAAGAGAGAGGACAGGAAAGAGGACAGCGAGAGGACAGAGAAAGAGGACAGAGAAAGAGGACAGAGAGAGGAAAGAGACAGGACAGGAGAGAGGACAGAGAGAGGACAGAGAGAGAGGAGACAGAGAGAGAGGACAGAGAGAGGACAGACAGAGGACAGAGAGAGGAAAGAGAGAGGACAGGAAAGAGGACAAAGAGAGGACAGAGAGAGAGGACAGAGAGAGGAAAGAGACAGGACAGGAGAGAGGACAGAAAGAGGACAGAGAGAGAGGACAGAGAGAGGACAGAGAGAGAGGACAGAGAGAGAGGAGACAGAGAGAGAGGACAGAGAGAGGACAGAGAGAGAGGACAGAGAGAGAGGAGACAGAGAGAGAGGCCATCGAGGGCACAGGCAGAGAACAGAGAGAGGACAGAGAGAGGACAGACAGAGAACAGAGAGAGGACAGAGGAGGACAGATATAGGAAAGAGGAGGACAGAGAGAGGAGGACAGAGAGAGAGGACAGAGAGAGGACAGAGAGAGGACAGAGAGAGAGGACAGAGAGAGGACAGACAGAGGACAGAGAGAGGATAGAGAGAGAGGACTGGAGAGACGACAGAGAGAGAGAAGATAGAGAGAGGACAGAGAGAGGACAGAGAAAAAGGACAGAGAGTGGACAGAGATAGAGGACAGAGAGAGGACAGAGAGAGGTGAGAGAGAGGACAGAGAGGGGACAGAAAGAGATGACATAGAGAGAGGACAGAGAGACAAAAGAGAGAAAGGACAGAGAGAGGACAGAGAGAGGAAAGAGAGGACATAGAGAGGACAGAGAAGGAGGAGAGAGAGAGGAGAGAGAGAGGACATAGAGTGAGCACAGAGAGGACAGAGAGAGGGGACACAGAGAGAGGACAGAGAGAGGACAAAGAGAGGACAGAGAGAAAACAGGAGAGGAAAGAGAGAGGACAGAGATAGGACAGAGAGAGGATAGAGAGAAGAAAGAGAAAGGACAGAGAGATAGGACAGAGAGAGAAAAAAGAGAGGACAGAGAGAGGGGACAGAGAAAGGACAAAGAGAGGACAGAGCAGGACAGAGAGAACAGAGAGAGGACAAAGAAAGAGGACAGACAGAGAACAGAGAGAGGACAGAGGAGGACAGAGAGAGAGGACAGAGAGAGGAAAGAGAGAGGACAGAGAGAGAGAGGACAGTGAGAGCAGATTGAGGACAGAGAGAGAGAACAGAGAGAGGACACAGAGAGGAAAGAGAGAGGACAGGAGAGAGGACAGAGAGAGGATAGAGATAGAGAACAGAGAGAGGACACAGAGAGGAAAGAGAGAGAACAGGAGAGAGGACAGAGAGAGGATAGAGAGAGAGGACAGAGAGACACCAGAGAGAGAGGACAGAGAGAGGATAGAGAAAGGACAGAGAGAGAGGACAGACAGAGGAGAGAGAGAGGACAAATATAGGAAAGAGGAGGACAGAGAGAGAAAACAGAGAGAGGACAGAGAGAGGAGAGAGAGGACAGAGAGAGAGGAGACAGACAGAGAGGACAGAGAGAGGACAGAGAGAGAGGACAGAAAGAGGACAGAGAGAGAGGACAGAGAGAGGACAGAGAGAGAGGACAGAGAGAGGGGAGACAGAGAGAGAGTACATCAAGAGCACAGGCAGAGAACAGAGAGAGGACAGAAGTGGACAGTGAGAGGACAGAGAGAGAAAGGAAAGAGGACAGGTAGAGAGGACAGAGAGAGCAGGGAGAGGACAGAGAGAGAGGACAGACAGAGGACAGACAGAGGGCAGAGAGAGGACAGGAGAGAGGACAGAGAGAGGATAAAGAGAGAGAACAGAGAGAGGACAGACAGAGGACAGAGAGAGGAAAGAGAAAGGACAGGAGAGAGGACAGAGAGAGGAAAGAGAGAGGACAAGTAGAGAGGACAGAGAGAGCAGAATGAGGACAGAGAGAGAGGTCAGAGAGAGAACAGACAGAGGACAGAGAGAGGACAGGAGAGAGGACAGAGAGCGGTTAGAGAGAGAGGACAGAGAGAGGACAAAGAGAGGACAGAGAGAGGACACAGAGAGAGGACAGAGAGAGGAGAGAGAGAGGACATAGAGTGAGCACAGAGAGAGAGGACAGAGAAAGAGGACAGAGACAGGACAGAGAGAGGACAGAGCAAGACAGAGAGAGGATAGAGAGAGAGGAGAGCGAGAGGTCAGAGAGAGGACAGAGAGAGAGGACAGAGAGAGGACAGAGAGAGAGGACAGCGAGTGGACAAAGAGAGGACAGAGAGAGGACAGAGAGAGAACAGAGAGAATACAGAGAGAGGACAGAGAGAGGACAGGGAGACGACAGAGAGAGACGACAGAGAGAGAACATAGAGAGAACAGAGAGAGTGCAGACAGAGGACAGAGAGAGAACATAGAGAGAACAGAGAGAGTGCAGACAGAGGACAGAGAGAGGACAGAGAGAGAACAGAGAGAGTACCGAGAGAGGACACAGAGAGAGGACAGAAAGAGAGGACACAGAGAGAGGACAGAAAGAGAGGACACAGAGAGAGGACAGAGAGAAGACAGAGAGAGAGGAAAGAGGTAGGACAGAGAGAGACAATAGAGAGAGGACACAGAGAGGAAAGAGAGGGGACTGGAGAGAGGACAGAGAGGACAGAGAGAGGGGACAGGGAGAGGACAAAGAGAGAGGACAGAGAGAGGTCAGATAGAGGACAGAGAGAGGACAGAGAGAAGACAGAGAGAGGACAAAGAGAGGACAGAGAGGACAGAGAGAGAGGACAGAGAGAGGATAGAGAGAGGACAGAGAGACAGAGAGAGGATAAAGAGACAGAGAGAGGATAGAGAGAGGACAGAGAGACAGAGAGGACAGAGAGAGGACAGAGAGAGGACAAAGAGAGGACAGATAGAGAGGACAGAGAGAGGACAAAGAGAGGACAGAGAGGACAGAGAGAGAGAGGACAGAGAGAGGACAGAGAGAGGACAGAGAGAGGACAGAGAGGACAGAGAGAGAGGACAGAGAGAGGACAGAGAGAGGACAGAGAGGACAGAGAGAGAGGACAGAGAGAGGGCAGAGAGAGGACAGAGAGAGGACAGAGAAAAGACAGAGAGAGAGGACAGAGAGAGGACAGAAAGAGGACAGAGAGAGGACAAAGAGTGGACAGAGAGCACAGAGAGAGAGGACAGAGAGAGGACAAAGATATAGGACAGAGAGAGGACAGAGAGAGGACAGAGAGAGGACAGAGAGAGAAGACAGCAAGAGGATAGAGAGAGAGGACAGAGAGAGGACAAAGAGAGGACAGAGAGCAAGGAGAGAGAGGACAGAGAGAGGACAAAGATATAGGACAGAGAGAGGACAGAGAGAGGGCAGAGAGAGGACAGAGAGAGGATAAAGAAAGGACAGAGAGCACAGAGAGAGAGAGGACAGAGAGAGGACAGAGAGAGGACAGAGAGAGGAGACAGCAAGAGGACAGAGAGAGGACAAAGATATAGGACAGAGAGAGGACAGAGAGAGGACAGAGAGGACAGAGAGAGGACAGAGAGGACAGAGAGAGGACAGAGAGAGGACAAAGATATAGGACAGAGAGAGGACAGAGAGGACAGAGAGAACAGAGCAGGACAGAGTCAGGCCTAAACATGAAAAGCAGAATGCAAATGGAGCTCGGCACATGTGGGAAAACCCCGTCACATGTGCTCAGTTCACATGTGCTCAGTTCACATGTGCTCAGTTCACATGTGCTCAGTTCACATGTGCTCAGTTCACATGTGCTCAGTTCACATGTGCTCAGTTCACATGTGCATCACTCTCTCTCTCAGTGTCAGATGAAGAAACAGTTTAAGGAACATCTCCACACTCCAACACTCCAAGAGCTTCTCCCACAGAGAAGAAAACACCAGAGCCACAAAACCCTCTGACTCTAACATGAGGCGAACACTTGTTTTACCTGTACATGTTACCTGTACATGTTACCTGTACATGTTACCTGTACATGTTACCTGTACATGTTACCTGTACATGTTACCTGTACATGTTACCTGTACATGTTACCTGTACATGTTACCTGTACATGTTACCTGCACATGTTACCTGTACATGTTACCTGCACATGTTACCTGCACATGTTACCTGTACATGTTACCTGTACATGTTACCTGCACATGTTACCTGCACATGTTACCTGTACATGTTACCTGTACATGTTACCTGCACATGTTACCTGCACATGTTACCTGCACATGTTACCTGTACATGTTACCTGTACATGTTACCTGCACATGTTACCTGCACATGTTACCTGTACATGTTACCTGCACGTTACCTGTACATGTTACCTGTACATGTTACCAGTACATGTTACCTGTACATGTTACCTGCACATGTTACCTGCACATGTTACCTGCACATGTTACCTGTACATGTTACCTGTACATGTTACCTGCACATGTTACCTGTACATGTTACCTGCACATGTTACCTGTACATGTTACCTGCACATGTTACCTGTACATGTTACCTGCACATGTTACCTGCACATGTTACCTGCACATGTTACCTGCACATGTTACCTGTACATGTTACCTGTACATGTTACCTGTACATGTTACCTGCACATGTTACCTGCACATGTTACCTGCACATGTTACCTGTACATGTTACCTGTACATGTTACCTGCACATGTTACCTGCACATGTTACCTGCACATGTTACCTGTACATGTTACCTGTACATGTTACCTGCACATGTTACCTGCACATGTTACCTGTACATGTTACCTGTACATGTTACCTGTACATGTTACCTGTACATGTTACCTGCACATGTTACCTGCACATGTTACCTGTACATGTTACCTGTACATGTTACCTGCACATGTTACCTGCACATGTTACCTGTACATGTTACCTGTACATGTTGCCTGTACATGTTACCTGTACATGTTTCCTGTACATGTTTCCTGTACATGTTACCTGTACATGTTGCCTGTACATGTTACCTGTACATGTTACCTGTACATGTTACCTGTACATGTTACCTGTACATGTTACCTGTACATGTTACCTGTACATGTTACCTGTACATGTTACCTGTACATGTTACCTGTACATGTTTCCTGTACATGTTACCTGTACATGTTACCTGTACATGTTACCTGTACATGTTACCTGCACATGTTACCTGCACATGTTACCTGTACATGTTACCTGTACATGTTACCTGTACATGTTACCTGCACATGTTACCTGTACATGTTACCTGTACATGTTACCTGCACATGTTACCTGCACATGTTACCTGCACATGTTACCTGTACATGTTACCTGTACATGTTACCTGTACATGTTTCCTGTACATGTTTCCTGTACATGTTACCTGTACATGTTACCTGTACATGTTACCTGTACATGTTACCTGTACATGTTTCCTGTACATGTTACCTGTACATGTTACCTGTACATGTTACCTGTACATGTTACCTGTACATGTTTCCTGTACATGTTACCTGTACATGTTACCTGTACATGTTACCTGCACATGTTACCTGCACATGTTACCTGTACATGTTACCTGTACATGTTACCTGTACATGTTACCTGCACATGTTACCTGCACATGTTACCTGCACATGTTACCTGCACATGTTACCTGTACATGTTACCTGTACTAGAGTCTGGAGTTTGCTGCTTTTATGAAATCTATGAAATGCTGCAGAAAACACAGGATTTTGTTTCTGCAGGTCACAAAAACATCTTGAACTCTGAAAAAAAAGGCACGTGGTTGATGCTTATTTCCACTTCCGCCCGCACACTGTAAACTGTCAACTCAAATAAGTGACCAGAACTAAAAAAAAAGAGAGACAACAGACTGCCTCAGTTATTTTAAGTTCATTAATTTAAAAGTCACGATCTTCCAGAACATAAAAGTTTGGACTTTTTGATCACAGCTGAATTAAAAGAGTTAATTTGGCTGTTTTCTTTTAAGGCGACTCAAATATTTTACTTTATTATGACTTTAAATTGGGAGTTTTCAAACCACTGGAATAAGTTTACGTATTCGGTGAATTGTATTTTTGTATGTACTGTATAAATGAAGTTTACTTTATTTATCCCTATTTAAAAAAACAGAAATAACAGGACTTTATTATTCTCAGTGTTTAATTACTGAAATCTACAAAGTTGTGCCTCATCTGTATTTTTAAGTTATGCTCACTTATATCCACAAACTCACCTTTAACCAAAAAATATTACCTTATTACCTTAAAGACCTTATTTGCAAATTTAGAATTACGTTTAAAATCAAACTAAATTAAATAGTCATAATTTATTTTTAAAAGTCACAGAAGAATCAAAGAGCCACACGGCCCTGACCGAGGCCAAACCTTCACACAAAACCTTCTGTGCACCTCCAGATCTGAACCAGGTCAGGCCTCCTGACACTCTGCAGTGCTGGGGGTGTTCTACATGTGTCTCCGTGCTGGAATGTTCAGCAGTGGCCGTGGCCAAACAGTGCACACGTTCGGAGACGGTTGATCCCATGAGCCTGGGGTCTTTCTGCTCAGATTGTGGTAATACAAATCTAAATTTAAAGTCCAACAATCCTCAGACAGAGCAGTGCTTACAGTTAGCATTACCTCCCCAGGGAACGGTGATGACATCAGCTGCAGGTCAAATACTGGTCCAGAGTTAAATACAAACTGAATGGAAGAGGGAGACAGTGGCTCATATATTGTAAAATAAATTTAATCTTAATTACAAAATCACTGGACGGATGGAGAAGTTTCACTTTGCTGATTTGGTTCGAGACAATTCTCCAGTCAGAAAGCAGAATAAGTGCATGAGTCTGTTTCATTGGTGCAGAGTAAAGCTCTGTAGCTCTGGGTATTTGCTCTTTTTTCCAGTCGTTCTTATATGTTTGTGTCTCTGTCACTCAGTCCTCTCCCTCTGCTCTTCACCACAGCATCTGTTTATTCAAATGAGAGATTTGTGGCTTTAGGCTGGAGGTGCTCGGCTCACCTCACCACACAGACTCACTCCAGACTGTGGACTGTGGAATCAGCAAAGGGGAAGTACTGTCCCAAACTGACCTGTGCCCATGTGACGCCTGTGTTTCCTCATCCTGACTTCACTCAGAGGTTTACTGGGATTTATTCCTGTATTTTTTGGACTAATCCTGTATTTTGCTGCTTTTCAAGTGCTCAGAAAATGTCTGTTTTCACATATCCCCTGTCCCCGCCCACTGCTCTGTACTGGGCCTACATACAGGTTAGACCACATGTGTCAAACATGCGGCCCGGGGGCCAGATCCGGCCCTCCAAGACCTTTAATCTGGCCCTCGGCTGATTTTTCTATTAAAATACTTAAAATTTTCAGATTTTTCTGTTAATTTTAGCATAGCAGCGTCTCCGGCGTTTCTGTACGTTGCGACTCCCACCAGAGCAGCACAAATGAAGACTTTCCTCTTTCCAAACGCTCTTAAAGGACGATCGTTTTGACTGTCGACCGTGACCCTCATCAGCAAAATGTCAAAAAATGAGAAAAGCAGATGCTGAGTTCAGGATTTCCCAAGAAAAATAGTCTAATTCTTATTTGTTGACAGAGGTGAATGGGAAATCTGTGCTCAGTGTGTTTGGAACAAGTGGCGTTGCTCGAGGAATATAATCTTAAACACCACTACGAGACACGGAGAAAAATACAATAACTTGAAGAGAGAACTGAGTTTTCTGATCCGGCCCTTTTGGGATCAAAGTAGGCTGCATACGGCCCCGGACCAAAGTGAGTTTGACACCCCTGAGTTAGATGATTCTTCTAAAACACAGTTGACATAGTTAATTGTTCGTTTTGTAATGAGGTCAGCTGATGTGGTGAAGAGGTTCTGTTTTAGGATTTACTGCTTCCTGCTTTATTTTTTGGTTTTCTGCTTTTCTTCACAAACTGTCACTGAAAACTGTTGTACAGTTGTGATGAATATTTACCTCAGTTACACCGTAGATGCTAAAACAGGCTGAAGTCTGTCTGTCTGTGGGCATCACCATGTTTGTTTGGGTTCCTTCTGATTCTGATTCTGATTCTGATTCTGATTGGGCACTTTTGGCTTCTGCAAGAACGTCAGTGCTGATTGGTCTGGACCTTACAGCGTGCACAACATGGATTCTCATGAGTTTGTGAACTCACAAATATCACCAGAATCCATCTTGGTGTGTGATATTACAGTATATACAGTATGTGTATTGTTTTGTGGCTTTTATATATTTATGGAGAATTGTCCTGCAGAAGCCCGGGGGTAGGACTGTGTGAGGGGCCATGTACAGGCTTGTAGGAGGGTTAGGAGGGTTTGCATAGGGCCTGGGACAGATCACTAGATTACTCAAACTGCATGGATGACGTCTAAAACCTCTTCAGACATGTTTCTGATGAGGGAACGTGATAATATAGAACGGCAGAAAGGTGATGTTTCTCCACCAAACAACATAACAATTAGAAAAAATGTTGTCACTTAAGAACCTCCCAGTTTACAAATGTTAGTTTTCCAGTGGAGCCAAAGCAGATCATGTTCTTGACTCTGGGCCAGGCAGAGCAGGCTGTGGTGGGACAGCAGCAGCAGCAGCAGCAGCAGCAGGAGGAGGAGGAGGAGGAGGAGGAGGAGGAGGAGGAGGAGGAGGAGGAGGAGGAGGGAGCTGTGTTTCCTAATATAGGCCTGTGTGTGTGTGAGGGACGTGTGCAGCTCTGTGGACATGTGCACCAGCCTCAGGTCAGGGCTCATCTCTCACACTGTCTGCTCACATGCTCCTCAGGCTCCACACATGCACCTTCTCAGCACCACCTTATGGATGTGACCTTCATGGAGTGAAGATGTCCAAGATCTTCTAAGGTATGGACTCCAGTAACACTTTGTCTCAGGTCTCTTGGGTTGACAGCACCTGAACAGTCACTGAGCAACTAGAAAACTGAAGCTCTGGTCACTTGTAGAAGGTCTTGATCTAGACCTTTTTATTTTTACTTCAAGGGTCTATGTTATGCTATTTTCTGATCTGTTATAATTCTTTTTTTCCCCCAGAAACACAGCTGGAGTTGTAATTGTTTCAATGCTTTTCTCAAACTAAAAACACTTTGTTCCACCTTGTGATGTCATTAAAACTCCACACACCTTCACTACAATCAGGTGGAACAGCTGATCTCTACTGAACTAAAGTATAAGGAGCTGTTCACTTCAAAACTACCACTTCATGACATCACAAGGTGGAACAGAGCTTTGGAGACGTAGACAGACTAATAATAGAGCGTTACTCAAACATGTGAATGTTTGAAACAAAACACAACTCCACATATGTTCTGAGGAGGAACATTCTGACAGGGTTTAAAGCTCAGTCAGGACCTTTAACCTGTATTTAACCAGGAAAGTCCCATGGAGATTCCACACAGCTCCTTTCTGAACCTTTCAGCATTATTTTAAACTCACCGACTGGGACCATTGTTTTAGGTTCAGTTCTTTTCCTGGATGTCGGCACAAAGAATAATAACATAAGAGAATTTATTCATCAGAATATGGGTGAGTGGGCTCGCATCTCCACAAACCTGACTCGTATTTGGCCCGGAGGAGAGCCTCCTCCTGCTTGTTTCCATGGAAATGTCATTTCTTCAGCTATAATTTTCCACAGTAATGCTTTAGTTTAGTCTTTATCTGAAGGGACGATGTACACAAACATTAAGCTCATAAAAAACAGATGTTCTGCACCAGATTGTGACTAAATACAAATCTATCTCCATGGAGAATGTTCCGACATGTAACTTTTCCATGAAAACATGTAACGTGCCACCTCCAGAAAGTGACATAGTGTTGCATTAAGTTGTAAGAATGAGAATAAGTGGACGTATACACTGTATTTCAGACGGGCAGTGAAACGATGTGACTGGAGGCTGGATTTCTGGTCTTTTAGAAGTTCTATGGTTTTGGGCAATTGTCATTAGGCTTAATTGTGTGGCGGGTTTGTCTTTGTGTGGAAATGAGTTTTCTGCATTTGACCCGCCCAGGAGCACAACAGGGACCCTGCTCTAGATCAGAGTCATGATCAGGAGAACCCTGCACCCGAATGTGTCTGTTCAGAGGCAACGGAATCAAATTTCAGACAAAACCAGAGAAAACATGTTAACTCTACCACTACTGTTCTGCATGTGTCATGTGAAGTGTGTGTGAGATCACACAGCACATGCAGCCCTAATTCAACACAAGGTCCATCTGTCCTGTCCTGCCCGTCCTGTGTGTGGAACTAAAGGTCTAAGAACCAAGTCAAGTCTTAGACAAACTTTACTGAGGCGAGTAATACAGTAGCTCACTGTGCTCACAATTTATTAGAATAACAAAGAGCAAAAATGTAAATGGTCATAATACATTAAAATCAGTGGTAAACATAGCACGAGACTGGTGTCAAATAAGGCATTACTATATAAATGTTTGTGCATAAGTCAAAATAAAATATAGAAATATAGTCATAAAAACAGATGGTCCCTCACTGTAACGCAGTTTGTGCTTTGCTGTTTGGCAGATTTTTTGTCTGCAATTTTGCCTCTTTTTCTTTTTACAGCATAGGAACGTGCACTGTGTTCTACGCCCTGATTGGTTGTTCTGGGTAATCGAAGGCGACCCCCGGGCCCCTCAGTTTAGATCAGGGGCCAATGTGTGCAGAGTGATCCCCCCCCTCCTCACTTTAGATCTTTTAAATTTCTGTATTTCACAAAAACAGTGTATTAACGTGTTTTATACATTTCATTTTCATTTTTGACGCTGAGAGTTTTACCTCCCTTTGCTCTCCACACTAAGTCACTCCCCCTGCAGAGCACTTTCACAACACATCAGCTGCATCTCACTAATGAAACTACTGCATCAGGTTTGTCTGCTGCTGGGTACAGTTCTGTAGCGTGTTTTTGTATGATTATGATTCAAATAGTGGAGCGGTCACTAGATCACCCACATGGATGACATCACAACCTCTTCAGGCATGTTTTTGACGAGGGAACAATGCGATAATACGGTAGAAAGATTTGGCATAATATCCTCTCTTTAAACTCCAGCCTTTACTATGTTTCAGAAAATAATCCGAGACGTGTGTGATGTGCTGTAATAACACTGTGTCCTCCTGTGTAAACATGAGCCGTCACAGACCTGCGGAGTCCACGCTCAGGTTCACAAACAGAACATGAAGACAGCCAGAGCCGACCGCCGCTCTAATTATCACTGGAACGTTACATAACTATGTCAATATTTGTGACAGCCTCATATTAGTCATTCTGAAACTGGGCAACTTTACAATCATCTATCTATCTATCTATCTATCTATCTATCTATCTATCTATCTATCTATCTATCTATGACTGGGTTTGTGGGCTAGTACCTGTGTACATGAGTTTAGTGACAGTTTGGGGAGAAAAAAATTAGGAGAAAAGTACAAAAATACAGGAAGCGGCACAAAGCAAGTTGTAAAACAGAATCCCTCTGCTTATGTCATCAACACAGAAAACTCCATCCAAAATGCACGGACTATTTACAAATGCGGGAGGTGTTTTTCTCTCAGTTTATATCAGGAGTGTCCAAACAGTTTGGACATTCTGAAACATTAAAAGTGGAGTCACAGAGTGGTGGATATGGGTGCACTTAATACAGCTGTGACAGACCATGACCTGTGCCATCTCTGATGAGCTGAAGGAGAAATGTCATGTCAATATCATCAGGCATTTATTGAGGCTGTAGTGAGAGAAATACTTCAGTAAAAAAGTAAAGGCCTGATGTCCAAGAAAAATATGATATGATCCCCTTAAAAATGCACTGTGTAACTTTTTTGGTGGAGGGACCTGCTTGTTTCCATGGAAATGTTGCTCTGTCTAGTATAGATAAACCTACCGATTGCGAGGGAGATGAGCAGGTTACAGCTCTACGCCACATTACAGTTCAGACCTGCCTCCCCTATTCACAGAAGGAATAACTGTATTTGCCATTCCATCGAACATTCCAGGGAAAGCAATAGCATCTCCATGGAAGCAAGCAGGTAGCGGACCCTCCCCCAGATAATTCACACGGTTCACCTTTACATACTAGAGGAAAAGTGCAACAAAAGCCTCAGTGGAGCACACAGCGCTTTAAACACAGCGCCCTCCTCTGGCACAAGAGGCGGCTGCACCCAGAGCCGGGTGGGAAAGTGAAGAGACTGTACAAACAGTCCAAACATGCGGAAGTCTGTCTGAATGTGCATGTTTGTAAAGAGCTAAACCATCATGAGAGCCAGTATGCTAATGTGTGAGATCAGCCATTAGGGGAGCAACCATTATGCAAAATATGACTCAGGGGAGCTCAGTTTGGTTAATTCTCCTGTCAGAACTGAAGAAGCCTCTTGACTGAACGGCCAGATGGACTCACTCTTAAAAACTTTTGTCCAGTTAAGAGAATTTAATTTTCATTATGGTATAAATGATCTCTTGACAGTCTTCACTTGAACACGTGCACTGTATCTAAGCCGGGACGACACCTGAAACTTAACCTAAACTAGACCAGGACTAAACCAGGACCATACCAAGTCTACATCCAGACTACACTGGGATCAAATCAGGGCCAGGTTTCTATTGGTTACTAAACTGTTGACGGCTATCATATTTATTTATTTATTTCATGTTGAATTTCCCTCAATTCAAATGAATATCTCTTAAGCGTGTTTGTGATGTGCATGAGCCTGTGAGCCCATGCACTTATTTACCAGGCAAATCCAGCCCCACGGTTTTGCATGAAGCTGAGAGCAGCAGCATCACTGTTTACTGTTGTTTATACGTTCACTATGCACCAGCGTCACACCAGAGCCACAGTGTAAATAGAAAAATGCCAAATGGTAAATAACTTTCCATCTGTGAGTTGCTGTGGACCCAGATGCTTCGTTTATATTTGCTGCTGACATAAACATCGTAGGTCAGAGAGGTCCACTGACCCACAGGTTGACACAGGTTGGCGGTGCGATTCCAGCTGCCACAGATGAATGCTGTGCACTAGTGTGTGAGTGTGCGGTTCCTCCATGTAAAGAGGTAACTCTTATCTCTGGGCTCTTTGGTTTACCTCATTCTAAAGCGTGCACATTGATAAACCAAATACTCCTATTATGCTGCCTGGTTCTGATCATAATTTGGAGAAGTTTTGAAACCATCTCTCACTTGCTCTTGCTGTTGTATCCTTGGGCAAAACACTTCAGTTTGATGATGGTCTTATACCAAAAACTGTAAAACACAAATAAGTTCCTCTAGTAATTTATCTGTATATTTGTTTATGTTTGTGGCTCGGGGACTGAAAAGTGGAACTTGGATCTAGTTTCCACTCCCTCCTTACAATTATGTGTTACTTTATATTATTCAACAAAAATATCAATATAAAGATGAACAGCTGAATGTATTTTAAATGAAAATAACACTGGCCTGTGTTATGTCCCTGTGTCCCTGCAGCAGCAGCAGAGATGGACCTCCTGTGGAACGATGACCCTGAGGAGCTGCTCTTGGAGCTGGGCTTTGGCTGTGATGAGCCGGATCTCTCTGGCCGGATCCCTGCACGCTTCATTAACTACCAGTCTCAGGCCCGAGGAATCAACCTCAACGTGTTCTTAGAGGCCCAGAAGAGCCGCATCGACCTGGAAAACCCCGATGTCGGCAGTAAGGACAACACCTGATACTGACACAGATACTTCAAAGTACCTTCTCTACAGTTTGGATGGACATTTCCATGTTGATGACAGAAGTAGAAGTATTCCCTTTTAGAACCCAGCACTACATCTGTATTTTTGTACTTTTTTAAACAAACTGCTTCTTGACTGATGTAAAACTATACAAGATACAAACAAAAAGATGAACGTGCCATATAAAACTGTACAGACAGCAGTCTGCTGGAACTGCATTTCAGTGGAATAAGCAGGTAGAGCTGAGCAGAGGTCTCATTTGCAGTTCTATCATAAACATAAGCTTCAAACCTGTCAACATCACTGAGCAGGACAAGCCTGACACAATATTTGCTCTTCATAAAACCAACTTCAGCTGAAACCAAGAAGCTTCAGCAGTTTTTCTGTAATAAGACTCTGAGGAGTCCCACACTTCTCTAAAAGTGCAGCTTTGATTTGCTTTGTAATTGGGGCCATTTAAATAGCACTTTGATGATGGAGATAATGGATTTTTAAAGATGCTGTAAGAAACTTTTGCAGGGCCGACCACTTACCCTTTTATCTCCATGGAAACATGCTGCGTTGTCTGGAATGTTCCACAGTATGGAACTTTTTTGAAATTAATCTTCATGGAGAGAAACATGTAACCAGACCAAGTTAGAATCTGTTTACACATGAATATTGTGTTTAAAGTCACACTGTGGAACATCCCAGGCAAAGCAATGAAACATCTCCACTGAGTGAGAAGAACAGTCTGCAGTTCTTCCTCACTGTCCTTATGCATTCTGAGCATCCTGATTATTCACCACAATGAGTTTAAGCACTTTTCACAACTCGCAGAGAGTAGGTGTAATTTTGCCGTTTCGTCCATGTTAATAACATCAGCAACTAGCGTGTTAATGTGCACTTCCTGATTATTGGACAATAAAATGCATAAATTAGAGGCAAACAGTACACAGCAGACTTATTTTGACCTCAAGAGCTGCTTATACAATATATGCACATGTTTTTATTTTTTTATAAGCTTTTTATTTAAACAGTGGGTATTATGCAAAATAATTGTTTTAACCATTGCACACACTCTGAAAGGGGAAGGCAGAGAACAAAAGGAGAGGAGACTCACAAAGTTAAATGTATGAAACATATGAATATGCTATTTTGGGCAAACAATGAAAGGACACATGGTGATCTAAATATGCTGTGTTAGCAGTTAATAGAAGTGTAATACTGCCTCTTTCTTCAACCCTTAATCTAACTCTCCTGTCCTCCTATATGTCCTCTCAGACCGCTTCAGGCAGGTGGAGGTTCTGCAGCAGGTGTCCGTGGCCTTCTCCTCCCTGGCTGGGCCCCATAAAGGCCCCTACCCCAGAGACATGTCCCCTGAGGCCCGGGAGAGGCGCAGGCGGATGGGCATGCTGTTCCGGAGGGCCTCCAAAAAGTCCCTGAGCCAGCTCCACAGCCCCATCCCTCAGGAGCTAACCGTGGCTACTGCTGGGACCGTGCCCGGTGTCGTCCCCAAAGCCCTGGAGCCCACGTACAGCGCTGACGACAGGAAGCTCCCCTTCAAAAGGGTCAAACTGCAGGACACAGTTAGCCTGACTCCCTTTGTGGAGGAGGAGGGGGAGGAGGTAGAGGCAGAGGCCCAGGGACACACCACCTCCAATGGGTGCACTCCAGAGGGAGAGCCCAGGACGATCCGATTCTTGGACAGAGCTCTGCAAAGGAAGAGGAGTTTGCAGATGAGGGAGTCCTTTGAGATGGAAGAGGTGGGTAATATTGTTATTTTCATTATTTAAGGGCACATATGCAAAATGACACTTTTAACCATGTTATAACTATGTTCTTTTGTCAAACCCTGTAGTTGTATTTAATCTTATTTCATATTTGTTTCATTAATCCATCATTAATCCAGAAAACACATTTTCAAGACTTGTTCCAAAGGTCCAGAGTATTTTTGTAGTCAGGTTGCATTCATTACACTGTGTGTTTAGCTTTGCCACTGCCACCATTAGATGGCATCAAACCCAGATAAGGAAGCGCAGACTTATGAAAAGAAATAAATATTCACAAGTGAGTCATGAAAGAGGTGTGACTGAGCCATGATAATAGGACTAAGCAATTGTGTTTATTATGAACCAAGTTTACTCTGGACTTTCTTCCATGCACAGCAGGTTATTCTGCAATCAAACAATTATCATTGTGAAAAAATAAGACCCATCTATAGAACCTCCCACATCTTCTAGCAGCACAATCTTTCAGGCCATTTTTCAGTATAAACACTCTAAGAACACAACTCCTGGCACTAAAGGAGCTGAGGCAGGATCTGAAGCAAAAGAACTGTGCAGATAAACTGTGGTGTAACGCTGTGTTCTGATGTTTTAGCTGGGCAGCTTTGAAGAGAGCAGCGCTGTGGGACAGGACCCAGCAGGGACACACTTCGGTGGGTCATCTTTAGCATAGACAGTTGTACTGTGACTTATTACAGTAATGCAGTAAGACATTTATTTGAACTTCTGACTACAGCAAGGGCTCTGATCCGGGTCAACAGCTGCCAGTCGGACAGCAGTGGGTTCCTGGAGGACCCTCTGATTCCAGCCCTGCCCCAGGACTCCTCCCCAGCACCGGATCTGCTCAAGGTCAGAGAAGCACTTTGTCAAACCACACATTCTTGTAGGTGTCTGCTCAGTACATACTGTGCATATATCAGTAGAAATGTGGCAACTCTCTTGCTAACACAAAATTCTACTGTGTTATTTATCAAACAATAGAATTGCTTTCAAAAGTGTATGTGTAATCATAAATACACAAATCAGTCATAAAAAGAAGGAATTGCAAAAGTGTCTGAGCCTTGGACCTGGAGGTAATGCCACACTTAATCCTATAGCCTCAGGGGTCTTAGGCAAAATGAAATGTTTCACATGCAGCATCTACCCACTTGTGTCTTCCAGGCTCTCTCTGCTCTGTCTGGAGGAAGCATCGACAGTCACCCTGGAGACCTGCCCACACAGACCTCCCCCTGCTCCCCCACAGCCTCAGACCCCATGCCTGACCTTCTTCAAGGACCTGGGTCTCAAGAGGCTTCAGACCAACTGCAGATCCCAACATCGACCTCTGATTCTGGTTTTCCTTTAAAGCTCCAGACCAGCCAACAGGTTCCTCAAGGGAATGATCTTGACAATGATGATGTCTTAGTACCTTCTGATAATCATTTGTCTATAACTGAACCAGTGGCAATTGATCAACAAGAGACTGCAGCTAACATTAGGTCTTCCGACATTGACAATATCCATGAGACATCAGATTTAGAAGAAAAAACTGAGTACTTTGTTCCTTCTCCAAAAAGGGAGATCTATAGCAATTCCCTCCATACTACTCATTTTGACAAAATTCCACATTACCAAACCTCAAAATCTATTGAAGAAGACTTCCATTCTCAGAAGAAGACAAATAGTCCTATGGTGACACATTTTCTAAATCGGCAAGATTCATTTGAAAGCCTCACTATGAATGAAGAACCTGTGCAAAATGTCTTGGAGGTAGAAAGAATTGTAAGTAATCCAGAAGGCCTAAGATTGCCTTCAGAAGATGTCTACCTTGAGACAGACATTGAATGGCAGGAAGAACCTCAAGACATATTCACTTTAGAAAGGGAAGAAGAAAGTTTTCGTAGGGATTCTGAAAATGAAAAGAATGTTGTTGAAGATGTTTTTGGTCCTGAAGGATTGAGTCCAAAAGTGTCAGAGTTGATTGAGGTTGAGAGCTTGGATGATGTCTTTGAAACGTCAGTGGATAGTTCTGAAGTAGACTCTGGAGATGTTGAGACATTCTTCGAGGAGCTAGATTCTATTGGACAGGTGTACTGGGCGGAACCAGTCCAAGTTGTAGATTCAAGCCCTATGTCTGAAAGCGTGGAGGAGCTAGACGCCAAGGAAGGACATTCTGAATTGGTTAGAGAGACCAATCTTGATGTTCTGCCCTCAACTCGTAAATCTTCATTGCCAAATGACAGGACCTTCAGAGATTCCATGGAGTTCATCAAGTCTAACATTGAAGATAAGTCCTCCTCAATGCCCCTCACAGACTTGGAGGACAAATCATTCAAGCGCTCTACTTCCGTCCAGATTTCGCCCTCTTCTCACATTATCTACAGAAAGGACATTCCGTATGTGGACAACCCCAAACATGCAACCCTCCCAAGAAGGTTCAAACTGGACACCACCAACCCTTTCCGGGCTGTGCAATCGTGGACGGATCTGCACATACAGCACAACCCAAATGTCATTAAGTTCAGGCAGGTGTCCACCAGCGCTGGGGCTAATCTGAACAGGGCCTCTGAGAGATACTGGCCTTCCCATCGAGCGAGGGCTCATGAGTGGCAGTCGGACGATTGTCTCCACAGGACGTCCAAAGAGGAAACATCATCCAGGGATACGGGCATGTGGACAGAGGACGAGGAGGTGGACAGGGCTGGAGGACAGAGGAGAAGACAGACATGCACCTGTGAGCACAAGTGTAACGGCAGAAAACAGGGCTGCCCACAGCATATGGTAAGATTCAATTATGAGAATAATTCTCTCACAAAAGCTGTAATATTTTGTTTTAATCAGATAATCACTATGGCAGCAGTCGTAATTTTTCATCATTCTGAAACCCCTGAATGCCTGTGTGGTGTTTGCATGTTTTTAGAACCTCTGGGAACTCAACAGGTCCCAATGAAGCATACATAAAGCTAGAGGAATCATCACCGTGGTAACCTATTTTAACAGACATCCAGTTCCAGGTGCCTTATTCTACTAACAAAATCATGCAAAATAATAGAGAGGGATTTTTTTTAAATAGCACTTTTTTGCATTTGAGTTTAATTTTGTATCTGTCCATGTTCATCCATTAGTGATGGGAGAAAGCGGTGGTTATTGCTTTGAACAGATACTAAGTAATCCAGTATCGGGATATTGATGAGATACCAATACCAATCCTCACTATCCGCCAAACTAATGTGAAAACATAAATCTTGCATAATGTAAATACAATAATCCTCAGTGGAGTCTGCATTAATTATAGCCCAGAGCCTTGCGAGGGTGTTCTGTATTATTAAGGTGAATATTCATTTTCATAAATCCTGTGAAAACAGGTCTGGACAGACACGGCGAGTGTTTCCATCATAATTATTTTCATTTAATTAAGACCTTGTTTCTGCAATCATTTCTCCTCTAATTTTGCAGCTACATTTACAAGCTGTATTTCAACCTCACTGAGAGGTCTTTTATAGACACAGCACACACTTGAAGTTTTGTTCATGTGAACAACTTAGTACTTAGTACTAAGTTAGTAACAACTTTGAGTTGAATTCTGCATTTTCAGTCCATGTTTACAGAGATGTGTGAAACTCCATGAAACTCCTCCGTCTGTATGCACACCTCCAGTCTAGTTCGGATCAGTTCAGTGCTCCTAAAGCATTCTGAGTGTGGATTTTTTTGACAGCTTTGCTTCACATGAAACATCTTCATTCAGTGTTGGTTCCCTCTGATAAAGACGTGTGTTGGGGCTCTGGGTGTGTTTTTTACATTTATTTATTTTATTGGCAAATTATTAATTATTGGCAAATTATTAATTAGTGTTATTGCATCACTGAGCACTCAGCACTTCATACAAATGAAAGAAATGAAAGAGCCTCCTTCTTCCTCCCACTGCGTCCGATGCTCTGGTAACGTCAGCTATGAACAGGCTGAATGGAGTGTGTCTGGATGGACGGTGCTCTGCTCTCTCTATTGTGGGTCTAATATATTATGTAAATGTTGGTAGCCTTATTTAGCCTGCTGCGGCCCTGATCACAAACACGATGTGATGCTTAAACAGTGGAGTGTGCGGGAGACTTTTGTGTTGTCATGTTACCGTGGTTACAGTGGCGGGTCAGAGGTGCTCAAGAGCCACAGTTCTAGGTAGATTTCCATCTCAATATGTCATTTGCATGTATCCTCTACACGGTTTTGAGAACATAGAGCTGCTCATAGGTCCCATGTGCCATTCACAAATTCACTGAGGATTAATGAGATTATTATTGTGTGAAAAGAGCTCAACACATTTATAACTGCAGAGGCTCAGTGCGCAGGGGCAGGTCACTGAAGCAGGTGGACCGGAGGAGTGACTTAAACAACAAACTAATACACATACTGTCAATATTTGAATCAGAATCAGAATCAGAATTACTTTTATTCATCCCCGAGGGGAAATTTTCTTTGTTACAGATGCAACCGACCAAGAGCATGTAGTTCGAAACAAGTTACAAAAATAAGATAAGATAAATACTATAAGATAAAAGATCAAATAGCTCTCTCTGGGAAATTATTTACATCAGTGACATATTTATGACTATATACATGTGTGAGCAGGGAATAGGATAAAAAGGATTGAGTAGTTTGTGAGTTAAAGTGCAGAGTTCAACAGTTTGATGGCGACAGGACAGATTTCCTGTGTCTCTCAGTGGAGCAGCCGCAGCCTATGGCTGAAAGAGCTCCTCTGACTGGCCAGCACCTTGTGGAGGGGGTGGGAGGGAGAGTCCAGAATAGTCCAGATTTTGTCCAGTATTCTCCTGTCCAACACCACCGCCAGAGAGTCCAGCTCCTCCCCCACAACATGTCCAGCCTTCCTAATGATCTTCTCGAGTCTATTAGTGTCCCTCAGGCGCAGACTGCTGCCCCAGCAGACTACAGCGTACATGATGGCACTGGCCACCATAGACTCGTAGAACATCCTGAGCATTGTCCTGCAGATGTCAAAGGACCTCAGCCTCCTCAGGAAATAGAGGCGGCTCTGGCCCTTCTTGTAAACCGCGTCCACGTTCCTGCTCCAGTCCAGTTTATTGTCCAAGTTCACCCCCAGGTACTTGTCCTCCTCCACCACGTCCACACTGACCCCCTGGATGGAGATGGGGGTCACAGCAGCTTTGGTCCTCCTCAGGTCCACCACCAGTTCCTTTGTCTTCATCACGTTGAGCTGGAGGTGGTTCTTCTCACTCCAAGTGACAAAGTTGTCCACTACAGTCCTGTACTCCTCCTCGTCACCACCGCTGATGCATCCACCACTGCAGAGTCGTCAGAAAACTTCTGAAGGTGGCAAGACTCACTGCAGTAGTTGAAGTCTGTGGTGTAGAGGGTGAAGAGGAAGGGAGACAGGACTGTCCCCTGTGGAGCCCCGGTGTTGCTGACCACCCTGTCCGACACACAGCTCTGCAAACGCACATACTGTGGTCTTCCAGTGAGGTAATCCACAATCCAGGACACCAAGGAGGCATCCACCTGCATCACTGCCAGCTTCTCAGCCAGCAGAGTCGGCCTGATGTTGTCGAACGCACTGGAGAAGTCAAAAAACATGATCCTCACAGTGGCGGCCGGCTTGTCCAGGTGGGAGTAGACTCTGTGGAGTAGGGTCAGGATGGCGTCATCTGCTCCAAGGTGGGGCTGGTAGGCAAACTGGAGAGGGTCTTGCAAATGTTGGACCATAGGCCTCAGCTGCTCCAGGACGAGTCGCTCCAGAGTCTTCATGATGTGGGAGGTCAGTGCCACGGGCCTGTAGTCCTTAGGGTCGCTGGGGCGCACGGGGACGAGGCACGATGTCTTCCACAGCAGGGGGACTCTCTGAAGACTCAGGCTCAGGCTGAAGATCTGGTGCAGGACACCACTGAGCTGTTGGATATCAAAGTTTATCCATACCCAGGGCACTGCCATGTTGAATTTTCTAACTAAGCAGCTCGGGGTTCTAAAATTTGTTAGTTTCTGAGTTGGGATTCTGAGATCGTGGACTGAGATGTGTAAATTTACAACTCGAAACTTGAAAAATCTGCTCTACAACGACCACTGCAACACAGCATAAAGTACTATATATCCGGCCAGCCATTCAGGAACGAATTAAATATTGCTAAATACTTATCAATAAGTATTACATTGTAAAAAGATAATTAATTTATTTATGAGACCTAAATGAATCTAAGAAATATCACTACACAGCTGACCAAGTTCAGTGTTTTGTTTGAGCGACCTCCTCAGAGTTGGTCCTTGTGCCGTCTATGGGCATGCTTTTATTTTTCTTTCCCAAACACTTTATATAAGGCCTGTGCTAAAGTGTCCAGGGTGCAGAGATCCACACTCATTTCCTGTGTGCTCTCAGTTGTCTCAGAGGGAGCTGGAGGACCTGCTGCTGCAGCTGCACAGGTTCTGCTCTGTGCTGGGCCTCATGGAGGAACATCTGGCAGAGGAGCAGACAATGGTCTACAGCGCCCTCTCCCACCAGGACAGGTACTGCGTCAGGCCTGAGTCCTGTAGCACACAGGTATAGATGTATAGTTGTAGCGTACTGTGTTGCAGGGAGTGTGTGGCGGAGCTGCTGAGGCTCAGACTGGCTGTGAGGCAGGAGGCTGTGGAGCTGGAGAAGCAGCTGTGTGACCTGGTGCACCACGACGACCGCAGCCTCACTCAGGTACTGTCATTAAAACTGTTTGCTAGACTGTGTGCTCTCCTCACTGTGTGATGGATGCCTCTTTTCAAGATTCAACATTAACTTTATTGTTCCACTAGTGTAACATGTGTCTTTGGCTGTGTCCATGTGGTCATCAGGAGAGTGTAAAACAGAGACATTCTGACCAGAAGGCTATGACCACTGGCATACTGACTATGATTTTATCACAGATATTTACTGTCATGTACAGATCAAATGTATTCCCAAATAGAAAATGACTGATTCATTACTACCTCTCACAAGTGCAGGTTTTTCGTCTCTGTAACTAAAACAGAACCCCGCTAAAATAGAAAGCACATATTGCATTATTATTGTTAAAATGACGTTAAACCAGCCCTTCTCCCGTTTGTGTGCAGAACATGCTCCAGCTCCTGGATGAGCAGTCTCACCTCTGCTCCCAGCTGCGGCTCTCTCCCTCGGGGCCCGAGGAGACTCACAGGAGGACTGTGGCCACACAGTGTACTCTGCAAAATGGCCCCCCACAACCCTACGGCAAGGACCCTGCATCCCTCCCACTACAGCAGACCCCCTCTCACCTGGCCCTGGGCTATGTTCCTGCTAAAACTGACAAACTGCCCCTGGTGGGATTTCTACACAGAGTGAGTGTGAGACAGTGTCAGAGAGAAGAGGCTGCAGGCATGTCACCTTTAAGTACAGTTGACAGGTTTTCACGTTTTTTGAATTATCACTTGATTTGTTAGTTTTTATAATTATATTTGGTGGGATAGTAGCTGTGGCCAGGCTGGAGTGGGACTCATTTTCAGTCTGAGTTATTAAACCTACAATAGCAGTTATTCCTGAGACCGGCCCTAATGTAAGAGTGTGTACGAGACTCTGAAACACACGGAAAACTCCATCTCAAATGCAGATACTGTTTATGCACAAGGAAGCAGTCTGACAGATTAAACTTTCATTTAAGAAAGGTGTTCTCATTTATTTAGTTAGTCAAATTACAACAATATTCCTAGGCAACAGTTAAAGGTCCCATCCAGAATTTTATTTGATTGTTTGTTACCAGTAAATGATAGATGTGTTCCCCTCCCACGTCCCCCCACCTGGCCCCTTCCCCTGCCCTTCTCTGGCCTTTGTTTTACTCTCTGGTCCTCTTCTGTCACACAGCAGTAATGTAGACAGCCTCTAGTGGTGATATGTGAAATGACAGGGGGGCCGGGTCAGTTCATCACATTTCAGATGGTAGTTTTAAGAAATTACAGCCATATTGTATCTGCTGCCTATATTCAGAAAAATGTTAAACTTCTTTTACCAAAGTATATAAACATGTGAGCCTTTGTGAAGTGAGTAGTGTGACCTGTCATACGCACTTGAATCTAAATACTTGTTTACTTACATCATCCTTTTGTTTTGTTCCAGCTCACACAGTCAATCCGACATTAACAACTGAAGGACGACGAGCTGATGGGACGTCTATGGACAGAAGACATTACACAAGACTATACGTTTTATATATAACTGTCTCTGTATAACTCGATATGGGAGCACAGTGATATCTCCCTATGACTCCACACTCTGGAGGTGAAGAGGAGTAGATGAGAGGCTGAGGAGGCTCTGCTGCTGCGGTGGAAGGTTGAAGTATGTAAAGGAATGAGCAGAAAATATGACAGGGGAGAGAGAGTGCATGTCACTGAAGCATTTACTTTGGGTATTTATGTAAAATAAGCACAAAGTTTCTATATCAGTCTTAATTCATGGATGTGATTTTGTACACTCTGTATGATCTGTTTATGGTATTCAAGCAGTAGAAACATGATCCATAGATTAGATAGTTTTTTTGTGTTTCTTCAATTACCATGTCTTACCCTGTGGGTCCTGAAAGCACTGTCAGTGTTTACAATAGTGTAGTGTTTACAATACAAATGTATAAAGCATTGCCATGGTTACATCTTATTAAGAATCAGCTCATTAAGAGTCCATTCATATCCAGAGTGTGTGATCCTGTTTAGTTCTGTAACATAATCATACATTACTTATACATTACTTATACAGTCCCTGACAAAAGTCTTGTCTCTTATCTATTTTGTAGAAACAAAAGTTTATAACCTGACTTTAAATTAATCGATTGGTTTTAGAAATGTCTCATATTAAAGCTCAAACCCTCCCAAATTATGCTCAATATACTAAAATAAATTTGCTTCACTGAAGAAACATTGATCATTTAATGAACACAGAAAGGTCAGATTTTGGTAAGACAAAAGTCTTGTCTCCTTGTCATATGATGCACCCAGTCCTAGATTCCAGCCTCACCTGTGATCAGTTACTGATCAGTCACTTAGTGGGTGTGTATAAAAAGAACCCCAGCACACCAGACCCTCACATCAACTGCAACTTGACCTCTGACAACCTGCCTAAGATCCACCCTGAGACCAAAGCGTTAATTATCAAGAGGCTGAAGACCAGATCCACTGCTGAGGTGGCCGACACCTTCAATGTGTCTCAGCGTCAAGTACAAAGAATAAGAAAAAGATCTGAAAAGACTGGAGATGTTTTTGACAAGCCCAGGTCCAGCAGACCCCACAAGACAACTGCTCGGGAGGTCCGTTTGTTGATTTGAAAATCCAAGGCCCCTTTTCCACTGCAGCAGAGCTCCACCAGGCCTGGTCACCTCAAGTCCCTGTGTCAACCAGAACAGTTTGTAGAATTCTGTCTGGAAATGGCCTCCATGGTCGAATCAGTGCACAGAAACCAGCACTAAACAAAAGGCAATTAAAAAACCGTGTGGCATTTGCCAAGGCCCACAGCCTGCTAAAAGGATGGACACTGGAAAAGTGGCAGAAGGTGGATTTCTCAGATGAATCCTCGGTTGAATTACATCACAGCCGCCGCAAATATTGCAGGAGACCTACTGGAGCCCACATGGATCCAAGATTCACCCAGAAAACAGTTAAGTTTGGTGGTGGAAAAATCATGGTCTGGGGGTACATCCAGTATGGGGGTGTGAGACATTTGCAGGGTGGAAGGAAATATCAATAGCCTAAAATATCAAGAAGTATTAGCACCTCTTACATTCCCAACCATAAAAGGGGTCACATTTCGCAGCAGGATGGTGCTCCATCACATACTTCTATCTCTACATCAAAGCTCCTCAAGGAGAAGAAGATCAAGGTGCTCCAGGACTGGCCCAGTCACCAGACATGAACATCACTGTAAATTATTTGATCAATTTTCTGTAGGCGACAAAACTTTTGTCTTGCCAAAATCTGACCTTTCTGTGTTCATTAAATGATCAGTCTTTCTTCAGTGAAGCAAATTTATTTGAGTATATTGAGCATAATTTGGGAGGGTTTTATCTTTTATATGAGACATTTCTAAAACCAATCGATTAATTTAAAGTCAGGTTATAAACTTTTGTTTCTACAAAATGGATAAGAGACAAGACTTTTGTCAGGGGCTGTAGGCCCATGGCACTTTTCTACATGCTCAAAGTCATTGTGCAATTTTGTGCATCATTCATTCACTCCACATTAGACGGTGGTAAAGAATTATTGCAGCCAGGACATCTGACCACTGAACACTCATACACCACCTCCATTAGGCAACAGGCAAAATGGAAGAAGTGTTGACACAATGACACTGCACCAGAGTCATTGCTTCCCCTTTGTGGCCCCTGGTTTTCCCAGCGGTCTCCCATCCTACTTCTAACCAGGCTCTGCTTACCTTCCAAGGCCAAACCTCGTGTCAAAGCCTGATCTTATCAGAGCTCTGAAGCTAAGCTGGCTGAGCCTGGTTAGCACTTTAATGAGAGACCACTGGGAATACCAGGGGCCACTGAGGGGCACCAGTGACTCTAGTGCAGTGTCATTAGTGTTGGTGGTGGTCAGAGGAGCCTAGCAGGAATGTGGTGTTTGGTGGTATTATTATGTGTCTGGCCATTAGATAGTAATAGTGGAAATCTTGCATTTACTCACAAGTACAAGTTTCTGTTTGTCAAAAATATCTTGAAATACATGCAATGTGAAATAGATACACTTTAATGCCATATTGTGGAACATACTGCTTTCCACCTGTAAGTCTTGTGTTTTTTAAAGTCTAAAATATACACAAGCTTTAAAACCATTTCACTCCTGCTTACCCTGCTGTGTGCGTGTGTGTGTGTGTGCGTGTGCGTGTGTGTGTGTGTGTGTGCGTGTGTGCGTGCGTGTGCGTGTGTGTGTGTGTGTGCTCGTGCGTGTGTGTGCGTGCGTGCGCGCGTGTGTGTGTGTGTGTGTGTGATGGGGGTCTGGAGGAGGGTCTGTGAGGGCTAAGCTCCGCCCTTCTGCTTCATAACCACAGCTCTGCACTGCCCTGGACCACTGGGACATAGGGGAGCTTCAGGTAAGATCTGGACACACTCTTTCTTTGCTTTGAGTTTCTTACAGTTGAATTTGATGAGTGGTTTGCAGATGTGACAGTGAAAACATGGCTTGGTTTGTGTGAAATGTTAACCTGCATTTGAATACAAAATCAAGACTGAAACTTCATGAATTATTATTTATTACTTTGAGACTATGTGTTATTTTTACACATATTGTCTTAACATTTTTGGTTTGGAGCTAGATACACAGGCAGACAGATTATTCTCCTGTTGTAAAATATAATTCTATCTAAAATGCTAGATTGAGATGTGACATTGAATTGACAGGAGTATAAATGCATGCATAACTGCCTTTGTGTCCTTGAGCAAGACACCTCATTACCTATTCTAGTCACATCTAGGGGACCCGGCATAATAACAAAAAAGAACAGATTACTGTGTCTGAAGAATGCTTTTAAGTAAAAAAAAAAAAAGATGAAATTCTAGCCCTCATAGAATTAAAATATTTATTCTTTCTGTTATTGAAAAGAAAAAGTGTGTATCATCCGTTCTTTTCCAAATCAAAGCAGAGAGAGAGAGAGGGAGAGAGATCCTTTGTCCTTCTCATAAAAGATGCATCTGTCTGTGTGTGTGCTGGTCTTTATCACACTGTGGCGACTAAATCTGAACACACACACACAGAACAACGTAACTCCTTCATGATTAGATCTACAACATACTTAAAAGTTCAGATGTGGCTTAAAATAGGTGAAGGGGTTGGGTTAAGGTGAGGGTCTGTCTCCAGAAAATGAGTGGAAATCAATGTGATGTGCCCAAGAAGCATGGAAATCCAAAACGAGTGTGTGTGCATCTGTGTGCGTGCGTGTGCGTGTGTGTGTGCGTGTGCGTGTGTGCGTGTGTGTGTGTGTGTGTGCGTGTGCGTGTGTGTGATATGTGATCCTGCAGGGCCTGAGGAGACATGACGACAGGCTGTGTGGGGGCCACCCTGGAGCCAGAGCACAACTGTGAGTACCTCTGTCTCTCTCTCTCTTTTTCCATCTCTCTCCTTCATTCTATCGCACTCTATTCTCACCCTTTCTCTCTTCTTCCTCTTTCCCAGTCACAGCTCCCAGTATTTGCTTTGTCTGGAATGTTGCACAATATGACTTTAAACCTAGAATTTGTTTTTTACTGCTAAAAGAAATACAATGAAAAGCATTCTTACGCCCCTCTCCACAGATCTGATCTGTCATGTCTAGAGCTGTCAACTGCTTGTATCCGTAGAGGTGCACATGTTTAATGCTGTACATGTGGAACTTTCTCGGCAAAGCAATCACATCTCCATGGAGACACACAGACGGTGGGCTTTCCACTGGGGAGGTTAAATAGTGCAACTTTAAGATTTCCTGGCTGTACACGTTCTGTTTATTACCCTCCAAATACTGGCAACATTTCTATAAGAACAACTGTGTCCACACATCACGTTCTTCACGGCAGTTTTTTGTCTATTGGATTAAGTCCAGGGACGGGCTGAAGCAGAGGGCCTCACCACGGAGCTGCACCACGAGGACCATCTGAGCCTCAGTGCGGAGCTGCACCATGAGGACCACCTGAAGAAGCCTCGCAGGAAGGACACGCCTGTGCTCAACTCTCCACCACACATACCAGGTGAGAAAGGACCACGTTCTAACTCAAAATCATAGTGGAAGTTTTGATTCATTCAGACATGTGTCATTGATCTTCTCCCTCTATTTACTTGGGTTCTCTGTACCTCTGCAGTTGCTTCCTCGATTTGCTCTGATCATTTCAGTGCCCAAGTTTTTAGTGCTTTTTCTGCACAATGCCAACAGATGCTTACTGCCCTCTGCTGGTGCTGCTTTTTATAAATGCATCTCAGGATTTTGTCAGACATTGATTGAATCTGAACATTCTCCCTAAGATTAGGACATATTTTATATAATATTATAATATTTTTTGTCTCCAAATGGAGAAATTTGTCTTGTACATAAGGGACACAATGAACTACACGGGTTAGAACATTTAAAGGGGGCATATTTTTTAAAATCTTGAGTGTTGGAAACGTGTGGAGACACTTTTTAAAAATATTCCATCCTTGTATTTGCAGAGGTGCTGGTGCTGGGCTAGTGCAGGTCAATGGCCATAGACGTCCTGCCACTAAAAATAGTCTGACCCACTCCACAGACCCGAGGAAACTATTAGAACTCCAGACTGTCCCTGTGAACGTCTGTGTCCAGAGAATAATACTAGAATAATAACCATGTATTGCATGAATTGTCACATGTTGAGGGACTATTTTCTCAGCAGCAGCGGTGATATCAGTCCGCTGCTGCCAAGCTTTCTATCAGGAAGCACAACTTGCTGCTGCTGCAAGGTTGGTTTTACTTCTAAAATTATGTTATCGACTCAGACATTCACATGGACAGTCTGGAGTACATCTCCAACACTCTGGCTCACTAAGAAATGAGGCTCTATGTCCAAAATTCCAAACTGTCCACTGTTTAACCATGTGATAACTGAGTTCCTTCACCATGATCTTACTCAAAGATTGATTCCTGCATGTTTGAATTCGGTCGTCCTGCTTTTGAGGCTTGAGTGCTCAGAAAATTTCTGTTTATTCCTATGCCTCCCAATGTCTAATTTGATTTTGAGGGTAATACTATGGATGAAGCTCTGTTGAAAGAGATGTTTTTGAGGTGCTATTGTTGTGTCCTTGAGCTGGACACTTGCACTTTTGCTTGTCTGTACATGTTGGTATTTGAGTGTTGGTCCTAACAGCAGTATATGTTTTTACAGGAGTGCGTCAGATGAAAGAAGAGGAGAAAGCCGTGTACATGGAAGACCAGGAGAAGGATGTGGGAGATTAAGCTGCATTCAGAACAGAATGTTTGCTATTGTTTATCATGTGCACTAGTCCACTGAGCCCTACACTTTTGATTTTAGACACCAATTCATACTTTTTATCAACGTTCCCTGGGGTGTGACACTAACTCTAGGCACTGCTCTGTCTGAAGCTCTGTTACTCAAGTTAAACTTTCATTTGAGTTTTATCTAAACACAATAGCGGAGCTGTTTTGTGCTGTTGAACAAATCTCTCACACACAAAATCACAGTTACAAGCAAGATAGCATTAGCCAACAGTTTTTCACGCTCAGCTTTTTGTTGAAAATCAAGCTCCTAAACAGGACCATGAGCGCTCGTATTGATCACAGGCTCCTGTTGTTTTATTTATTTCTTGAATTTTCAGACAATCTTACGTTTTTTGTCTGTGTTTGCTAATGTGTGCATTCTGCCTCCAACTAGCGGAGTCAGCCCTGTGTTCCCACATTTCTAAGAATTTTCCTGATTTTTAAGATTTTTCTCAAAATGAAACTCTAAGTCAAGTCATTTTTATTTTTATACCACATTTAAAGGGATGATTCAGAGTAATTTCAACCTTGGTTCATCTGCACCAGGACCTGGAGCTGAGCTGAGGGAACATAGGCACGCTCCCCAACTAACCATAGAGACACATGTAGAACACCTCCACCTCCAAGTCACTGCAAAGTATCAATACTGAGCAAAATCATGAAAAAAAAACCATTGCATTTGTGCACAACGGTGTCATTTATTAGTTATTATTTCTTTGAAAATACATTGGAATGTGTGGTATTAAAATGCCACAGGTGCAAAAATGGCAAAGTTGCAGCACTAGCTCCAGTGTAAAGAGCAAACAGCATTTTTCTGGTAGAATTCATAACTCTCTCCACACATCTTTATTAAATATGTATGCTGTGTTTTTCTGTTAGATGTTGGAGAGAAGTACATCTGTAGATTTTATTTTTTTTGTAAATTTGTGATGTTATTCATTTTCCAAAGACGCATGTTAATACTATACCAGAAGTTAAACGGTGCCAGAACGGACCCCTGTGGAATCCCTAAAGTTTATCTCACTCTTACACAAGTCCACAGTGCTCTGACAGAAGACAATCATATCAGTCTTTGTTCAAATAAATACAGACATATTTTATTACCTCATAAGGACACATGATTCTGTGTGGCTCACGGTAGAGCAGCGACACATATGCAGTTTGCCAAATGTCTTCACTACTCTCTTCTCATGTTCCTAGTATACTCTGTCATATCAAATAAAGCCTTACATGGCCGTAATATTAAAACATGCTTATGAAGCTTTATTCAAATAAGCAGCATAAATGCAAGTCATGTATGTACAATCATTGTGCAAAGTAAGCCTTAAATAAATAAAAATATAGCATTAATATATTGCAGCATAATAGCCTAATGCATAAAAAAGTTGAACATTATGGACTAAGATTTTCAATGCCCTGGGTAATACTGTAGGGGGTTGAGAATTGGGGTTAGAGGCTTGTATTGGGGTAATGAACTAAGGGTCTGGGTGTCTGGGTAAGGGGCTGGGTATTGGGGTAAGGCGCTGGTTATCAGGGTAATGGACTGGGTATCAAGGCAATGGGTTGTTTATCAGGTCTGGGGGATCAGGAACTGACACTGGGGACTGGGACTTAGGGTAAGGAACTGGTATTGAGGTCAAGGAACTGAGTGTTGGGTGCCAGGGTAAAGAGCCTGAGTAAGGTGGGTCTTGAGCTAAGGGTATATTGGGGTAAGGGGCTTGGCGTTAAGGGCAGGGGGTAAGGGGAAGGGTGTCGGGGGTGGGGGCTGGTCATTTGCGGCGGCGCAGGGAGATCCTCTGGAGTCTACGGGCCTTCCCTCTGGCGTCAATGGGCCTCATGTCGGTCATCTTGGAGCGCACCACCTGGTAGGCCCGTGCACAGTAACTGGGACGCTTGTAGTAGTAGACTATGGGCCGCGGGTGGGACTCTCCTGCAAAGACATTCACAAGAGCAGCTCACATTATTGATTACTGAGTCTAAACTGGTGGTTCTAGTGTAACTATTTCCAGTGCAGCGATTTCACCTAAATCCCGTTCCTCACCATTATGTGCTGGAGGGGTCTTTTCTGGTTGGCTGTTGGACTCATGTGACCTTTCAGCTGTCCTCTCCTGTCTCTGAACAGGGGGTGGAGCCTCAGTTTTGTCCACTGTCTCCTTTGTCTTCTTTACAGTGTCCTCTGTATTTGGAGGATTGGTCCTCAGCACCCTGTTCTCTAGATCCCCAAGGTCCACTTTGCTCTTCTTTCTAGACTTGTCTTCCACATCTGTAGTATGTTATTTGGTTTAAAATGACAGGATTTTTGTGAATGATTCAGTGATAGATAATTATATAGATAAAAGGAATTTCTGGGTGTGTATAGGGAGTACCTATGGAGGCCTGGCTCCTCCATGTGTCGCGGTTGTGCGTGATCTCCTGGTTCCACACAACTCTGAAGCTCTTGAAGTCCACAGAGGCCACAGGGACACAGCCCTCAGATGCTGTGGTGCGCACACTTTTCACATCACTGCCAGTCACACTGTTCAGACTGACACAGGCCACATGGGTGAGGAGGTTTTATTTAGCATCATGATGTTTAAGAGCATGACATTACTGAGAGCTCTGCTGCCCTGCACAAGCATGGAGCACAGAAAAGGCCCTTGTAGCCATCCATGTGTGGTACCTGTTATATGTGGTACCCATGGCTGGTGCCTGTGACCAGTACCTGTGATGTGTTGGTACCTGGAGTGGCGCATCCCGCTGGCCCCAGAGCGAGTGGTCTCCTCAATCAGAGGACTGACCATCTTCTCCATCATGTCTGTGAGCACGGTGAAGGTGGGCTCCACGATGAAGTCAATAAAACCTGTACACACAGCACAGCAGCCTCACCTCACTGACCAAGACTCTTATATCCCTTATTATGAATGAATTAAATGTGAACGCACAAAGCAGCAACTTTGTTTCTGTAGGATGAAGCATAAGTAAGGAACAATTCTAAAATATCAATAAGTTCACAATAACTAAACAATTCCAGTGTGCAGTAGTAAAATAACTGATAATATGAGATTAGCAGTATTTACCAATCTGGGACTGAGCCACCATGGTGGACTTGCGGTCACACAGAGGAGAGAAGGGCAGCCCCAGCTCAGCCTCCTTGTCCCCCTGAGACACACAAGTACAGGTCAAAGGTCAAAGGTTACAGGCATCATCAGTGATTTCTGTGAACTACCGGTCTAATAAATCAGGGGACATTAGCACCCTTTTAACCAGTGCACACCTCAGTGCTGTTCTACACTGTAGGGTCAGACTGGTGAGCGGTACCTGTCTGAAGAACTCCTCGAGCAGGGAGGAGGTCCAGCGATGGTGCAGGTCCCAGTGTTTGGCAGGATGACTGATGTCAGCGGTGTGCAGCAGCAGAGACAGGGCCTTGGGCTTGTCTATTCTGGACGATGATCATACACAAGAATAGGGTTAAAAAGGTCACTATAACTGCCAATTAAGTGCATCATCATCGCAAAACTACCAAATCCATACATCGGTGTTAGCTAATATTTCACTAATCTTTTGGTGGCACTATTGTTCTGTTGCTTTTTTGAAAAATAAATGTGTATCTGTGGTATCGTCATAATTATATGTCTGATTCTGCAGACGCCTGGTGTTGAATCGTGCTTTTAAATCACAGGGCCCAGTATGCCCCGCCCCAGTAGTCGCAGTAAACCCAGGGTAGTACTCACGCGTCCGGCTGCTGCAGGAGGCCCTTCATGGTCTTGATCTGCTGGAAGTGACAGGACATGTCTGTGGCCAGAACCATCTCCACCACCAGGGACCTCAGCTCCCTACAAGCACCAAACACTCAGAGGAACACCCGAGAAAACCACAGGCTCCCTTTTTTCATCCAAAAAGCAGACATTTGTTTCTGTGTCATGGTGCAATATCAAAGTGGCAGAAAGGACCAAGTAGGGGTTTGTGTTCCTGACTCATTGTTTGCAGAAGACATGTTAAGGCAACTCAAATGAACTGGAAGGAGCTCAATCCAACAGTAAACCATATGGACCAAATTAAAGACTAAGCAGTATGCTCTGTCAAAAGTGTCAGACCTCCAGTCTTCTTTGGACAGGTTGCACAGGATGTTGTTCTCGTCCTCGGCCTGCAGGAGGCGGTATGCAGCGCTGATGTGGTGGTTCTCCTGGACTGCACGGTCATTGTAGAGCATAGCAGTGTCTGACCTAAGAACCAATCAGGAAGTGCCAATTCATGAAAATCAGATTATTGTTTATCCCAACCAGAAAGGATTACTCATAATTAGGAGTTTTAATCTCATCTCAAACTCAAGTTTTAATCTCATCTCAATCTCAAATTACAAGCAGCAAACAAACTGCACACAGCATCCCACTTCATGCCCAGAGACCCTCCCCTTCCACAGCTGTGGCACTGTGGTGCACCTGCTCCTCTGACCCTGGGAAGCAGAGCCTCACTGGGCACTTTGCACAGGACACTTAGGGCCTCTTGATGAAAACATGGGCTAACGGCAAAGCTTTTTGGTACAGGGTGAACTGAAATGGGGAACTGTTTTTCCTCGTAGTGGATGTGTAAAGAGTTTCTCCAGGAAATGCAGCACCTGTGCTTCTGTGGTGTGGGCAGGTTCAGAGTCTGTTTTGAAAACTCCTAATTATGACTATAAAAGAAAAACATGTGTCTGCCATATGGGCAGAATCTATCACCCCGTGGGTCATTATGTTATAATTTGCAATATGCATTTAACACAACTTAACCCTGCTGCTCACTAGTGTGATGTACACTAGTGAGCAGCAGGGTTTTTTTTTTTTACTTGTATCAAAATTACTATGTGACGCTGCTGAATCCTATGTGTATCACCAATTAATAAAATAAAATTGGAGAAGGTAAGCACGTCACAGGGGGTGTGTACAACGGGCTGATCTGCAATATGGTGTCTTTAAAATAAGCGATTAAAGATCACTCAAACATGCATGAATCACTCCAAATACAACTTCAGGAGAGTAAATAGTGAGGGGGAAACAACTATAACATGGTTAAAAGCTCTGGAGTCCATTTTTTAGAATAAGTCTGATTTAAACTTGCAAATAAATAAGAAGTATTTATGTATTATTATTGAAGTATTTATTTCAATATTTACTTGTGGAAATGAGCCATAGAACCATAAGAAACACCTCCACTAAAATCCAAAGTAATATCATCCTTCACCTGGTCTGGACGTGGAAGTTGTTGGTGGTGCCTGTGTGCTCGTAGTCATGGATCGCTGCAGCAAAGATGATCGCAAAAGTCTCCAACTCAGTGAGCCAGTGCTGTGAAGAACACCAGTACTCAGCGTTATGGAGGACTACAGAGACCATCATGCTTTGCTCCTTCTCAGTTATATGCATAATTAAAGAGTGGGTGTTTTGGGAGGTCTGCTAACATATAGCATATTTAGATCACCATGTTGCCCTTTTATAGTTTGCTAAATGCAATTGGCTAAAAACACCAAAAAGTATTCACATGTTTTGTAAGTTTAACTCTTTTTTTCCAGTTTCAGTTGCAAATGATATTATTGCACATCAGGTTTGTGAAATTGTAGTGTATTGTTCTGTATCATGCATAATAATAATCAGGAAGTACACTGTTAGCATGTGATTTGTTGGTATCATTACATTACCAATACCATTACAAAAATGTGAAAATGCTTGTAAACTCAGCTCGGAATGCATAAGGAAAGTGAGGAAGAACTTAACTGGACCACTGCACAACATGAAGTTCTGTTTTTCACATTTTAAGTGAAATGTTACAAACAGATACAGTTCTTACATCGTTATATTACTGAAGTAATAGTAAATGGTGTGAAATGTGTAGATGATTGAATGTATGATTGAGTTGTGTTGTCTCCTCAGGTCTCCTCGTACCATCACGCCGGTCTGCAGCAGCAGGTAGTGGATGGTCTGTGTGACGTCAGCAGCATGCATCAGGTTGTGGTAGGGGTTCTTGTGCTTACTGTAACCCTCCTCTAGCAGGTCCAAGAAGGACAGCAGAGACGAGATGGGAATCTGTGAGAGAACAACACAGCTGAAGGATTTCAAACGTTTGATAAATCAGATGCTCTTCTCAAGAATAAAATGTTAAAGTGACTGGACTATTGATACTTTGCTGTGACATCATGCTGGGATGTTCTACATGTATCTCTATGGTGGAGTGTGCATGCACATATGCACATATTAGAAAACACCGTCAATAGAGTTTTAAGTGGCCATACCGGCTTTTCACAGCCTGATCCAGTCAGATGTATCAGAAGCTCAGCAGAGCCCGGCCTGGTTAGTGTTTGGATGGGAGACCATTGAGAACACCAGATGCCACATGGGGGCGCCAGACACAAAACTGTTGTTGTGTCCTTAGGCAAGGCACTTCACCCATATTGCATATTGTATGAAAGTGGAGTGTAGCTGAGTGATGGTGGTGGCTGGGAGGCTGAACGCTATGGGTGATGTCACACTCACTTAGTCCACTTCTTTTATACAGTCTATGTAAAAAACAACACATTTTCAGGCATGCACACATAGAGCTCTAGGAGGGCTTGAGCACCTGCCTTTTTGCCTCATATTAAAAAGTGCCCTTTGTGTGTGTTTTTAATCAATTAAAAAAATTACTCTTAGAGATGTAAAAAAAAAAAAAGGGCGGCACAAAAACTCCATGATATTTTCCTACAGCTATTTTCTTGTAATCCGGGGTCGTTGTGTGTGTTGAGCCACTTCTCTGTCCAACCCGCCACAGAGAGAGAGAGAGAGAGAGAGAGAGAGAGGGAGAGAAGCCACTGCTCGGTAAGGTCTCGGTAAGGTCTCAGTAAGGTCTCAGTAAGGTCTCGGTAAGGTCTCGGTAAGGTCTCAGTAAGGTCTCGGTAAGGTCTCGGTAAGGCCTCTGTAAGGTCTCGGTAAGGTCTCTTGGGAGTTAGCCAGTCTGAATATATTACATTATTTAATATTATTCACTTTAGAGCTAGAGAATCAATTGTTAAAGATTGTTTAATGTTTAATGAAGTGGCCTCATTTAACCACATTTAACCATGGAGATTGGCTAAAATTCAAGACAGGGGGTTTGATGTGCTCTAAATTGCTTTTCTTTACAGACTTTAAATTATTTTGTTTACACACAAAATGGAAGAAAGCACAAAACCAAAATGTAAACCACAAATCGGGGTCTTGAACCCGGAGTGTTCATACTGAAGATGAGTGACTTAACATAGTGAGTTAAACTCCATGACGGGCGAAGGCTCCTCTCTCCACTCAGCTCCATCAGTCAGACGCTCTTCCCTGTTTTATCATATATTGTGTAAAGAACCAAAAAAATTGCACACATGCTGTCAGGGTTTGTTGTTTATGTGTTCCCCCTTCTGTGTCTGTCTGCTCCTCTCGGGGGTGTGGCTGGGCTCATGCTGCAGTGTGGCTCACCTGCTCGATGCTCCACCTGCAGCTCATTGTCTAATCAGCCCCAGGACTTAGTCCTGTCCTTGTCCTTTGTTCTGGGTTAGTTCATTCCTCATCAATTCCTTGTGTATGTCCTCGTCCTGCCTGTCCCCATCATCCACGTCATCCTGCCTGCCCTTGTCGTCCAGTGTGTCACTCGTGAGTCTACCCCAGTGTCTTCCCTCCATCTATGTCTCCAGCCAGTTCCCATCACCACATCCTTCAATCCTGGCAATAAACCTGTTTAACAGCTCCCTGTGCCTCTGTCTCTGCTTTGGGGTCCTCAACCACACTCAAACCATGACTTTGTGTGCATGCGTGTGTGTGCGTTTGTGCATGTGCACCTGTGTGTGTGACCTTTGTGAGTTTATTCCTGTTATGTGAAAGGGACTTTTCTTTGTTTAACAGCACAAACAACTAAATCAGTTCTTTCTGGTCAGATTGTGTTAAAATAAAGATTTGACTAAAGTCTAACAGAGCTTCAGACAGAGCAAAGCCTACAGTTAGCATCACATCCCCAGGGGAAATTGATGACATCAGCTGCAAAGTGTCAATATTTTCTTTGACCAGAACCATAGGAAACTTTTCATGTGTAAACAAGCACCCACAGGAAACCCAAACCCACTGACTCATAAGAAGAACAAGCAAACGTGAGGTGAAATTACTACGTAGTAATTCACTTTTATTCAAGTCAAAATTTAAAATTTCTGGATTATTATTTAAAATGATGCATTTAAAGGAACTGTATGCAGTGCTTTTAAAGTTTTACTGTACGTGCGACCATCATCTCTGAACTGGGCTGACAATGCCCTACAGATGGACACGGGTGATTTAAAGCAACTGAATTTCAGCATTGAAACTGGTGTGAATTATTCTCTTTGTGTTAATATTAAGGAATGATTAAACGAGTACATATCTGCTTCTTTCCTATTCTGACTGTATAATATATGCTCAACTTCAAATGCCATAGGAGCATGTTAACCTTGTGACCCTTGTCTATTTAAATAGATGTGCTGTCTCTGCAAGGGCCTGCTTTAAATGATGGCCTAGACGTTGGGCTAGACGCTCAATTTCGGCAATTTTACGTAAGCAACAAGGATAGAATTACACCTGCATCAGCGAGTGTTGTGTCCAGCTATAAGAAGGGTCTCGCAGAAAGGGCTTTTCAGAGACGGGGGTTTAGGACCAGTTGATTCGAGGCCTGTACTACTCAAACCAAGAATAAAGATCTTCCTGTGGACCGCATTATGCCTTCTGAATTTTTGTTCAAGTGCCTTCAAAAACCCAATATCAACACTGGCAACCCAAATTTGAGGTTCACTTGACTTTTTAACAGCTTGGTCATGTTTAAGAGATTCAAATCAGAATCTTACAAACTCTTTAATACCTTAAAGCGGTCGATGAGGCTGTGGGTGAGTACCTTAAAGCGGTCGATGAGGCTGTGGGTGAGTACCTTAAAGCGGTCGATGAGGCTGTGGGTGAGTACCTTAAAGCGGTCGATGAGGCTGTGGGTGAGTACCTTAAAGCGGTCGATGAGGCTGTGGGTGAGTACCTTAAAGCGGTCGATGAGGCTGTGGGTGTGTACCTTAAAGAGGTCGATGAGGCTGTGGGTGAGTACCTTAAAGAGGTCGATGAGGCTGTGGGTGAGTACCTTAAAGAGGTCGATGAGGCTGTGGGTGAGTACCTTAAAGAGGTCGATGAGGCTGTGGGTGAGTACCTTAAAGAGGTCGATGAAGCTGTGGGTGTGTACCTTAAATCTGTCGATGAGGCTGTGATTGTGTACCTTATAGCGGGTGATGAGGCTGTGGGTGAGTACCTTAAAGCGGTTGATGAGGCTGTGAGTGTGTACCTTAAAGCGGTTGATGAGGCTGTGGGTGAGTACCTTAAAGAGGTCGATGAGGCTGTGAGTGTGTACCTTAAAGAGGTCGATGAGGGTGTGAGTGTGTACCTTAAAGAGGTCGATGAGGCTGTGGGTGAGTACCTTAAAGAGGTCGATGAGGCTGTGGGTGAGTACCTTAAAGAGGTCGATGAGGCTGTGGGTGTGTACCTTAAAGAGGTCGATGAGGCTGTGGGTGTGTACCTTAAAGAGGTCGATGAGGCTGTGGGTGAGTACCTTAAAGAGGTCGATGAGGCTGTGGGTGTGTACCTTAAAGAGGTCGATGAGGCTGTGGGTGTGTACCTTAAAGAGGTCGATGAGGCTGTGGGTGAGTACCTTAAAGAGGTCGATGAGGCTGTGGGTGAGTACCTTAAAGAGGTCGATGAGGCTGTGGGTGTGTACCTTAAAGAGGTCGATGAGGCTGTGGGTGTGTACCTTAAAGAGGTCGATGAGGCTGTGGGTGAGTACCTTAAAGAGGTCGATGAGGCTGTGGGTGAGTACCTTAAAGCGGTCGATGAGGCTGTGGGTGAGTACCTTAAAGAGGTCGATGAGGCTGTGGGTGAGTACCTTAAAGAGGTCGATGAGGCTGTGGGTGTGTACCTTAAAGAGGTCGATGAGGCTGTGGGTGAGTACCTTAAAGAGGTCGATGAGGCTGTGGGTGAGTACCTTAAAGAGGTCGATGAGGCTGTGGGTGAGTACCTTAAAGAGGTCGATGAGGCTGTGGGTGAGTACCTTAAAGAGGTCGATGAGGCTGTGGGTGAGTACCTTAAAGAGGTCGATGAGGCTGTGGTTGTGTACCTTAAAGAGGTCGATGAGGCTGTGGGTGTGTACCTTAAAGAGGTTGATGAGGCTGTGGGTGTGTACCTTAAAGAGGTCGATGAGGCTGTGAGTGTGTACCTTAAAGAGGTCGATGAGGGTGTGAGTGTGTACCTTAAAGAGGTCGATGAGGCTGTGGGTGAGTACCTTAAAGAGGTCGATGAGGGTGTGAGTGTGTACCTTAAAGAGGTCGATGAGGCTGTGGGTGAGTACCTTAAAGCGGTTGATGAGGCTGTGGGTGTGTACCTTAAAGAGGTCGATGAGGCTGTGGGTGTGTACCTTAAAGAGGTCGATGAGGCTGTGGGTGAGTACCTTAAAGAGGTCGATGAGGCTGTGGGTGTGTACCTTAAAGAGGTCGATGAGGCTGTGGGTGAGTACCTTAAAGAGGTCGATGAGGCTGTGGGTGTGTACCTTAAAGAGGTCGATGAGGCTGTGGGTGAGTACCTTAAAGAGGTCGATGAGGCTGTGGGTGTGTACCTTAAAGAGGTCGATGAGGCTGTGGGTGAGTACCTTAAAGAGGTCGATGAGGCTGTGGGTGAGTACCTTAAAGAGGTCGATGAGGCTGTGGGTGAGTACCTTAAAGAGGTCGATGAGGCTGTGGGTGAGTACCTTAAAGCGGTTGATGAGGCTGTGGGTGAGTACCTTAAAGAGGTCGATGAGGGTGTGGGTGAGTACCTTAAAGAGGTCGATGAGGCTGTGGGTGAGTACCTTAAAGAGGTCGATGAGGCTGTGGGTGAGTACCTTAAAGAGGTCGATGAGGCTGTGGGTGAGTACCTTAAAGAGGTCGATGAGGCTGTGGGTGAGTACCTTAAAGCGGTTGATGAGGTCGTAGCGGGACAGCAGCTCGTAGAAGACAAACTTGAGGGCGTGGTCTCCGCTGGCATCATTCAGAGCGAATACGTCAAAGGACCACGAGTCCATGTTCTGCACAAACATGATCAGTCAGAGAAAAGTGTTTGTGAAACACACTGTTTAGGGAACACTACAATTGGTCTGGCCTCAATTCACCAAACTATATTTGTTTTACAGTCAAGTCCAGTGCAGGTGAGAGCTGAGGACCTGAGCTGCTGGAGGTCCAGATCTGTCTCTGTGATCCAAACAGTTTCATTTGCATTTATTTCTTGACTTGCTAATAAATGATCACTCCAGGCTCATGCACACATGGGTCAACGTTTAGCTGCTCCAAGCTGTTTTCACTCAGTTTTGCTTATAGTCTCTGTGGATCGACCAATGACAGTGGTCTACAGGGCACAGCAAGAGGCACAAGCTTTCTGATTGGCCATCAGATGTGTCAGTTTCTGATTGGCCATCAGATGTGTCACTTTCTGATTGGCCATCAGATGTGTCACTTTCTGATTGGCTGTCAGGTGCATCACTGTCAAAAAGCTCTGTGACACAAAGATTGTCTGGTGGAGCAGTGCAGCACATCTGCATTGATGTGACACTGGACAATACTTCTTCTTAATATAGGCTGATATATCTTACCAGATGTCTTATCTTAATTAAAAGGAAAACTGTAGTAAAATGTACCAGTCAAAATCTCAATCTCATTTAATGTTTTTTATTTATTTATTTTATTTTTTTTTACAAAATGTTTAAATGAATATATAAAACAAGATGGAATTCTGTAGTAAATTTAATAAAAAGTTAAATCACTTTCTTTTATTTACTTTTTAAAATGTATATTCAGTACCTTGAGTACAGAGATGACAGTGGAGGGGTAGCAGAGGCCAGCCTGGTTGGAGGTGCGTCTGTACATTCTACAAACAAGCACTGTATTAGAAAAATCCTATTCTCTGTTAAATTTAGCAGCTTAACTCTGCTTAACTTCACTAACCTCCCTGTACAGACACATACCTCTCCACAAAGATGCCGGCCTGCACGGCGTGGACTATAGCCCTGAATCTGGGCTTGTCGTCTGGGCGTCTCAGGAGCGTCCTTTGCCTGGTGAAGGTGGAGGCCAGCCAGTCCCTCACCTCTGAGGGCACACAGTCTGAGTGTATGTCACTGAACTCATCCTCCAGGTCCATCAGACGCCTAAACACACACAAACACACAATATAAATGGTGATCATAATTGTAAGTTCTTGTCTGCCTTCTGTATCCTAAGTGCCTGTGTGTTCTTGCCTGGTCTCCACATACAGGTACTCCAGCACAGTGGCAGTGTGTGCATGCGTGTGTGTGTGTGTGTGTGTGTGTGCGTGCGTGCATGTGAGTGTACTCGTGTGTGTGTGTGTGTGTGTGTGTGTGTGTGTGCGTGCGTGCATGTGAGTGTACTTGTGTGTGTGTGTGTTCTTGCCTGGTCTCCTCCACATACAGAGACTCCAGCACAGTAGCAGTGTGTGTATGCGGGTGTGTGTGTGTGTGTGTGCGTGCGTGCATGTGAGTGTACTTGTGTGTGTGTGTGTTCTTGCCTGGTCTCCTCCACATACAGAGACTCCAGCACACTGGCTGCAAACATCAGGTTCTTCTTGAGGTCCACCACAGAAGCTTCTCCTCTCTCCAGCTGCTTCACCAGACACCGCAACCTGCAACAAAGCAGAGCAGCACTCAGGAAGTCAGCAACGCCCTAACCAACCAACTCCCAACATGCCTAACGAACTAACCACCTACCTCAAGCTAGGGACACATTACACGACTTTTAATCTGATTTTTCTGGTGTTTAGTGGCATTAGTCACTCCCAGTCATCAGCAGTCACAGCTGTTTCAGTCGTGCAGTGTGTCTCCAGCTTAACTAACTACTTAACTAGCTACCCTAACTTTTAGAGAGGCCTCAACCAGCACATTTTTTTAGGGCAACGCTTTGATTCTTCGTCATATCCACATCCAGTGAGGCTGTTACATCAGAGACTCAAGAGTTTATCTCCAATTATTAAAATATGTGGAAAAGTGTGTTTCAAAAAGTCAAATCCGTATATAGACTAATGACATATAGAATGAAGCTTTCAAGCCTGTATTTCTTGAAATGTTGTTGATAATGGCTTATAGATAATGAAAACCCAAAATTCTCAAAACATTTGAATGTTAGAAAGTCCCGGTGTCACACCCGAATGAGCAAATTAGCTCAAAACACTTGCAAAGGTTTCCTGAGCCTTTAAATGGTCTCTCAGTCTGGATCAGTGGGCTACACAATCATGGGGAAGAGTGCTGACTGGACAGATGTCCAGAAGACAGTCACTGACCCCCTCTACAAGGAGAAAAACACAAAAGGTCACTGCTAAATAAGGTGGTTGTGAGTGCTGTATCCAAGCATATTCATAAAAACCTGAGTGGAAGAAAATAATGTGATAGGAAAAGGACGGCCGCTTCATAAGGACTGGACTGAAGCAGGGGTCAGAGCATCAAGCGCCACTACACACAGATGAAGCCTATATCACACATGATTACCTGGGCTGTGGAAAAAAAATAATTGGACTGTTGTTCAGTGGTCCAAAGTATCTTTTCAGATGAAAGTACATTTTGCATATCTTCTGGAAATCAAGGTCCCTGAGTCTGGGGGAAAAGTGGAGAGGCACAGAATGCTTATTGCTTGAAGTCCAGTGTGAAATTTCCACAGTCAGTGATGATTTGGGCGGCTGGTGTTGGCACACTGTTTTCTGAAGTCCACAGTCAGCTCAGCCATCTACCAGCACATTTTACAGCACTTCATTCTTCTTTCTGCTGACAAGCTTTATGGAAATGCAGATTTCATTTTCCAGCAGAACTTGACACCTGCCCACACAGCCAAAGTCACCAAAGATAACTCATTGACCATGGTGTTTCTGTGCTTGATTGACCTGAAAACTCTCCTGACCTGAACCCCATAGAGAATCTCTGGGGTATTGTCAAGAGCAAGATGAGAAACACCAGACTCACTATGGAGATGATCTGAAGGTCACTATTGAAGCAACCTGGGCTTCCATTCCACCTGAGCAGTGCCACAGGGTGATCTTCTCCATGCCACGGTGCACTGATGCAGTAATTCATGCCAAAGAAGGTCCACCCAAGTATTGAGTGCACAGAAATGAACTTTTCAAAAGGGTGACATTTCTGTTTAAAATATCCCTTTTATTTATCATACATAATACTTAAATCTTTTTGGGTTTTCATTATCTGTAAGCCATAGTCATCAACATTTCAAGAAATAAAGGCTTGAAAGCTTCACTCTATGTGTAATTCATTAATGCAATATACAGATTACTAATTTGCTAACAAATGAACTAATTAGCTAACTGTTGTGACTGGCGGATCAAATGATACATAGAACTGAAATTCAAACATTAACTTTATTTGTTGCAAAAAGGCAGGGTGCTGGGAGCTGGGTCTGAGGTTGGGGTGGCACCCTGACAAGGGTGATGTCCAAAACAGGCTGTGGATGAACTGATGATGAGGGTGGGTGAGAACCATAAGTGAGGGTGGTGCCAGACTCTCCTCCCAGCTCCAGGCACACAGAAACACAAACGGGAAGGGAAAATGGGAATCCTGACACTACCTAACTGTCCAACTAAGCAGCAACAAGTAACTAATAAACAGTAACTAACACTTTAGCTTCTTAGGTTCCTTTCTAAGACAATGGAGCCAAGTGTATTTGTACCTTGTTGACATGTTTCGGCTGCTGCTGCTGCCGTCTTCAGAACTGTCACCGGTGTTGGTGGTGACGTGTCATATATCAGCTGTTGTTACTTCCTGTAGGCGTGGTCAGCCTGATGGGACCTGCAGGTCGCCCAGACTGACCACGCCTCCTGTCGCCCGGTGGTCTCTGGAGGAGGGTGTCCCAGGTGTGTGAAAGGAGGAACGCGCCGTCATCACGGTTGATGCTGTCAGTGCCTCGTTTCCTGATCTCTCCGTCCTCCCTGATCCAGAGTTTGAACTTGTTGTTCTCCGATCCAATGACCCGAGCCCCGTCCCGATCCATAATGTGGTTATTTCTTTTACAGTGTCTGATATGGCAGATTTTAGGTTTTCCTGTTCTGCTTTGTCTCTTTGTGTTCTGGTGAGTCTCCCTGCTGTTTCTTTTTCGCATTCTTTTTGGTGTTCCTTTTTTCGGATGTGAAATGCCCGGCCTGTTTCCCCTATGTAAGATTTATTGCACGATTTGCACTGGATTTCGTAGACGGCATTGCATTTTTGTTCTGGTGGTATTTTATCTTTGGGGTGCACTAACTTCGAATAGGGTTCTTACTCCTGATAGTTTGTGTGCAGTGGGATGTTCGGATGTCCAGAGTAGATATTGGTCGGTGTGTGTGGGTTTCCTGTATACTGTTATTTTGATGCTGCCGTCTGCGATGTGGTGGATTTTTATGTCCAAAAATGCTGTTGCTCCATCTTTCTCCTCCTCATGTGTGAATTGAATGTTGCCTGTAGTGTCCTGTGCGTTGAGATGGTCCGTGAGTTCTTGTGTGTGTCCTTGTAAGTCGTTGTATGCTTCCCGGGTGATTGTTTCTTGTTCTAGTAAGGGTCTGAGTAATGATTTTAGTGCTCGTTTCTTTTCTTCTGTTGGGTTCTTCCTGATTATATCGTAGGTGTCCGTGTTTGATAGTAGTGCGTCCATTTTCTGTTCGTATGTGCTTCTGTCTAATTTAACTGTTGTCCTTCCTTTGTCTGCGGGCAGAATGGTGATTGTGTGGTCTTTCTTCATATGGCTAATGGCTTTCCTCTCCTCCTTCGTTATATTGCTCCTTGGTAATTTGGCTGTTTTTAGGATCCCTGTGACTGTGTTGCGTAGTTCCACTTTCTGTCCCTGGTTCGGTGTTTTTTGGCATGCTAGTTCCGTGGCTAAAATGTATTCTTCTATGGGGATTTTGTTCGGGGTGGTGGCAAAGTTGAGTCCTGGTGCAAGAATATTTGTTTCTGTTTCTGTGATGTTTCTTTGTGCTAAACCCATTTGTCTTTTGTCTTGGTCTGCGTGGTTCTGGTTTTGCGCTGTTTTGTGTCTGTTAGCGATTTCAGTTTATAGATGTGGCGTTCCTTGGTCGTGGCGAATTCCTGTTCATATGTGTGTTCCAAGTGTTTTGTTACCTGCTGCCGTAGTTCTTTATCCATGGGGAAACTGTGTCCATATTTCTCCCTTTCCTCCCTGAGTTCTCGTTCGATATAGCTTTTCTTATTGACGGTTATGCGGATTCTCTCCTTTAATAGTGCTTTCCTGGCCTTGTCCATGATTTGTTTTGTATTATGGGTTGGGATCGGGGTCTTGATGTTGATGCTAGCTGGTATGATGTTCTCGTCTCTGCATCGGAGGTTGAACCGTAGGTGGTTATCGTAGCGGGCGAGTGCTTTTTCCAGCCTTTCCAAGTGGCGAAGTGCTTTGACACTTTTTGGTCCAAATCTTCTTCTTATTACGCCAAAAATATTCATTTTGTCTTCTTAGTGCTTTAACTTCTTAGGTTCCTTTCTAAGACAATGTAGCCAAGTGTATTCGTGGTCAGCCTGATGGGACCTGCAGGTCGTCCAGACTGACCACGCCTACCGGAGGTAACAACAGCTGATATATGACACGTCACCACCAACACCGGTGACAGTTCTGAAGATGGCAGCAGCAGCAGCCGAAACATGTCAACAAGGTACAAATACACTTGGCTACATTGTCTTAGAAAGGAACCTAAGAAGTTAAAGCACTAAGAAGACGAAATAAATATTTTTGGCGTAATAAGAAGAAGATTTAGACCAAAAAGTGTCAAAGCACTTCGCCACTTGGAGAGGCTGGAAAAAGCACTCGCCCGCTACAATAACCACCTACGGTTCAACCTCCGATGCAGAGACGAGAACATCATACCAGCTAGCATCAACATCAAGACCCCGATCCCAACCCATAATACAAAACAAATCATAGACAAGGCCAGGAAAGCACTATTAAAGGAGAGAATCCACATAACCGTCAATAAGAAAAGCTATATCGAATGAGAACTCAGGGAGGAAAGGGAGAAATATGGACACAGTTTCCCCATGGATAAAGAACTACGGCAGCAGGTAACAAAACACTTGGAACACACATATGAACAGGAATTCGCCACGACCAAGGAACGCCACATCTATAAACTGAAATCGCTAACAGACACAAAACAGCGCAAAACCAGAACCACGCAGACCAAGACAAAAGACAAATGGGTTTAGCACAAAGAAACATCACAGAAACAGAAACAAATATTCTTGCACCAGGACTCAACTTTGCCACCACCCCGAACAAAATCCCCATAGAAGAATACATTTTAGCCACGGAACTAGCATGCCAAAAAACACCGAACCAGGGACAGAAAGCTGAACTACGCAACACAGTCACAGGGATCCTAAAAACAGCCAAATTACCAAGGAGCAATATAACAAAGGAGGAGAGGAAAGCCATTAGCCATATGAAGAAAGACCACACAATCACCATTCTACCTGCAGACAAAGGAAGGACAACAGTTATATTAGACAGGAGCACATACGAACAGAAAATGGACGCATTACTATCAGACACTGACACCTACGAAATAATCAGGAAGAACCCAACAGAAGAAAAGAAACGAGCACTAAAATCATTACTCAGACCCTTACTAGAACAAGAAAAAATCACCCAGGAAGCATACAACGACTTAATACCTACAGCCAGCATCACCCCGCACATATACGGCACTCCGAAAATACACAAAAAAGACACACCACTCCGCCCAATAGTAGACAGCATAGGTTCCGTCACTTACAATCTGTCAAAAGCACTCGTCGAAATAATAAAACCACTCATCAGTCAAACAGGTTTCCACTGCAAAAACGCAAATCAATTGGCACAGGAACTCAAAGACATTACAGTAGCACCGGACGAAATACTCATATCACACGACGTCATCTCACTATTCACAAAAACACCCGTAGATGTCACGTTACGCATAGTACAGGATAAACTCAGAAAAGACAAAACACTGAAGAAACGCACAAAACTAACAGTGGACGACATCACACAGTTATTACAGTTCGTGGCCAAATCTACATATTTCCAATATAATAACATCATTTACAGACAGAAAGAGGGGTTCGCTATGGGAGATCCACTATCCGCAATAATGAGCAGTTTTTTCATGGAGGACCTGGAACAAAAAGCATTCAACACAGCGCCCCCACAACGCCGCTGAACCTTCTGGAAACGATACGTAGATGACGTCCTGGAAAAAATACAACAAGGACACACACAAGATCTCACGGACCATCTCAACGCACAGGACACTACAGGTAACGTTCAATTCACACATGAGGAGGAGAAAGATGGAGCAACAGCATCCACCACATCGCAGACGGCAACATCAAAATAACAGTATACAGGAAACCCACACACACTGACCAATATCTGCTCTGGACATCCGAACATCCCACTGCACACAAACTATCAGGAGTAAGAACCCTATTCGAAAGAGCCGCACTCATCACAGATCACACGGACAGGGAAGAGGAGGAGAGACACATCACACCAGCACTCAAACAATGTCAATATCCCAACTGGGCCAACAACAAAGGCAGACAACAAGTTCTCAATAAAACCAACAAACTCCGGAAGAAAACACAGCAAACCAAGAGAGGGCAGCAGGAACACCAAAATACAGTCACACTACTGTATGTCAGAGGAATCACAGAACCCATCCAGAGCCATGAAAAAACACAACATAAGCACAGCAGTCAAACCACACACAAAACTCCGCCAACAGTTAGTACAGCCCAAAGATAAAATACCACCAGAACAAAAATGCAATGCCGTCTACGAAATCCAGTGCAAATCGTGCAATAAATCTTACATAGGGGAAACAGGCCGGGCATTTCACATCCGAAAAAAGGAACACCAAAAAGAATGCGAAAAAGAAACAGCAGGGAGACTCACCAGAACACAAAGAGACAAAGCAGAACAGGAAAACCTAAAATCTGCCATATCAGACACTGTAAAAGAAATAACCACATTATGGATCGGGACGGGGCTCGGGTCATTGGATCGGAGAACAACAAGTTCAAACTCTGGATCAGGGAGGACGGAGAGATCAGGAAACGAGGCACTGACAGCATCAGCCGTGACGACGGCATGTTCCTCCTTTCACACACCTGGGACACCCTCCTCCAGAGACCACCGGGCGACAGGAGGCGTGGTCAGTCTGGGCGACCTGCAGGTCCCATCAGGCTGACCACGCCTACAGGAAGTAACAACAGCTGATATATGACACGTCACCACCAACACCGGTGACAGTTCTGAAGATGCAGCAGCAGCCGAAACATGTCAACAAGGTACAAATACACTTGGCTCCATTGTCTTAGAAAGGAACCCAAGAAGTTAATGCACTAAGAAGACAAAATGAATATTTTCGAGGTAGTAACTAATACATGTAACTACAGAAAGAGGTGGAGATGTATGAAAAAAAATGTACTGGACCACTTTTATTAACTCTAAAGGTTCCAGTTTTTGTTTGTTTTACTGTCATGGCAAACTTTGCTCTGGTCTCTCAGAGTTATCAAAGGTGCTCATACACTCGTTGTGGTGAATAGTTCGGATGCTCAGAATGCATCGGGTAAGTGAGGAAGAACTTTGGACCTCTGCAAACTGCTAAAAAATGAACTAGTTCTGGTTTTCACGTTTAACTTCTCATTTGTTTTCCTTCTCACTCAACTCCAGACATATTCCCGTAAGTAACTTTCATGCATTTTTAAAGGGCATTATTTTCATAGATTTAGACAAACACACGAGTAGAGAATCAAACATCAGAGTCGTGTTGGTTTGTTGGTTCAGACCTGACAGCAGTCCTCTCCATGGCATCAGGAGCGTCAGGTGATGGGAGTTCTTCTGCCAGGATCTCAGACGCACTGCGCTGATCCAGCACTAGGGCCCGGAGAGGGGCCCCCAGAACAGCCCCTGGAGAACCCCCAGAGCACATGGCATTCTGGGAGCGCGAGCCTGTAGAACACACACACTGTAATACTCAGGCCATGGAATAGAGATATTTGCCCTGAAACAACAGCGACAGTTTGGTAGTAGAGTGAATAGGGCCCAGTCGATGGAGCTGGAAGAGCGCCCGTGTTCACTTGTTTATTGAAATGTGGCAGGTTTACTATATCCACTTATACAGACAGTCTGTGTACTCAGTACATATATTATAGGAGCAGTGTGTTTCACATCAGTAGAGACCTGCCCATGCTTCCATTGTAGGGAGTATTATATCCACTGTGCAAATTCTGCTAAAGAAATTCATCTGTTCTAAAAGCTAAAATAGAAAAGGATCAAACTGGCGTCTTTAGGATAGTTTGTGTAACATGTTTTTTTGCTTAAAGATGCCCTCATCTTACCCCCAACTTATGCTGGGGGCATATTCCACCTGCTTGTCTCCATGGAGATGTTATTATCTTGGAAGTATTTATTCTATCAATAAACACACAAATAGAAAACAGGCACAGACGGTATGATACTGCATCTCCATGGAGTTAAGCAGGCAGAGAACCCACCAGCATTAAAGTTACACAGTGCACCTTTAAGATCCAAGAAAGTGAAACCTTTGGATCAGGCTGCGTTCATGTAAAGCCTAAAGTCCACTCTATACTGACCTGTAGTGACCGTTCCTCTTCTTTTCTACTACTACTGCTTTTCTACTGCTACTTTTACACACTACAGCAGAACAACAGTCACTTCAGAGGAGTTTGATCACAGAAAAGGAGGTGGTGGTGCAGCCAGAGTGTAGAGGTCACTCACGTGCCAGGCGGGCCAGGGGGCGGGGCTTTCCTGTCCTCGTCTCATTGGCCACTGCAAAACAAAACAAGGCAGACATGGTTTATGGTCATCATTAGTGGACAGCTGCTCCCAAAGCATTGTGGGTAAGTATTCAGATGGTGGTTTGAGCCTTAACCTGTAGATAGAAGACATATCTAAGAGATATTTTCTCATTCTCAGTATATGGACAAGTCAGGCCTCAGAACCTCCAGAATTCCCTCACTGAGCTGCAGTGTCTAGCCGCTGTGTTCTTAACAGGAAGTGAGCATGGTGGTGCTTCCAGTTCCTTAGACTCTGTTTAGTGACCATTCAGATCAGAGCATAAGCTCCACTGGTGGAGCTGGTGCTCTGTGCTCTGCTGCAGATCGTCTAAAGAACAGACTTTGGTGGAATATTTGTCAGGACCGAGGACAGAGCAGAGGCTGCAGCTGATGGTGAGTCTGGAGAATATATTTATTCTGGTCTGTGCATGAGTGCATTTTTATGTTCATGTTTACAGATCGTACAGTCTGAGGTTTATTGCAGAGCTTCTTATTCAACAGAAGCACCATGTGCAAACACTCGGGTCATGTGACCTCTCATGCTGAAATTTTCATTAAGACTAGAGCAGTAGAGTTAAATTGTAGTCCGTTTTGTGGGTGTTTTTTCTTAACATCTGTAGGGTCACGTAGCGTCTCCGTTATTCCCATTGCTGGACTCTTATGGTTGACCCGGTGATGTAGGTCCAAAGGTAAAGGAGTTCGAGACTAGGAGCCTGATCTGATGTATTTGGAACCAGCCAGTGTCCTTTTAGGTTTAAAATGAGGCTCTGTAACAAACAGCCTGGTTTGTTACTCAGCACTCAGCACTTTCACCCTTCACTAGAGCACTTTAAATAACTGCACATTTTTATAGCACACAGCACTTTAAACATATTTGCACTTTTAAAAAAAGACATTGCACATAATTGGTTTTAAAATATATTTATTGTCTTCCTTTTACCATTTTTAATCCTGATGCACAGTGGCACTTTGATTGGCAGCTGCTGGGCTCTGGAGGGAAAGGAGACGAGTGTTAATTAGGTATTTTAAATTGGTTAGTGCAATATTTCGTGCAATAAATCTGTTTTTAGAATGTTTTAAGTGTTGATGTGTGTGTAGTGTGTTTTATTGTGTTTTAGTGAAGTAGTGTGTGCTGTGTCTTACCTCCTTTCTGCTCTTCTGTCCAGGTCCCAAAAGAGTCCCCCAGAAACAACCTCCTCCTTTTATGGTTCCGGCCTGGACCAAAGTGTAGATTTGTACAGGGGCAGTGGCAGTGGTGTTTTATTGGTTTATGGGTTTTAGAGTTTATTTGGTTAATGGTTTTAGGGTTTTATGTACATAGTGGCTGTTTTAATAATTGGGTTTTGGTTTATTTTATGGAGGGTCAGGCCACTGTTTTAAAAGCTAATGTTAATTTGATCTACCTGCTTTTATCCAGTAGTTTTTACCAATTAGTCAGAACACTTAAAAGGCGCCTGGAGAGATCACTCAGTGTTCTGCTGTTGGAGGGAAAATACTGCCTGCCTCCTATTTATTTGCACCTTGCACCTTTTTGCACCTGCACTTTGTAGCTATTGAAACAAAGTAAACCTGTGGACTGCCTTTTCTGCCTGTCTGAGTATTTTTTAACCTTTTTTCACTGAAACCCAACCTGCTCACGGCAAGCCTACGTCACAGGCTCATTCAGTTTTCTAATAGGATAATCATCTTTACAACATAAACAACTAGTAAAAAATGCCACAACTGTTGTCATTATTTATGTTCTAAAAGTAAATGAGACGATTAAACATAATTAATAAAAAAAAAAGGTCTCAAAGTCGTGTTTTTCAAACCACGCCTGCTCGTTTAAGGGCTGAGTGCATTAGTGCTAATGAGTCCCTGAGCTCTGGCCTCACTGAAGCAGCTGCACCATCACTGCACATCACCGCGTTTCCATAGCAATGCTCAGTAAACACTCACACACACACACACACACACTCACACACACACACACACACACACACACACTCACACACACACACACACACACACACACACACACACACACACACACACACACACACACACACACACACACACACACACACACACACACACACACACACACACACACTCCATGCTTCAGTCACACTGACTTACATTCATGTTCTGGAGGTCCTTTCAGGATGTCACACTGTCGGATTTTTCATTATTTCACATTTTGTTCATTGTAAACCACAACAGCTGTAGTAGATTTTCATGTATTCGTTCTTGCTGTTGAAAAATGTCTGTTATTGACTGAATCTGAATTTTTTAAACAGTCACAAGTAAGTACAGACAAACAGACGACACTCTGTTCCACTAGTGATGTCATGTGGCATTACACGGGGTGCTCCACTGTGTTTTTAAACTCCGTACACCTTCATTAGAATCATTTGGATGATTTCAGCCCTGTATTTTCCAAACTTTGAAGTTACAGCGATTGCTTTAGCCTCATGCTTCACTCCTCAGTGCACCAGCAGATATGAGCAGTTAATAATCTCAACTGAACAAAAGGTGAAATTAAAACATATAAAAAAAATAAGGTTGGTATTTATGATATAGGATTTAAAGAAGTTCAACTGAGGCTAAACTTAGTTGTTACTACAACTACACTACATGACATCACAAGGTGGAACAGAGCATTTGGAGCTTTGGAGATGTAGACAGAGTAATAATAAAGGTTTACTCAAACATGGTAAATGAACCAAATGCAGCTCCAGCTCTGTTTTTAACATTATGCACAACATTAGAACATGAGTCTGTTCTGTGTAATATCGAACCTTTAACCTACTTTAATATCTGAACTTTAAACTGTGATGTTGATGTAGTGCTAAAGGATGAACGTCATGGGGACCTGTGTGAGTGTGTGTGCAGATTTAAGTCCCCACACTGTGATAAATATCCGCTCACACATACGTGCAGGTACATGTTCCCTGGGGCAGTATGTCGCACATTGACACACAGGGATCTTTATGACGTCAGACTAACACTGAGCTGAATGTGATGTAACATATACACAGGGGTCTTGCCTAAGGACACAACAACAGAATGCACTGGTCCAAGTGGGAATAGAACCATCAGTGTTGAGGTTGGAGGATGATTGCTCTCCCACTGAGTCATTGCTGCCCCAGTTTGTGATGCTTTGTGCTAAGTAACCAGGAGAATTGAACCCTCAACTAGACAAGATTTAGGGTGTGACAATATTTGAAGTGTTTTTTGTTATAGGACTGTATTTCTTCTGCTGCTCGGCTGCATGTTTGTAACAAAAAGAATTCCCCCTTGGAGATGACTAAAGGTAATTATGATTTAAACAGTGGAAATGTTAGTCAATTAAAAGGGGAAAATGTCTCCACATTTCTATTCACAAAAATTGCGTTTGATATCTTTATGTAGTTATAGTTTAAAGTTTGTTTAAATATACCTCTTTAGGGCCCCACGTGGGATCTTCATACCAATAAGGGGCCACAGCAAGTGTGTATGTGTGGTGCTGTCCATGGTGCTGAATGGACTCATCATGTTGGTAGTATTAATCGTGAAGAGGTTATAACAAAACCTGTAGCCAAAGATGCCCTGAACATTGTTTCTGTGGAATATGTTTAAAGTAATTAACTATCTATTGTAATGATTTAAAATATTAAATTGATTTTCAGTGAATCAGACATAGACATGTGAGCGTGAGGATGACGGGGCCCAAACATGAGGAGAAACAAAGCAACTGAACATTTTCAGCAACATTCACAATTTCAGCCTTACTCTTGGTCCACACTACCTCCTAAAATCCAAACTACTGGACTTTCTCTGCAGTCTGTGTTGTTATGACAACGGGAACACGCCTCGAAAACGCAGAGCAGAGAGGCATCAGCAATAAACCAGTGACATGTTTATAACTCTTCACTCTGATGGCTCTTTTGTCCAGTGCTGTACATGCAGCAGACGTGAGGGCAGGAGGGTTTAAGGCCTAACAGCTTCTAAGGGCCCCTGACATGTCTCATTCTGTCAACTTCAGATGGAGGAAACTCAATACATGGAAGATCTAAAGATCTAAAATTAAAGGCAAAAGAACCCTCTGAGGACAAGCAGGTGGTGGACCCTCCCCCAGCCACCAACAGCTCCCCAAAAGTTACATATTGTATCTTTATGATGACATCATGAGGTTAAATATCCAGCTGGGGGACCCCTTGTGGCTGTGGTGGTCTCTGAAACTGCTTATGGCTTCAAACAGCTGTGGTTTATTCATATTCAAGGTTCATCTCACCCAACACTTACAGAGAAGAAGAGACTGAGATGTACCCAAATGAGATTATATGCTGCCACGTCCATTTGCAAAGTGTTGCGGGGCAAAAGTACATCACAAAGTACAGACTGAAGGCCGCCTTATTGACGGAGCTGAGTGGTCGTCATGGTAACCAGACACATCCTCCATACACTGGTTTGTATAGGGCTGTGGAGGCTTTGTCTGCTGCTCGGAGGGACATGGGACGGACAGGGGTACTAAAGTACTCCCGTGTACTGAGGGTATTTGCAGAGCAAGTACTTGTGGAGCTGAAGTAGGAGTAGTACAATGAGTGTTATGTAACTTTAGCTGAGGGCTCTTACACTGTGGCCTTGGACAGTGGGAACACAAGAGATGGATCACTATATCTGTGTTAGTCCACACAAATGCAACGCTGTTTCAGACACGGATCAAATTCATACTTTTGTTGGTGCAGTAATCCTCATACATCTCTGTTCTAATGGAGTTTCCTCATCACAAACAGACCTGCAGTTGTGTTTTGTCTCTTTCACACATGTTTAACACACAAACCTGCAGATTTAGACGGTGCTTTCTTGCCAACTGAAAACACAAACAGCGCTTTTCCACCTTGTGATGTCATAATACCATGGATCTATATTAAGGAATTCTCTTGGGCCATTGAAAACAATACAACACCATCTTAGGTTCAGCTTTAAGGTGGTCTTATAGTTCTATGGGTAACACAGGAAGTGCTCCAGTAGGTTTCTAAACTCCACACACCTTCACTAGAATCATTTGGATCATTTCAGTTGTGGAACTGCCCGTCTCTACTGAACTAAAGGCAAACTTGAAAACTACCCCTTCGTGACATCACAAGGTGGAACAGAGCATTTTGAGCTTTGGAGATGTAGAGCGACGAATAATAAAGTGCTACTCAAACATGTGAATGAAACAAAACACAACTCCAGCTCTGCTTTTGATGAGGAAACAACATTCGAACATCGTTTAAAGCTGAATATATGTTCTCTTTTGGATATGAGCAGAAACAAGAGCCAAAATCTGTTTAAATAGTTATGATTATATTTAAATAGACAACAAAGTATTTATGTTGTCACATGACTGTCAGGAAAATGCCTCTTGTACATAAATTGTCTCTGTATTTTGGACAAAGGCAGTGGGATTCTGCTTTACTCACTGCTCACTCCTTTATTTTTGTACTTTTCTTTTCAATCTGTTTCTCCACAAACTGATGTCAAACTCTGGTAAATATTGTCCACAGGTCCAGTCCACCAAACCGTCAGAATGAGAAACTTTAAGCAGGAGTTACATCATAAAAAAGTGAGAGATTCGAGTTCTTACCGATGGTGAAGCTGAATCCGTCTATACTGAAGGTGGCGCTGCGGCACTTTTTAATGCCTTGTTTCTTTGTGGTCTCCTCCGCCATGGTCCCACTCTGTCCCACTCTGTCCCACTCTGTCCCACTCTGTCCCACTCTGTCCTCTGTCCCACTCTGTCCCACTCTGTCCCACTCTGTCCCACTCTGTCCCACTCTGTCCTCTGTCCCACTCTGTCCCACTCTGTCCCACGGTCTCAGCCTGTCCCCTCACTGTTCCTCATGTCTCCTAACTCCTCGTCTCCTCTCCTCCGTGTGGTGGCCTGCACACTTGACACTCCCTCCCTCTTTCTCTCTCTTTTACAGTCTCTTTCTCTCCTCCTACTGCCCTCTCTCCTCCTACTCCCCCTCTCTGTGTTTCTCTGTCTCTCTCACCTCTCTCTCAGTCCCTCAATGTCTCTACCTCTCCCCTCTCACTCCTCTTTCTCCTCCTCTTCCCTTCTTCCACAGTATTTCATTCTCTCTCCCTCCCTTGTTTCTTTCTCTCTCTGTCTTTCTCTCCTTTCTTTTTCCCTCTCTCGTTTATCTCTGTCTCTTTCTCTCTCTTTCTTTCTCATCTCTTGTTTCGCCCTGTCTCTCCCTCTCCCTTGTTTCTCTCTCTTTCTGTTTCTCCCTCTCTCTCTTTTTTCTCCCTCCCTCCCTCTTTTCTCTCTCCAGCTCTCACCCTCTTTACTGGCTACCTCCCTTGTTTCTCTCTCCCTCCCTCATTTCCCTCCCTCTCCGTCTCTTCCTACATTTATTTGAATTAGCTCTTGTCCAGTGTGATTAGGGCCACTTGAATGCGTGGTGAGTGCGGTGAGTGCGGTGAGTGCGGTGAGTGCGGTGAGCGCGGTGAGCGCGGTGCACATGGTGACCGGTTGCCAGGCTGTCGGAGGGTGCCTCTCGTGGGGGTAAGAGGAGAGGTGGAGGAGGGGAGGTGGAGGAGGGAGATGGAGGGGTGGAGGGGGGGTGGAGGAGGGGAGGTGGAGGGGGTGGAGCCTCATTAGGGAGAGGAGGTGAGGAGGATGAGGAGGTGATAATGACCACAATTAGAACGACGCACACAGCACAAAACAGCAGTGATGTAACTATTAAGAACTATCTGTCGCCAAGGAGACGCAGGTGGTACCACAAGTCAACATTACAGGTCAGGTCTGTGGAGAGGTGAGCCTCTGGCACTGTGCTGATGCTCTGACCTTGTTATGAATCAGTATTTAAATATTCTTCTCAAAGGTTCTGGTTTTGTGAGTTTTGCTTGTAAGATGAGTTGTGTACATTGTGTACTTGTACTTGAGTACTATTATTTTTGAAGTAACAGTAATCTTTCTTTATGGTGGTAATTACATATAGTAACTACAGTTACATATAGTAACTATATACCACCATAAAGCTGCTTGTCTCCAAGGAGATGTTATTTCTTGTCTAGAATGTTACTCTGTATTACACTAAACATGCTGCATCCATCTCCACCAGCAGACTGTTACCAGTCAGATCTGTGTTGAGGCAAACCCATTAACAGTTCGAATGCATGTGTTTCAATGTATTTCTTTCAGCAGTAAGGAATACATGCCAGATACATACTGTGGAACATCTGTAATTAGCCTGGCCCACCTGTCACTGTTGTATTCTCACATATCACCACTAGAGGAGATCTATGTTACTGCTGTCTGACAGTGGTCCAGCTTTGGCCTGACAGAAGAAGACCAGAGAGCACAAGTGAGCCTGAACCAAGACGAGGAGGAGGAGGGAGGAGGGGCCAGGTGAGGGGAGGGGTCAGGTGTGGTTTCACAACAGACGGTAGCCGTTATGTTTATCACTCCATAACCTAAAGATGGACAAAACTGAAAACTAATAAAGTAGATTGCTCCAAACTTTGTCAAAGAGTTTAGTGAGTCAAGACTGTCGATGCTCTGAGCGTCTGTGTTTGTAACAATTGAAAAGTGCAGATATTTGTCAAATAAATGGCAAATTAATAATAATAATAATGCATCAGTTTTATACAACACTTTTCTGGACACTCAAAGACGCTTTACAGCATTATTCATTCACTCCAGACCCGGTGGTGGTAAACTACTATTGTAGCCACAGCAGACTGATGGAAGTGAGGCTCTAATCTGCACCATCGGCCCCTCCGACCACCACCACCATTCACGCACACACCACTTTCATACTAGGCAATGTGGGTGATGTGCTTTGCCTAATGACACAACGACAGTTTTTGCCACTGGCGCCCCCCTGTGGCACCTGGAATTCCCAGTGGTCTCCCATCCAAGTACTAACCAGGCCCGGCCCTGCTGAGCTTCTGAGATATCACGGGATGAGTCTTTGGCGAGGCAGTATGGCCAACGGCCAATTACGCATCTTGGTGTGCGTAATTGCACATCATTTGCTATTTTTATTTGAAAGGTTTATTTCTCTCAAAATGTACAAATTTAAATGTAATAAACACCATGGAAATCCAGGAAGTGCATGTTCGGTATGAAAGAGTGTGAATTTTATTTTCCTTTTCTTTTTTTTTCTTTTTTTCGTTTGTATTTCTGGTCTTATAGCATATCACACACAGCACAACACACCTCATTACATAGGCCACGATACAAACCTCCTACAGTGCACTTTAGATTTGATACAATATATTTCAAATTGATTTGATATGGTTAAAAAAGGCTAAATCATGGCTCTGATACTAAAAGTTTTTGTTAAACCTCTTTTTGTGCAAAGTTCATATGAAACACCCATTTTATTCATTAAATGTGTCGCATAAACACGTATCCAAACAAGCAACAAAACTATCATAAACTATATGGATACATCAGTCCATAATATCAATACTGCAACATCACATTAAAGGACACAATATATTGATATATATCTGTACATAGTCTGTACATAACAGTGCACTATGCAGGCCTAACATTTCCGATGGAGGGTCTGCCACCTACTCGTCTCCAGGATGATGTTGCAGCTTTGGCCATAATGTTCCACAGACTGGTATTGAGCTTATCTCTCGTGCTTTTATCCCATTACAGGTGTGTCAAAACTACCATGAAAAACTGTCAACCGGATCGCCTCTGCACAGATCTGACCTGTATCTTGGCCTGCCTGGAGCGGTCACCTACTCACCTCCATGGCAGATAACTGTACTTTTACTTGAGTACAAAATGTCAGTAGAGATAAGACGAATCAGCACCACCAAATCCGGCCATGGTCCATGAGAGAGCACTGCCTCAGCCTCTCTGGAGGACGGTTGTGTCGGCACATGTTAGGACAGTCACATGATCTCACCGACCAATCGTATGAGCCCATTTTACCTGAACCTGACAGCTCAGACAGAGCAGCTGATACTTTAACAGTCCTATATACTTGTGTGACCTTTAAGCCATGTTCGAATGTCATTCCCTCCTCAAAAAAACAGACCTGGAGTTGAGTTTTGTTTCATTCACACATGTTTCAGTAACTCTTTATTGTTAATCCATCTACAGCTCCAAAGCTCAAATGCTCTGTTCCACCTTATGATGTCATGAAGTGGTAGTTTTCACATTAACTGTATGACCACATTACATCACAAGGTGTTGTTTGTTTGAGAGAACTTCATCTATGCAGGTTTGTGTGTTAAACCTGTGAATGAAACAAAGCACAACTACAGGTCTGTTTGTGATGAGGAACCTACATTATAACAAGGCTTAGAGTCAATTTTGTATAATATAAGACCTTTAAAGGAGCCTAGAAAAAAAACTACAATCAATTTTCAAAGGTTCATTATGTACTGTTTCTAGTGGATGATGCCTCATCAATTCAGTTCAATTCAATTTTATTTCTATAGCCCAGAATCACAACAAGAGTTTCCCCAATGAGCTTCACAGAGAAAAACATGGAAACATAATCTGACACAGACATCAGCAAACACATTGTCCCATCCTCAGTCTCTCAATGAACACACGATCCTTGGTGCCAGAGCAAAAAACCCACCGGCAGGTGCAGTTTGGGAAAATTCTCTCCAGACACTGTTGCCAACAGCTGTCGCCAAGCGGCACCTTCAGACCTGAGGCTTTGAGGAACCAGTCACTTTATAGAGAGCAGGGTTCAGACGGACAGGCAGACGTGTGGGGAACAGGCCATCGGCTTATTTGGGTTGAGGGCTTCAACCAGGCAGGTGGGGCTCCATCCAGGCAGGTGGGGCTCCATCCAGGCAGGTGAGTGGAGAGGGGCAGAACTAAGGTCTGGTCAGCGTCTGCTCATGGGAGGAACATCTGGAACCTCTGAAACATCTGAAACAGCTCCACTCCCAGAGGGAGCAGAAGAGAAGAAGAGAGAGACACTGGTGAACAGCAGTGAACTGATTTGTCTGTGAAAAACATGAGGTTATGGGACAGAGATGAAGGAGAAGGAGCAGTTTGAATAAGAGGACAGAGGCTCAGGGCTCCATACTTCCCCCAGCATCTAACTCCTAGAGCAGCCTGACTTCAGCTGTGGAGTTAACCCTGCTCCTCTAACCTGACCATAAGCTTTCTCATAGAAGAATGTTTTAAGCCTAACCTTAAATGTAGAGACTGTGTCTGCCTCTGACATGAGGTGGAAGCTGATTCCAGAAAACAGGAGATTGGAAACTAAAAGTTCTACCTCCCATTGTAAGATTATTAAACCTGGGGACACTCATAGCCCTGCATTTTGTGAGCGCAGTGTCTGTTTGGTTTGTAAGGTGCTGTCAGGTCAGTAATACAGGATGGGGCCGTCCCATTTACAGCTTTATAGGTGAGGAGAAGGATTTAAAATTTAATTCTAAACTCAACCAGGAGCCAATGAAGTGAAACTAACACCAGAGTAATGTGTTCTCTTCTATTTGTTCCTGTTAATAATAATCTGGTTTTCTTTATGAAAATAATGGATTCAAATTCACCTGTGATCAAAATGTATGTGATTATAATTGGTTATCAAATCTTTAATAAATAAATACATAATTGGCCGTGTGAGGGAAATTTCTTACTTTGTCAAGCTACAGAATGTACTGTTTGGGTTTAGATAATTAGTAACTCACAAAGTGCTAAAGTCTCTCTGTGGTCACAGTGGTGGATCTGCTGTGTCTGGGCTTCTTAAGGCAGGACATTATGTTCAGTCCCTATTGGGGTGAAAACAACAGGTTGTTGTTTTATTCATTCTCATCATTTAGAATTATTGGTCCACTTGAGTTCATCTAATCGATGCCCCAGTTTAACCAGATAAATCGTCTCCTTTTGAGAACTGTTTAGATCAATACTATCGTATGTTTTATCTCATGTTGATGTTATAGTGTTTGTCAACTGTATAAGAAGCCTGTTTCTGTTTTGCCAGGGTTCAGATTAGGGAGAGACGGACTTCACGTGAGGGACAGATAGGTTCCTTTTTCATTATCTCTGTAGTTGTGTGCGCAATTGCTTTAATAAATCCAGACTCTTTGATTGACAACAAACTCTTTCCATTTTTTTTATTCGCCTCAGATTTAAAAATCCACAACAGCCGCGCCCTACGCCTATGTTACGCCTCTGTCCGTGTCTATGACCACACTTAACCTTGGTCCTAACCTGTTAACCTTAACCATAACCTCAAACCAAACCCCAAAAGCTAACCCTAACCCCAACCCCTACCCAAGCCCTATCCTAACCCTTAACCCTGTCCTAACCTCTGACCCTACCTTAAACCCTTACCCTATCTTGACCTTTTTAACCCTCACCCTCACCCTAACCCTTAAAGTCTTCTGAATGTCATGTTTTGATGTGTAAATAAGATGTAGTCAAACATTTGAAAAGCCAGCCCCACCTCGACCTACTGTTACATTAAATGGTCCAAAGCGGTTCAGCCCCAGTGGACCAAAAGGCATGTTTTGACAACCCGAGTCAAGATGGTGGAAGGTCTGCTGTTCTGAAATGCTTTCCACATCTGACATGTTTGACACTGTACTGGTGTTTGCATAGTGCCTGGTGACCACACAGAGTCCAGTATTCACACCTCATTTCTGCCAGCACACATTCATGACCAGGATTAACTCACTGTTCATCATAGTGTTATGTGTGATTAATATTAGTCCATCACAAATACTTAGAATATCATGAAAAAGTTCTATCTTTTTTGTCACTCATTTCAAAAAGTCAAACCCAATAGACTCCCCAAGACTTTATTTCTTTGAATTTGTATGATAAATAATGTTGATAATGTCTCTGAAAATGACCCATGGGGAACACAGGAGAACAATAGGCCACAGAAACAGGAAGTTTACTTCTGACCTCTCAACTACCACCCTTAACTCCTAACATCTAACCCTACTTTACTTTAAACTAACCCTTACAACCCTACTACTCACCCGTATTCCCTGACCTAACCCTAGCACTAACCCTACCATGATTGCTTACCCCCTTACCCCCTAACCCTAACCCTGTGTTAACCTAACCCGCATTTAACCTGACCTGTAACATCAGGAATTTCCTTCCATCCATCCATTTTCTTCTGCTTATCCTGTGCTGGGTCAAGGGGGCAGCAGTCTAAGCAGGGACTCCCAAACTCCATTCACCCCAGACACTTCCTCCAGCTCCTCCAGTGGGACCCCGAGGCGTTCCCAGCCGAGAGACATAGTCCCTCCAACGTGTCCTGGGTCTTCCCCAGGGCCTCCTTCTGGCTCTTCTTGTGGAGGAGCAGCGACACTACTCCGTGTTCCTCCCGTGTGACTAAGCTCCTCACCCTATCTCTAAGGGAGCACCCGGCCACTGCAGAGGAAACTCATTTGTGCTGCTTGTATCCGTGACCTTGTCCTTTCGGTCATTCCCCAGAGCTCATGACCATAGGTGAGGGTAGGAACGTAGACTGAGGTAAATTGAGCGCTTCGCCTTTGGGCTCAGCTCCCTCTTCACCACAACGGTCCGATACAGCGACTGCATCACTGCCTGTGCTGCACCGATCCACCTGTCAATCTCACGCTCCATCCTCCCCTCACTGTGAACAAGACCCCGAGATACTGGAACCCCTGTACTTGAGGCAGAGACTCCCCACCCACCCGGAGAGGGCAATCCACCTTTTTTCTAGTCGAGAACCATGGTCTCGGATTTGGAATAGCTGATTCTCATCCCAGCCGCTTCACACTCGGCTGCAAACCGCCCCAGTGCTGCAGGTCCTGGTTTGATGAAGCCAACAGGACAACATCATCTGCAAAGAGCAGAGGCGAGATTCTGTGATCCCGGAACCGGACCCCCTCCGGCCCCTGGCTGTGCCTAGAAATTCTGTCCATAAATACAATGAACAGAACCGGTGACAAAGGGCAGCCCTGGCGGAGTCCAACATGCACCGGGAACAGGTCTGACTTACTGCCGGCAATGCGAACACAGCTCCTGCTCTGGTCATACAGGGACCGGACAGCCCTTAGCAAAGGGCCCCAGACCCCATACTCCCGGAGCACCCCCCACAGGGCACCACGAGGGACATGGTCGAATGCTTTCTCCAGGTCCACAAAGCACATGTGGACTGGTTGTGCAAACTCCCATGAACCCTCGAGCACCCGATGGAGGGTGTAGAGCTGGTCCAGTGTTCCACGACCAGGCCGAAAACCACACTGCTCCTCTTGGATCTGAAGTTCGACTATCGGCCGAACTCTCCTCTCCAGTCCCCTGGCATAGACTTTATCGGGGAGGCTGAGGAGTGTGATTCCCCTGTAGTTGGAACACACCCTCCGGTCCCCCTTCTTATACAGAGGGACCACCACCCCGGTCTGCCAGTCCAGAGGTACTGTTCCCGACCGCCACGCGATGTTGCAGAGACGTGTCAGCCAAGACAGCCCCACAACATCCAGAGACTTAAGGTACTCAGGACAGATCTCATCCACCTCCGGAGCCTTGCCACCGAGGAGCTTTCCAACCACCTCAGTGACTTCGACCAGGGTGATGGATGAGTCCGCCTCTGGGTCCCCAGCCTCTGCTTGCACCTCGAAAGACATGATGGTGGGATTGAGGAGATCCCCGAAGGATTCCTTCCACCGTCCAACAACATCCCCAGTCGAGGTCAGCAGCTCTCCACCTGCACTGTAAAATAGTGTTGGTGAAGCACTGTTTTCCTCTCCTGAGGTGTCGGACGGTTTGCTAGAATTTCTTTGACCACCCGGGCTGCAGCGCGCTTGGTCCGCCAGTACCTGCCGCCTGCCTCAGGCAGACCTTATGACCACAGCTGCATTGACAATAGAGGCCGAGAATGAAGCCCACTCGGACTCCATGTCCCCAGCCTCCCCTGGGATCTGGGAGAAGCTCTCCCGGAGGTGAGAGTTGAACCAACAGAGGGTTTTGCCAGACGTTCCCAACAGAGCCTCACGATACGCTTGAGCCTGCCAGATCTTTCTGGCTTCCTCCTCCGCCAGTGGACCCAACTCCCCACCAGGTGGTGCTCTACAGCTCTGCCCCTCTCTTCACCAGAGTGTCCAAGACACACGGCCGGAGGTCAGATGACACGACAACAAAGTCAATCATTGACCTCTGGCCCAGGGAGTCCTGGTGCCACGTGCACCGATGGACCCCCTTGTGCTCGAACATGGTGTTCGTTATGGACAGACCGTGACTAGCACAGAAGTCCAATAACAGAACACCGCTCGGGTTCAGATTAGGGAGGCCATTCCTCCCAATCACCCCTCTCCAGGTGTCATTGTCATTGCCCACGTGGGCGTTGAAGTCCCCAGTAGAACAATGGAGTCCCCGGTCGGTGCACTGTCCAGTACCCCTCCCAGAGACTCCAAGAAGGCCGGGTACTCTGCACTGCTGTTCGGCCTGTAGGCCGACACCACAGTGAGAGACCTGTCCCCGACCGAAAGGCGCGACCCTCTCGTTCACCGGGGTCAACTCCAACATGCAGCAGCTGAGCTGTGGGGCGATGAGCCCACACCAGCTCGCCGCCGCTCCCCACAGCCAACGCCATAGAACTGGAAAGTACAGCTCCTCGGGTTCCAGAGCCCAAGCTGTGCATGGAGGTGAGACCAATCTAGTCGATAACGCTCGACCTCCCGCACAAGCTCAGGCTCCTTCCCCCTCAGCGAGGTGACATTCCATGTCCCCGGTCGTCGGGGCCGCACCACCCAGATCCCTCTGCACCCGGCCCATATGGCCCCTCTCGCGGGTGGTGGTTCCACGAGAGGGCGGCTCCACGTTGTTCCTTCAAGCTGTGCCAGACTGGGCATGTGGGGAAAGGCCTGGCCACCAGGCACTTGCTGACGTGCACACGCCTCAGGCCTGGCTCCAGGCTGGGGCCCCGATAGCGTCATTCCGTCACTGGCCTCATTGTATCACTTCTCTTCCCCATCACTTCCCCTGTCAAGTTTCTTCCCCATATTCAATTTGATTTCAGTGTGTAGGGGTTTTAATGACATGTTTCACATTAAGTTAGACTTTGAAATTTCACTGAAATCAGCATTTGTTTGTGCAAATGGGAATTTTGTATTAAAAAAAATCTAAAATTTCAGAATGTTTTTACTTGTCTTGTCATAATCTACTTCTGTGTTAGATTTCATGATTCTAAGGGGAAATTTCATTTGCCATCTGTCCTACCCTAATGCAATTTGTTCTAGTTTGGGGGCATTGACAGGCTGTTTTATTTACTTTTGGATGGTGGAAATAGACAGAAGTCAGAGAAGAGCAGGTTTTAATGTTGGTACTTGGCTCAGTTCACTGGGTTGGAGAAAAATATTCTGATGTGAGAACAATATTCAGGTTTTTTAAAATATACTAATCTATACAATTCTGAAACCAGTGGGAGTCCCTGGTCTCGACGAGCCCTTCACTTCTTGTCAGTGCACTTACTGACTACTCTTAGTATCGGCCCTTCATGAGCTTCTGGCACTCAAGCCTAATAATAAAGAAGAAAGAGTAAAATGTCTAAATACATTTGTAAATAAATGGAATGACTGGAATGATGTTCTCTCGAATGGCCAGCAGATGTCGCTCTCCACTCACACACTGCTCCTCTGCCTCGTCTGTGCTTCCTCTGATCTAATTAGCTCTGCTTCTTGATTCAGCGCACATGACGCTCCTTTACCGTGTCCCGCCTCATGTCCTCTGGTGTCCTCCTTTGGTGTGCTGTGTGTGGGTGCTCTGTGTGGGTGCTCTGTGTGGGTGCTCTGTGTGGGTGCTCTGTGTGGGTGCTCTGTGTGGGTGCTCTGTGTGGGTGCTCTGTGTGGGTGCTCTGTGTGGGTGCTCTGTGTTCTCCTGCTCCAGCATGGCTCTGTGGCCCCCGGCTCTGAGGCCCCCGGCTCTGCTCCTGCTCTCAGTGCAGCTCCTCTCGTGTGAGCTGGGGGCAGTGGGGCTCCTGCATGCCCAGTGTAAAGTGGACTGGTACGTTATCCTCTCGTGTCTCACTTCTTGTATGTATGAGTTATGATGTAGAGACTTTGTGTATCTTACCACTAAAAATTGTCTAAAGGTTCATTTTTTCGGTCGTCCTGTTGGCACTCAGGTGAACAGCTCAGGTGAACAGCTAAATGACTGTGGGATGATAAATCAGTGCACTGAAGTTTGTTCATGTTAGATAAATGGGAGGAAACAGCATAAATATTATATTGAATTATATGTTACACACACAGTTTGACACTAAATAGCATTGAAACTCCGTCCTCTGCAGCTGCACATTAGTCTAAGGCTGTTCTGGTGCAATGAAACCAACGGAAACATGTCTGAAATGAATAAACAATTCTGCTTCTTCATCATCATTGGAGCAGGTACTTTAAAGAGCCAAAAACATCACACTAACAGGACGAGGTTGGGTCTCTGCTCAATAGTGTTTCATAGGCTCTGATCTTAAACAGAGTTAGAATAAGACCACACGGGTATATTTATTAATCTTCCATTTCATTATTTAATCATTAAATTCAAACTTCTAATGTATAAAAGTGATTTAATTCATCACTCTGTTATTGAGCATCGTTTCCTTGAGTTTTTTTATCAGTGACAGTAGAACACAGGTCTACACAGACAAACACAGGGACTGCAAAGCACTGGACACAGTTTCTAACCTGTGTCTTGTTTACGCAGTGATATTAACTAAAAATACAGAGTTGGACACTGAATCTGAACCTCTGCACACCAATGAGTCCATTTTGCGCTGATGATTTCCCACATCAAGAAATAACACTGAAAAGTTAAAATAAGGACCGTTTAAAAGCGAATGTCTTGTGTACAGGAAACAGGCTTCATCAGGAGGAGCTCTGATCTTTGACTCATGTTTAAACATCATGTGATCACAAGAGGAATGAGGTTAAGAGCATCAGAGAGAGAGACGCCCATGGACTCCATCATCACCATGTGCACAGCACAGTGCAGTTCGTTTTTACATGAATTCCACCAAATAATACTTTCCATTGTTTAAAAATTCACTCCTTTAATTTCAGTCAGTGCTTTACAAAAGGAAATGTGTCTATAGAAATGTTATACTTTATATTTTTACTCAAGTAGCAGTTATTTACCCTTGTGTTTCATACTGAGTCCTTTTGTTTTGAAGTAACAGTGGTTTTCCTTGTGAAGATCATTTTAAAGTGTGTTCAGAGGGTTGGAACTATTTTGTGTTTGGTCTAAAATTAATTTTAAAAAAATGTACAAAATAAATGTAAAAATGTGTTAGAAAATAGGAGAAAAAATCAGTAGAAATAATATAAATACAAGTAATAATAATCTTGTACATTTGTTAATAATAAATAAATAAATAATACAACTAATCTGCTAATCCCAGACTCTTGGCTGTTGTGTGCAGGTACTTTGGGGTCCGGTGCACAGAAGTCTATGAGGCGCTGGTCTCTCAGATTAAGGCCTGGAGAGGCATGACCAGCTGCACCACCGGGGGGCAGCGCTGTCTCTACAAGGTTTGTGTCGGCCAATCAGGTTAGAGCAGGTGGCGCTGTGCAGGAGTCCGTCTACACCTCAGCCCTTCAGCCTTAGATACAGTGGGTCACATTTACAGTCAGACAGGATCAAGCCTGAGCAAATAATGAGTTTTTCTGTTCTGCTGTCACACAGTGAGCTCTGGGTTCACTTAGAAAATGATCAGGTTCAACATTTGTGCATTTATCTTTTGGGGATTTCATGGTCAAATCCAATGTGATCAGTAGGGACAGGCTCCTGCACACATCTGGGAGGATGATATCGTCACATTCTAGAAGCAGAGATACTCTGAAAATAAAGATAAGCAACTTTTAATACTATATTATAACAGTGTCCAAACTTTTCACTAAGGGCCACATTTGGGAGCAGAATATGAAGCAGAGGGTCAGACGGGTGCTTTACACCATTTTGGCATTTAATATTTCATAATAAGGAAATGGGTCCATGATTATATATGACACATTGTAGGTGTGTCACCAGCCCATGATGTTACTGAGCTGTATTAGAGTTGTAGAATTACTTCAGATTCTGTTGTAAAAAGTACTGATGTTGATGGACTGGGCCGTGTCACTTACTGAATCAGTTCAGGTCTCCTCAGGTTCACTCTGGTGTTTCTTCACTGTTGTCTGTTGCTCTGCAGACGTCTGCAGCTGTTCCTCAGGTTAATGCTGAATCCTTTCCTCAGGTGAATGAAGTTGAAAACACTTTTCTTACATATGGTCACGTTGTGTGTGTTGTTTTGTGGGTGCAGCTGCAGTCGGCCTCTGTGCACTTCATCGAGGCCAAACACACCACACCCTTCGAGAGACACGTGGACAACATCCACATACGCCTGATGCCCTTCCACTTCTTCACCTGCTGCCACATCTCGGTACATCGCTTTTACAGTGTTGCTCTGCCACAGTTTCATCAAACTATATCAACATATACACTTTGACTCCTATTTTTGGACTATAATCATATTAATAAATGTTCTAATTCCATTTCAGGCGATGTCCATCTCTCAGACGTGGTACAGCATTAAAGACCACGGCACCAACTACTGTAACCTGTACAACCTGATGGAAGGTGAGCCTATAGCACATGAGCCTCTGACAGAGGCGACGAACCCTCATGTTACAGGTCACATTTCCACTGCTGGTGTTATATGGAGTCATGGTTTTACAGTCTGTACTGTTGCTTTGGGGGTTCCAGGGAAGGATACACAGCTCTACAGTGTCAGTACTGTTACAGAGAGAGTTCTGACATTAGTGTTTCAGGGGCGACTCAGTGCTTTTCATGTTACAGAGAAGTGCTCTGTAACTACTAATGTTACAGGAACATTTGTTATTATTGTTATATAAGGTGGTCTAACACTGTCATTACTGTTACTGACAGTGGACTCATGTTTGCCACTGCAGTTCCAGTAATAATAATCCTGTTGTTCTTCTTACAAGTGGGATGTTTGTAACTTTTGAAGATTCTGGTTATGGGGATGATCAGGATCAGTGCTTTTCATGGTGCACTGTAACTACTGATGTTACAGTCACAGGGGTCATTGCTGTTATTGAGGATGGGCTCACAACAGCAGAGGGTCAGTGTAATGTTAAGCACTTTGGGTCTCCTGAAAAGCACTTTATAAATTCAGTTCTTGTTGTCATTACTAATGTTGATCTGTTGCACTGTAATGGTGTAAGTGCTGACGTCACGGCTGATCTGTGTTCCAGCTTTTGTAACTGTGACCATCAGCATCAGTGTTTAACCTCCTGATGTCTGTATGTTGCAGGCAGTGGTCTGACAGAGGCTCAGGGCTACAGGGAGATGACCAGTGACTTCATGTGCACACAGAGGTCTTCAGCTAACTGCACTGTCTATTGACCTCAACTGACCACAACTGACCACAACTGACCACAGCTGACCACAACTGACCACAACTGACCACAACTGACCACAGCTGACCACAACTGACCACAACTGACCACAACTGACCACAACTGACCACAACTGACCACAGCTGACCACACTGCCCCCCCTGACCAGGCTGCCGCATTTTTCTATTTTTGTGTTCCAAATGTATTTGATTTTTTTACACATGACATGTTTTACAGTCTGCACATTAAAGCCTTTTATGACCTCTGTGCTTCATTTGTAACTATGTGAAATTCATATTCATGTCGTTATTATTCATTCATAAATCCCATGAGGGTCCGAGGCTCCACTGTGTTTATGTTTGACACATTTAACTGAAGCTGTGGCTGAATCATTTTTCTTAGAAAATTCACTCATAAAACACAAACGTCACAGTGCAATGGTTTATTTTTCACAATAGATGTTTATATATATATATATATATTTATATATATATATATATATATATATTATTGCACACATACCTTATTTACATATATATATATATATATATATATATATATATATATATATATACATATACATAAATACATATACATATACATACATACATATATATATATATATATATATATATATACACACTCATATATATACATATATATACATATACATACATACATACATATATATATATATATATATATATATATATATATATACATATATATACATATACATACATACATACTACTATATATATATATATATATATAGTAGTATTTTATATTTCTTTTGTGGTGGTGAAATATGAAATAAATGGACTTTATATCCTGTTTAGTGAAGTTCATAAGTCAGTAAGTAACTGGTTTAATGCCACACACTGAAATGAAGTCCCCGGTCAAGCGGCTCACAGACAGGGGCCCTTTCCTCTTAAACAGTCCGTGTGAGTGATACAGGCCAGCGCAGGGTGAGATGTAAATATAGCTGTGAGCCCTGCGCCACCGCATCATTCTTATTGACACATAAACTAGTTTTCGATCTTAAAAATGATGGTGCAGAGGGAGGGGTGGGGGTGTGGATTTTATTAAGGTGGCAATATGGTCAGGTGGGCTTCATCATCCATCACCCCAGCCCCATAAAACAAAGAGGTGTCTGTGCATGTGTGCGTTTACAGGAGTTCAGTGTGCAGCGATAACTGTGAGAAACACAAAGAGACTGGATTTATTTATCAAAGAAATGAGTGAAATATTAAATAACTGCCACACACAGAAGCAAACTGAAGCACTGATTCTGCAGCAGTTAAAGGAGCTGTGCAGAGCTTATTTCTGCTATTTCAGGAAACCTCCTTTGCACCATGAAGCACTGCTTTCACTTTCAAATACATACAAATGGAGAGAGAAAGACTGTGCGACACAAGTATTAACAACCGAACTCAATGTCTCATGTACATGTGCTGGCTCAGGACCAATGGAAACCACTTGTTTCTCTGTCATAGCACAGAGAGAACAGAGAAACTAAGTGGGTGAAGCCAATGTTCAAACTGAACCCTGTTTGTCATTCATGGTTCAGATCCAGGTGAACGGCCTTTAAAGTGGAACTAAACCTGAACTCCTCCCACAACCACATTGCAAAAAGAAGCTGTTAAATTAAACAGTGAGGTCTGAAAGGGGAGAGTGAGGGGGGAGGAGGGGGTCTGGAGGACTAAAGGCTGCAAATGTACCGACTGGTAGTTTGCACTAATACTGCCTGAAAGGACTGGGAACAGCAGTCAGTGCTATGAAAACACCATGTCCTAAGTTGTATAAAAGTGCTTATAAATATTATCATACTTTTATTTTATATTTTTCACCAGTTTAAGCACTTTTCACAAGTCTCAGAGACTAGAGTGGAGTTTTGCTGTGACAGTAAAGCTATGGACAACTAGCATGGTAACTACACACTTCTGTATGAGACTTGAAAAGGCTTTCGTGCTTTCAGGCTTATTCTGGCCACAAGAGCTGCTTCTGTCTGTACTGCGGCAACACACATTTGCGCCAATGGGAAAGAAATCAGGTATAAAAATCTACAGAAGAAAATAATCCCCTGGTGCCCTGTGCAATACTGTGACATGTAAGATAGTAATTTATATGATACATAGTTTTACACTGTAAAAATGACAACTTGAATTTGTTCAGTTTACTAGGAGTTTTGCATCCACAAACAATAAAATTACCAATTGCATCTTACACTGTCTCAAGTGAGTCATTTCAACTCACTTTTGGAAGTTTCTGATAAAAAGTTGACCTTAATTAAGATTTTGAGTTGGCATAATATACAAATCACAGTAGACGCTTATTTAGGACCAGGTTAACTAATCTGCACATGCTCACTTGAAATCTCGTAGCAATCTGCTGCAACGGGGTCGCATGAGGAGTTTCTCAGGGGTTTTCCTTTGTTTGGAAAAGAAGCGCCCGTCATTTTTGGTGTTCAGTTCAAAAGCTGGCGGCACGGTGGCTGAGTGGCAACACTCAGGCCTCACAGCAAGAAGGTTGCGGGTTCGATCCCCGGGTCACCCGGGCCTTTCTGTGTGGAGTTTGCATGTTCCTCCCCGGTTTCCCCCATCAACCCAAAACATGCCCGCACCCCTATGAACTAACATCAAGGACCATGTTGTCCACCCTCCTGTGGGCTCACCACCTGCAGAGGGGTTCATAGGGGGTCAGGTGCTATGAGTATTGGGCAGCAAGCTGCCCCACGACTCCAGCCGGATTAAGCGGGAGAAGATGGATGGATGGAGTTCAAAAGCTGCACCAATGTAGTTGAAAGTAAAAATTAAAAAATAAATATTTATTGTGGGTGTAGTAATTTCAACTCAATATAGTAAGTTTTCACAGGGGATAATATGAACTACAAATAAGTTGATAAAATAGAAACAAACTTAAAATGCTTAGTTGGCATAACTTCAAAAGCTTAGTTGACCCAACTTAATAATAGCAGTACTTCAAAACTTAAAATTTTAAGTTGATACGTACAACTTAAAAACTCTGTGCAGTCGGTTGCCTTGAAAATTGGAGTTGAACTAACTTTTTTACAGTGTATAATCCTTATGTTTATAGATCCTTATAGTGTTTGTCTATTTTTAACTTAACTGTTCTTCTATTGCTGCTACTGTTTCTTGCTGTTCTCTTAACTGTGCGTTGCAACACTGAAATTTCCCCATTGTGGGACAAATAAAGGACATCTTATCTTATCTTAATACATAGAAATACACAGATACCAAACCAGAAAAGGCCTTGTACAAGGTTTGTCCTGCAGGTCATGTGACATGTCTCCTGTGTAGGACATGTAGGATGTAGATGTGTCCACTGCGTTAGACTTGTAGGACATACATATGTGTCCTGTGTAGGACCTACAGATGAGTCCTGTGTAGGACATACAGACGTGTCCTGTGTAGGACATACAGACGTGTCCTGTGTAGGACCTACAGATGTGTCCTGTGTAGGACATACAGATGTGTCCTGTGTAGGACCTACAGATGTGTCCTGTGTGGGACATACAGATGTGTCCTGTGTAGGACATACAGATGTGTCCTGTGTAGGACATACAGATGTGTCCTGTGTAGGACCTACAGATGTGTCCTGTGTAGGACCTACAGATGTGTCCTGTGTGGGACATACAGATGTGTCCTGTGTAGGACATACAGATGTGTCCTGTGTAGGACTTGTAGGACACAGATGTAGATGTGTCCATGGTGTTGGGCATGTCTGCTGCAGCAGACTCAGGCTGGGGCAGGGCAGGCTTCAGGGATCACTTTTAATTGACACTTGGTGTGTGTCTGACAGATTTTGGGCCCTGTGTGAATGCATTTGACTGGCTGAGCTTGGGCCAATTTGAGTGCACTTTACATGCAGTGTGCGTTAGTGTGTGTTAGTGCCCATGTCAGCACGGCACACATGAGCGCCCAGCGCCCACTCACTGCACGTTTACACAGCTACGCTAACATTTAGCTAAACTGTCCAGTCCTCTCAGCTGTTATTCTATCAGTTTCTCCTCTCCTCTTTTGTCTCTCCATCCCTCAGAGGGTCTTGCGTTAGTTCAAAGCATGCCAAATCCTTCCCAAACCAATTAGAGGGTGTGCAGGGGCCTCATGGGGCACAGGCAGTGACAGTGTGGATATAGAGTGGTAAGGGTCTGACCAGGCCATCACTCTGCACTACTGGAATTATACCAGATCAGAACAGAGTCTGACAAAGACACAGATCACAATTATGTTTACGAAATGGGTTTAAATAATGAGAATAATGTACAGGCCCTTTTATGATCAGGAGCCTTTTTATTGTACATTTTATTTATAATAGTGAATAAATGATAAAAAGTGTAAACACACTTTGTGTATGGCACTCAATAACCTCGATCACAGAAACACTGTTGGTGTGGCAGTAGGTGTGGAAGCCTGTTTTTAATGTATTTTTGAGCAATAAAAACACTCGTATCAAAACAAATGCTTGACAGACATGTTTAGGTTTAGGCGTTAATACCATAACAGGCAAAGCATCTCCATGGAGACAGGTGGGCTCCATCAGAAACAGCAGTGCACCTTTAAATGCAAAAGAAAACTGTCTGTTATGTGATATATGACAGTTCCCTGTTCTCCGGTGACATTGTCTCATCTCTCTCATTGTATTAAACAGTGGTGATTACAGCGGCGTGTTCATTTGTGTAGCACTGACACACCAATACATCACCTCCCCTGCACGAGCAAGGCTTTAACAGCAATCATGATTACTCCTCCTGCTCTCCACCCTCCTCCTGCTCTCCACCCTCCTCCTGCTCTCCACCCCCCTCCACCCCCTCCTCCCCCATCAGGACATTAGCCCTGCAGATTAATTCCAGGGGGTGACCTACAACTAGTACTACTGTAGGTGAAATCAGGTAATCACATTTTGGACACATTTCGCCGAGTGGTCTAAGGTTTTAGACGACAGGTCAGATCTGTGGAGAGGCAAGGCATCATGGATGGACTCATTTCCACCTGTGGTCCCACATTCACTCTCACAAACACACTCTAACTCATACACAAGTGTGCAGAGACTGGGTGGAAATAAGTATTTAAAAGAAGGCATTTAAGTTTGTAACAAATACTAAATCTGGTCAATACACATAATGAGCTTCAGTGTGGACAGTGGAAGTGGATTTTAGTACCACAAGGTCCTTAAATGTACTATCTAGAAATGACATGAACAAGTTCTTTCTCAGAACGAAGGGTCAGGGTCAGGTCGTCTCACCAATAACATCATGGAGAAAAGCGTTTGACGGACCCGGCATCTTAAAAGCTCCACAATGCACCTGTATTTTCATATTTTCATTCTGGCATAAATGTTTTCCTATACTTCTTTTCTTGCTTGAGAGTTGTGCGCAGTATCTTTGCAGTTCCTAGTATTGCACTTTTCTGAACTGAGATGTCTGATGTTTGATGTTTGAAAAATGCTACTTGCTGTTGTGATGTGGAGCTATCCACAGGAGGGGCCAACAACTGCATGGTGCTTTGTTGTGATGATGTTTACGAAGAAAGGGAATCTGTGGGAATCTGTGGGAATCTGTGGGAATCTGTGGGAATCTGTGGGAATCTGTGGGAATCTGTGGGAATCTGCTCCTAATACCTCACTGGGCCCTGTAATTAGCGGATAATTTTTGGACTGTTTCCTTTGTATTCTTTTCAGATGAATATTGTGATTTAAAATGACAGCATTATGATCCATGGCTGTCACAGATTAGAACTATAGAACAGGCACGAGCACACTATGTCTGCTTTTTCGCCATCAAATTTTAACAGAACCCTTTCACGTGTTTTTATATTTGTCCAGAGCACCGACATGTGCTGTATGATTTCAGATGTATTATGGTTTGTTTTGATCCGGGAGGAGCGGTCTAATCCTCCTCCAGGACAAACACTGCTCCCCTGCTCACCGCTTTAGTTCAAACCATCAGTGTGTTTGTCTGACCTGCGTAGGGTCCTCTCACTCCAGCTCCTGTTTTATTTAATATGAGGGGACAATCTGCTGTGAGCTGACCCTGTCGATGTGAGGCCAAAGTGGAGTCAACATTACAGATAATAACACAAGACCAGATTAGGTTTGTTATTGGAAATGAGCTGCAGAGCGTGAAGGTTCTACAGCTGGGACTCGGTGGCGTTTGTTTCTGCTCTATAGTTATAATGACACACGTGCATCATGATGGTAGAATTTAGACATTTTAAGTCACAATTTTCATTTGAAACAACTTAATAAAACAAATAAATCTGCAGACCGCTATGTTAGAAAACTGTTGTCTGGGAGCTGACGTCACTGCAAACATCATCACAACAACCAAACTAAAACTGGAGACATGCGGTGAGCGTGTACCAGCGGAGGTGAAAATGGGGGAAGACGGAAGCAATGACTCCACTCCTCAGCTCTCATTCCCCGACTCCCATTCCCAGTGTCTCCCGTTCTCCATGTCTCCCACTCCCCATGTCTTCTCTGGCTCCATGTAGAGCAGGAGAGAGGATTTTGGAGATGCTCATGTGTGTTGCTGCCTCTCTATGCAGCACGTTGCATTCATTATGCTCATGAGGTCGTTGCATTTTTGATGGACGGAGTTTGGTCTGTGCATTGCCACAATTACACACAGTGAAGGTAAACAACTTGTCAGTGATTTTTTTTATTATTTATTAGCCCTTTACTTAAATATCACATATTTATGAATGAGAGATTCTTGTCAGCACCTCTCTTGTGCTCTAATCCACAGCCCGGACCCTCACCCTAGCCATAATCCTAACCCTAGTCTTAACCCTAAAACTAGTCACAACCCTAAACTCAGCCATAACCCTAAGCCTAACCCTAGTCACAACCCTAAATTTATCCCTAACCCTGACCCTAACCACAGCTCTAACCCTAAGACTACTGTAGCTCTGACCCTACCCACAACTTTAACCTTGACCCTAAGCCTAGCAACAACTCAAACCCTTGTGGAATTTTTGACATTGGGCCTCATTTACTAGTGAGTGTAGTCGATGTGTGGAGACACTTTTAAAATATTTCATCCAGGATTTATATTGACAGTCATTTTGGCTAGGCTAGTGCATGTCTATGACCTCTAAAAACAGTCTCACCCACTCCACAAAGCACCCGAAGCAAATGTGTTATTACGCCATACTATCGATGACACAACTCTAACCCTAACTCTAAACGTAGTCTTAAACCTTGCCCTAGCCCTAACCCTGTCCCTAGCCATAACTGTACTGAGGGCAAATGATTCGGAGGTAATTAGTGTGGTTGTTGACAGTGGGACACATTCAGTGAGGGACTGTATACAGTGTATTGAGAACAGAGTGTAATAAAGCCACAGTTATAAGCACCCAGTGTCTCCGGTGTGATATCGCACAATATTCACGATAAGACCTCATAGTACAGTCACCCTAATACTAGATCTAACCCTAACTCTAACTCTAACCCTCACCCTAACCTCAACCCTAAATCTAACCCCTAGTTTCCCTCACAATTTGTAACCCATTGTGAGATTTGTTGATTTTATCATTAGAACAGAGAGTTTCTGTCATCACTATGGCTCCACTGTAAATAATGTAGCATGGATGTCTATGACTTTATTGATCGAATGCCAAAATTAAATTTTGTCTAAAATTTCAGCATTTTTTTTGAATAACATATTTTTTTTAGGGCACAGAGGTTAACAACTCTTTCAGATTTCACTGAAATTGGTTAGTGTTATAGTAACCCTTAGGTTAATTTAAGACTAACCACTTAACCACTTAACATTGGCAATTTTTCAAATTTTAAGTGGTGATTTTTTTATTTTTGTTTATTTTTTATATTTGTCAATGTCTTGACTATAGTTTATTCATTTTGCAACTCATGGTGGTAAATAAAAGTGTGACTTTTCATGGAAAACACAAAATTGTCTGGGTGACCCCAAATTTTTGAACGGTAGTGTGTGTGTGTGTGTGTGTGTGTGTGTGTGTGTGTGTGTGTGTGTGTGTATATATATATATATATATATATATATATATATATATATATATATATATATATATATATATACGTATTTCTCACCTTCCACGGTGGTTGGTCTCTCTCACCCTCATCAGCTCGGGTCCTCTACTAGAGGCCTGGGAGCTTTTTTTTTTTTTTTTTTTTTTATTCATTCATTTCAGGCAGCAGCAATCACAAAACGACAACATATCAACATACTGCACAACATGCCAGTTCTACCTGAAAGGGAGTGGGAAGAAGAAAACTTATTTAATCCCACCCCCATTCCTCATCAGTAGTGACACTGAGAGGTGTTAAGTGTCACATTACCTGGTGGTGCAACCACAAATGACAGGTTACATCAGAATGATCAGAATTTTCTATCTATATATCAGCAATGATAAGGAGAGTAAACAATACCAGCAACGGTAACAGACAGAATATAACAACAATGGTAATGGACAGAATAGACAGAATAGACAGAATACCAACAATGGTAATAGACAGAATAGCAACAATGGTAAGGAAACATCAAGCACAGGTAACACTGATAAGACTGATTACAGATACACTTTAAAACCCTCTTTGTATATACTGTGACCAGACCTGATGTTTATAGAACGATTTGAATCTATGAATATTATGACATTGCTTGTGTTGTAATTCCAGACTGTTCCAGAGTTTTACCCCACATACAGACACACAAAAACTTTTACGAGTAGTTCGGAATTTTGGCAATATGAAGTTGCCAAATCCTCTCAAGTTATGAGCTCTCGAACTGTAAAGAAGCGCTGTAGGTTGGGGGGTAATACTTTATTAAATGCTTTAAATAAAATTATTGATGTGTTGCATTTTACAAGATCATTAAATTTTAACAGCTTTGATTGAATAAATAAATTATGGGTGTGATCTAAAAAACTGACCTTGTGTATGATCCGCACTGCTCGTTTCTGTAATATGATGAATGGATTTACTGCACTTTGGTAAGTGTTTCCCCACACTTCCACACAGTATGTGAAGTATGGGAGTACCAAGGTGCAGTATAAGGTACGGAGTGCATTTACATCAAGGTATGGCTTCGCTTTATTTATAATTGACAGGCATTTGGAAATTTTGTTTTTTGTGTGTCTGATGTGGGGTTTCCACGACAAGTTGTTATCAATTACTATACCCAAAAATTTAGCTTCATTTACACTTTCAATTGGTTCACCTTCAATCATTATTTGCAATTCAGAATTATTTTTTTTATTTCCAAACATTAGTGCCTTAGTTTTCTTAATATTTAGAGATAATTTATTCATATCCATCCATTTCTTTATAGCTATTAATTCCTTATTTACGGTAGTTACAAGTTCATTATAATTATCATTACTATAGAATATATTTGTATCATCTGCAAATAGAATAAGTTTTAGCACATGAGATACATTAAAAATATCATTTATATACATATTGAACAGTTTAGGTCCCAACACAGACCCTTGGGGGACACCACAAGCAATGTCAAGTGTTTCAGATATGTTCTCGCCCATTTTGACGTACTGTACCCTTTCTGTTAAGTAACTTTTCACCCAGTCCCCAGCCACACCTCGAATTCCATATTTTCCTAGCTTATTGAGTAGAATTTTATGATTAATAGTGTCAAAGGCCTTTTTGAGATCAATAAAGACACCAATTGCATGTTTTTTATGATCTAATGCAGTCGTGATTTCTTCAACTGCTTCCATTAATGCCATTGACGTAGTTCTATTCGCTCTGAAACCATATTGTCCTGCATTTATTATCTGATGTTTTTCAAGAAATATTTCAAGTCGAGAGTTAAAAAGTTTCTCCAGAATTTTTGAAAACTGAGGCAACAGAGAAATTGGTCTGTAATTAGTAAGACAATGCTTATTTTCATCTTTGAATAGTGGGATTACTTTTGCTATTTTCATTTTTTCTGGAAAACAACCAGTTTGGAATGATAGGTTAAAGATATATGTTAATGGCTTTACAATGTTCCAAATAACTCGTTTAACCAAAGTCGCATTAATATCATGACAGTCAGTGGACATGTTGCTTTTACACTTCAGTACAGTATTAATCACTTCTTGCTCATTAGTTCCAGAAAGGAAAAGGGAACAGGGATTTTGTTTAATATTCGAACAATTTTCTGATCCTCGGTCTGGAGTATGAGCAGCCAAATCTGGGCCAACATTTACAAAAAAGTGGTTGAATTTGGTCACTATTTTTCTCATGTCATAATTTTCCCCGTTTTCATCTAGAAAGTAATTTGGATAATTTGGCTTGGAGGAACCTTGTTTAATTAAGCTGCTTAATATGTTCCAAGTTCCTTTCATATTATTTTTGTTTTCATACAATCTATTTTTGTAATACAGCTGTTTACTACTTCTTATAATATCTATTAATTTGTTCTTATACTTCTTATATCGTTGTTCAGCTTCTGGTGTTTTTAGTTGGATAAACAGTTTATAAAGTTTATTTTTCTTTTTACAGGCATTAATTATTCCTTTTGTCAGCCAAGGACTTTTTATTTGTTTCTTCTTCATATGGCATTTTCTCACAGGACAGTGTTTGTTATGCAAGGAAGTGAATATATCAAAAAAATTGTTATAGGCGCTGTCCACATTTGTTTCACTGTAGACTGTGCACCAGCTTTGATGCGCAAGATGATGATTCAAGGAGTTTATCGTTTCTTCAGTTATCATACGTTTAGTCAGTGTTATCAGGGGTTCTTTAGTTTTCTGGAGATAAAAATCATACAGAGTGAAGACAGGTAAGTGGTCAGTAATATCACATATAAACAGGCCACTGGTAATTTGATCTTCCATAATATTTGTAAAAATATTGTCAATAATTGTGGCACTATGCGATGTTACTCTGCTGGGTTTTGTAATTGTAGGATATGAGCTCAGACTGTACATAGTATCAATAAAGTCATCAATGTTTTTTTGTTTCATGGGATTCAACAAATCAATGTTAAAATCACCACAAATAAATAATGTTTTTTGGTTCACATTGGAAAACAGAGTATCCATCCCTTCATTGAACATTTCTATATTTGAACCTGGCGTCCGATATATACAAGATATGATTATGTTCTTCTTTCTGTCATTAGTTATCTCCACTGATAAACACTCCATTATTCCATCGATTGCTAGAGTCATATTTGCTAGAACATTAAATTTAATTGATTTATGAATGTATAATGCAACCCCACCCCCCGATTTATTTACTCTGTTCATATAAACTAACTCGTAATCGTCAAGAAAAAAATGTACACCTTTCTCAATATTGAACCAGGTTTCTGAGATAGCTACAATCTTAAAGGGTTGAGAAAATTTATACAAATACTGCTTAATGGAATCAAAATTTGCATACATACTTCTGCTATTGAAGTGTATTAATGATAGTTTATCCTCTGGTTTTGTACTGTTCTCATACTGTTCTTGGGTAAAGTAATTGCAGCTTCTAACAATAGAAGAGAGAAAATTATTATCAGGGTCTCTTTCTGCATCTAACTCATTGAAAGTGTTCACATGATTTTCCACAGTTTCCAGTTCCATTTGTCCATATTGTAGGATTTTTTGTATCATGTCCATGTTCTTATTTGGTAAAGTCTGTGTGTTTGGTGTATTTAGCATATTAATGTTGGAAATGAATCAAGAACATCAAAAGAAAAGCATAGCTAGACAACTGATCATATTAGTGGTGAAGAATGTCTGAATTTACCTTGGGTTATTTAAATTTGTCCTGCTCCACTTCCTCTCTGACCCATATTACCCTTGCCACTTCAGGAGCTCCATTGAGTTTAATGAACACTTTACAGTTTGAAGTCCATGTCGCCTGAATCTTGTTTTGTCTCCTCAGTGCACGGGCCTGTCTTGCAATGTCGGCATTTCTTTTTGTTAGGTGCTCATTAATGTAAACATTTGTCCCCTTAAGCTTTCTTCCTTGTTTGAGCACCACGATTTTCTGTTTTCTGTTTGTGAACCTTATTATTGCTGCTGATTTCATCTGTTTGTCTCTACGTGGAAGAGGATGACAGGCCTCAATGTCCTGAGTGTCCAAAGAGATTCCCCTGCTTTGCAAAAACCTTACCACCTGCTGCTCTGTTGATTCCCAGTCTAGTTCATTGTGTTCTGCTCCTTCTGCTGATGCTGCTCTAGCATAGCTTCTGGGTTTAATGTCCAAACCAGTGATGATGAGATCGTTAATTCTTGAGTACTGTTCCAAATCTTCACTCTTCTCTCCAGCGCTGTGATTCTATTGTCTTTTTCAGCATTGGCCCTTTTGAGTTCCTTGACTTCACTCACAAGCTCAACAATAGTCTGTTGCTGTTTAAATACTTTGTCCATTTGTTCCGTTAGGAACTGCAAGGCCTTTTTTATTTCCTCCAATTCTTCCTCCATTGCCGCATTTGCCTTTTTTGGCCCCATTTTTAAATCCGGAGCCAACAAGTTGTCTTTCTCCTGCGCCCACCGTCCGAACCTCTCCTCCAGTGACCGGAGCGTGGTGCCTCCCTCAGCAGTCCCACACAACTGTCGGTCCTGGGTCGGTCCTCCACTGCGCCTCTCCCTCTGTGGCAGGACCCCACAATCCCACACACTCAGAGCGCGGTAACTGCACCGGCAGTCCCACACAACCGGCGCGCGGTAACTGTGCTTAGGTCTCACCCAGCAGTCGGCCCGGGGGAAATCCTCCGTCTTTCCGTGCCTTTACTTCAGTGTTCGGAGCGCAGTAACTGTGTCACAGCAGTCCCACAGCAACCGTTCACTTTCACGTGTAAAAGCCGGCTTCTTCCTCCTCGCGCTTGGCTAGCTAGCTGCTAGCGGCTCTCTCCCACAATGCACCTCTCCCACAATGCACCAGCTTGAATATATATATATATATATATATATATATATATATATATATATATATATATATATATATATATATATATATATATATTTTTTTTTAGGGAGCGACCACTAGGTGGTGAACTTATACTTTGTTTTTTTATGAGACCACTGTTACTGTTACTGCTGCATTTTTGGCCTGTCATGTCCAAGTGCGGCTCCCGTAGTGGGTGTGTGAAGGAGCTGTGCAGTACTCCACCCGGCCTCTTTTCTCCGCCCTTCGCCAGTTGCTGCTAATCTAATCTATAAATATCTTGGTCAATATTTGCCATCTAGAAGTTTTTTGCACCAAACATATTATATAAGACATTTTGTTAACTGTTGGACCTGTTCTGAATTACCAGCATGTTTGTTTGTTTTCTGAGGATTTGACTTGACGCCAGCAGGCGGGAGGCCGGGTGGCATACGGCGCTGGGCTGTAGCCTATTATAATGACATTATAATGACCATTTGGTTCATTGTTAGTTGCAGAGAATATGTGAAATGTTTTGTTTTATTATATTATTATGGGTCACTTCTTTCACTTGGGCAGCATGTAATTTAGTAATTATAGTTATTACATTTTGTAATAGATTATTAATTAGCCCTTACTCCATAAGGTCCTGTGAGCCAAGCAATGTAAAAACACCTGTCATCTTTATTGGAGCTCATCGAATAAATGTACTGGCTGCCGCTCATCCCACAATCAAACAGAACTGCTGTGTCTGCTGTGATCCTTCTCTCTGCACCACCAAGCCACTCTCAGACCACCAAACACAACACAGGGTCCAGAAAGTGGGTGTGCTGGACAACTGGGACCCTGGGACCACATATAGACAGACTCCGTGCACAAGGGTTTTATATAAATAAAATCTACTAACCGTATTTTCCGGACTATAGAGGCACCGGTATATAAGCCGCATCCATCTATTTTTTTTTTTAATTAAGAAAAAAGTTATACAAGCCGTAACCGGGCTATAAGCCGCTGACATCTATGTTGAAAAATGAGATATTTACTGCATATACAGAACGATTTTGTACTGTAAATGTACATTTATGGACCTGAACAGATTCTTTCCGAACACGGCAGCAACTGTGCTGATTAAAACGAGGTCAAAAAACAGAAAAGAACCGGTAACTGACCTTCATTTCTCCTGTGCAGTGAAACCACAAGTCACTTTCATCATCTCCGCTGACGCTGAGCTTATGTGCAGCAGCAGGTGGAGGTCTGTGCAGGACACATTTTTCCCTCCCACTCCCGCCCGTTCCCGCAGTCTTCAGTACCGCTCCCACCCGCTCCCGTGTCAAGAAGCTTTCAGAATGTTCTTCCAGAATGTTCTTTCAGATGCTCTTATTACATCCATGGTCCCGTGGGTGCAGGACTCTACAGCCGTTTCCTTCCTGGAGCAAGATCGATGTCTTCAACTTAAAACTTGCATCATACAAACTCCTTCGTGCTTTTCATGATGAAGGAGTGAGGATTTAAAAATAATTACCAGTTAGTAATTTGTCGTGCGTGTTATATCTGCTAAATAAAAAATGATTTATAATATATATAACATATATATAATAATATTCTTCTTTGTATTAATTTTCCATCTATCTTGTTTTTGAAATTCCGGTTAGAGCGCCCCTAGTGGTGGAAGAAAAATCCACAGAATCCACAGCTGCTCCGTTCTAAAAGCCTCATGGTTCAAAGCCTGGGAAAAAAGTAGCGGCTTAAAGTCCAGAAAATACGGTACTAGTTCTGTAAGAGCAGTAACTGAGTATCATTCCTCCTGCCTCTTTAACTGGGTGTGGTGTTTCTTTTTTTCTTTCCTTGTGACTCTTTCCTGTTTACTGTGAGCCAATGTTAGTGGCAAAACCAAACCGACTGTGGCAGTGTGGCCTGCGGCTCTGCCACTTGGGTGCAGTCTAATTATTGTTTAGCGGTGATATCAGTCTGTCTATAAAAGCGCTCCCTTTCCGTCCCCTCGCCCTCTGACCTCACGCTCTTACTTCTGAGTCCCTTTTTTGACATTGTTTGTTTGCCACTCTCCAGATTCATGGTTAAGTTCCGGGTTCATTCAGATTTGTAGCGCTGATTACTTGTTGTTTAGTGCTTGCTGCCATGGGCCGTATTAGCTGCGGCGTTGTGCACCGCCCGTCATGCCGGGGGGCGGGTGGACTGGCTGTCATTCACCCACTCATCCAGCGACTAATACAGGTGTGTGTGGGGCGTAACACCAGACATCCAAACAATCGCTTAGTCGTACAATCGAGGCTAATGTGCATTTTACTTTCTAGAGCTCACGCCATGGAGCTGAGTGCACTGCCGCCACACTTGGATGTGTCCAGTGGTTGTAGCACCTTGTGTTAAGAGCACAGTCTACATACAGCTCCTTTAAGCTCGAGCAAATCCACATCCATCAACAGACACACTTCATCTGTCCCTGTCTGAGCTAAACCCCACCATAAACCACCTTATGTCTCAACTTTTTTACAATTACATCTCTAGAGGAAAACTGACTCGTGACTGCTCTTCTCCCTCCTCCCCCTCCTACCCCCACGCACCAAGACACCCACTGTGTGTCCTGTCATACACACACACACACACACAGAGGCTGGGGGCCCTGGGAGCCACATGTCTGCCGTCCCTTCAGCCCGCTGTATAAAAATATAACAACTCCTGTGCAGTCTCTGCGCACTCCATTTGCCCCCCTCCCCCTCCTCCCCCTAAGCATCCGTTTATATTGCCTGGCCTGAACTTTTCGTCTTTACCTCGGGCCTGATGCTAGCCTCCAATTGAATTAGCTGCAGGTCCGCGCGCCCACAATAACGCCTAATCTCATCAGGGGGCGCCACAGTCACCCCGGCTCTTTCTTTAAAGCACTTTCGCCTGGACACTCAATCCGTCGCACTGTGGCAGGTCCATCGCACCTGTCAAATCTGTCTTCTGGCACTGCACAATATCACCTCCTCTCCTCACCAGTGGCAGGGCCCCTGTTCTGCCACAAAGTTTTCCCGTGTCCCCTCCCTCCAAACAGTTTCAGAAATTATTTTTACTAGGGTTGTCAAAAGTATTGATCATATACTAATCAATACTAAAACTAGTATTGAGATACTGATTTGAGCAGGAGCTAAATGAGTTACATTCACAGGACCGAAATGAAAGTTTCCTGAATGTCTTTAGAAAGATCCTGAGCTGTATCAGAACAACTGTATCAGAGCCCATAGACTAGTGTCCACCCATGGAGCACTGAGGAACCTACTGCACCACTGAGGGATTATATGTCATCTATATAATAATATATAGCAACATAAGGTCACATGGGAATAGAAAAGAAAGAGTAACATTTTAATGTTGAAAATCACATTCTTTTGTCTTAAAAAGTGTTTATTTATTTATTTATTTTGTGATATTGGAATTGGTATCGAGTCTATTCCTTAGTATCTAAATCAAGTTTGGAATTTTAGTATCGTGACAAGTTACAAGTGATTTACCCTGCAGAAGAGACATAAACGTGAAAGCTCAGAGCCTCCAGAATCCCCTCCCTGAGCTGCAGAGGCTGCACTAGCACTGACTCGTGACTGGTGCAGGTGCTGGAGTTTAGGGACTTTTAGGTTTTAACACAGTGGACTTCAGCGTTGAAACTGGCAACACAAATGAGACTCATATGAGGCTCATTCAATTTCTGATCACATAATCGTCTTGAACGAAAAAAAACAAATTATACCAAAATAACAGCCTTGAATTGTTTGAAAAAGCTACAGTATATTTGCCAAAAATAATGTAATAACATGTTTTATAAGTTTCACTTTTGTTCTCCCTTTCTTTGCTCACTGTGACAACGCGATGAGTGCGATGAGTGCACATGCACCAAGTACTGCACATCACGCTGGGTTTGTTAAGTGTCTGTGTTCAGTTTTGTATTTGTTTTTGTATATTTATGAATTGTGGTGTGTACATCTGCAAAGAGGGTCTGAATAGGGCCCAGTACAGATGGCTAAAACACTCTTCAGGCATGTTTTTGATGAGGGAATATTATTAAAAAAAACAAAAAAAAATTAAACAACAGAGAGATGTACTTTACGGCCGTTTGATGTACTGAACTTTTTAAGTCAAAACAAAAATGCAAAAATCCTGGGTCTGCCTCAGCGGCCATGAGTAAATGTCATCGTCTTCGCCCTCTTCATCAGGCGTCTCCAGCCTTTGTTAGACTCAGGACGATTGTGCTCGGACGGGAGGCAGGGTCATTCTCCTCCTCTGACTCGGGTTCTGGTGTTGTTGACTCTTCCTGCTCTTCTATTGTGGGCGCGTCGTCTGCTCCTCGTTCTTTGACAGGCGCCTCCTCTGTCTTTGGAGCTGCCTGAACATTGAGCGAGGGTCTTTCTACAGTCTGCTTGGGCATGTTCTCCCGCTTCTGCTTCTCCATTCTTTTAGCTTTTAGTTGAGAAATCCTCCTCACTGTTGATGCCGGGACAACTAGTGTTATTCGCAGGTGGTCTTTGGTCACCTGCTCCCTCAAACTTCCTCAAACAGGAGCTGCTGATGTCTCTGCGTGACTGCATGTGGGGCTTTCAGCATTTACAGTTGAAGCTGTGTCCTTTTGGGGTTCATTGAAAACTGTTTGGTCTGCCCACAAAAAACTCCATCAGCCACATCACAGCCATCCTACAACAGCTCCACTGGCTCCTCATCTCACACTCATCCAATACAAACTCCTGCTCCACACATTCAGAGCCCTCCTTAACCTGGTACCTCCTTATCGCTCTGAACTCCTCGACACTGCCACACCCGCTCCCTCTGCTCGTCCTCCTCCTCTCTCCCTCTGCTTCTCCTCCTCTCTCAAAACACACCTGTTCAGACTGGCCAATTCACTCCACCAGTGGCTCACAATCACACCTCACAGCAAGAAGGTTCTGGGTTCAATCCCCGGATGTTCTCCCCGATCCCGCATGTTCTCCCTGTGTCTGGATGGGTTTTCTCCGGGCTCCGGTTTACCCCCATCGACCCAAAACATGCTACAAGTCTCCAGGGAGATTAGTAATAATTGTAGGTTCATTAAATACAATCAGTCAATCCAAATACAGTCTAATACATCACTAAATACTAGAACAATAAATACTAAATACTAATAAAATACAATACCAAATATAATCAACGAAATAGTGTCCCACTTGACCTTGAGTGTCCAGAAAGGTGCCTAATAAATAAAATGTATTATTATTATTATTATTATTATTATTATTATTATTAGGCCCGAGCGCCTAGGCGGCGTAGGGCCTCTTGTGATTGTTCAGCAGTGCGAAGCACTGCTGCGCTGAGTGCGCGGAGCGAAGCGGAGCGCACGAAACAGAGCGCGAAGCGCTCTCCCCTTTCCAAGCACACTGGCATCACCATGTCACTGACTGGTGCCCGCTGACCTGGCACGGTGGCATCGCCATGGCCGCGCCAGCGGCATAATTGTAATCGTTCACCCAAAAACGTAGGGCGCACATGACATCATGCACGAAGTGCATGATGTCATGAAAACCGAGCGCGAAGCGCTCGCCCCCTTATCAAACACTCAATGCCACTCATCAGTGACACTCATGGCATCCAGTAGTACAGACTGGCACTGCCCATTGCCGCGACAGCGGCATAATTGTAATCGTTAACGCGGGCAAACGCCAAAAACGTGCACTGGGTATGTGAGAAACCGAAGAGGTCAATTACGAGCGCAACGCGCTCGTAATTGACATTTGACCCCACGGGTGCGTTACTGGACGCGAGTGCTTTAAAATGATATGTGCCCCCATTCCTGGCGCTATATTGTTATTGTTATTTTGGAATTTTTCTTATTAGGCCCGAGCGCCTAGGCGGCGTAGGGCCTCTTGTGATTGTTCAGCAGTGCGAAGCACTGCTGCGCTGAGTGCGCGGAGCGAAGCGGAGCGCACGAAACAGAGCGCGAAGCGCTCTCCCCTTTCCAAGCACACTGGCATCACCATGTCACTGACTGGTGCCCGCTGACCTGGCACGGTGGCATCGCCATGGCCGCGCCAGCGGCATAATTGTAATCGTTCACCCAAAAACGTAGGGCGCACATGACATCATGCACGAAGTGCATGATGTCATGAAAACCGAGCGCGAAGCGCTCGCCCCCTTATCAAACACTCAATGCCACTCATCAGTGACACTCATGGCATCCAGTAGTACAGACTGGCACTGCCCATTGCCGCGACAGCGGCATAATTGTAATCGTTAACGCGGGCAAACGCCAAAAACGTGCACTGGGTATGTGAGAAACCGAACAGGTCAATGACGAGCGCAACGCGCTCGTAATTGACATTTGACCCCACGGGTGCGTTACTGGACGCGAGTGCTTTCCAATGATATATATATGTGCCCCCATTCCTGGCGCTATATTGTTATTGTTAAGTCTTTTCTTATTATTATTATTATTATTATTATTATTATTATTTTCCTCCGCCCCCCGAACACAGTTCGGCAACTTCCCGCCGACGAAAACTCACGAAATTTTGTACAAAATTCAAGAACGCCAAAGTAGGAATTTACAAATACTCCACATCCAAAAATTCAAAAAAGTGGCGCGACAGCGCCCCCTGCAAAATCAAAATACATTGCGCCTATGGCTATACCCGAAAAATGAACTTTGTCGTAGACAAACGAAATTCGGGTGGTGGATGGGTCTTGTCGTTCCAAACCAAAAAATATATTACGCGGTTGCTAGGCAACCAACAGGAAGTCGGCCATATTGGACCGATCGTGCGACCTGGCGTCGAAGGCGCATTTTCATGTCATCGTAATTTAACGAACTCGTCCTAGGGTTTTTGACGCAGCCTCACCAGAATCATTCTGTGTCATCTCGACGAGTGGGACATTAAAAGTTGTTAAAAGCTTTTTAAAAATTAAACGGTGTTGCCGTGACAACCGCTCAAATTTCGGGTACGTTTTGCGGCTCGCCATCAAATTTCGAAGAGCGATAATTCGTACAAATGTTGGCCGATTTCGCTCAAACTTTAAGCGTTGGTGGACACCCCGACCCTGAACAGACTGATATAAGAAAATCTCAAATGGGCACTATCGCGCCCCTAGGAGATTGCATGGAACAGCAAAAATTTACTTTGTCATAGACATATAAAATTTGGTACACACGTTCGTGACATAGTCTTGATCAAAAAAGTCAATGACGCCCCCACGCCATTTGCCATCGTGTTGCCATGGCAACAGCCCAAACATCTGTCCTCACCAATAGGACACCCGACAAAAACTTTGGCGTAGCCAAACCAAATTTGGTACACAGATGCATCATGGGAATAGGAACAAAGAAGTATATTACGCGGTTGCTAGGTAACCAACAGGAAGTCCGCCATATTGGATAGACCGTGTAACCTGGTGGCAAAGGCAAATTTTCTTTTCGCCGTACTTTAACGAACTCGTCCTAGGGTTTTTGACGTAGCCTCACCAGAATCATTCTGTGTCATCTCGACGAGTGGGACATTAAAAGTTGTTAAAAGCTTTTTAAAAAATTTAACGGTGTTGTCGTGACAACGGCCCAAATTTCGGGTACGTTTTTGCGGCTCGCAATGAAATTTCGAAGAGCGATAATTTGCACAAACTTTGGACAATTTCGCTCAAACTTTAAGCGTTGGTGGACACCCCGACCCTGAACAGAATGATATAAGGAAATCTCAAATGGGCACTATAGCGCCCCCTAGGGAGATTGCATGGAACAGCAAAAATTTACTTTGTCGTAGACATATAAAATTTGGGACACACGTTCGTGACCTGGTCTCGATCAAAAAAGTCAATGACGCCCCCACACCATTTCTTATTGTGTTGCCATGGCAACAGCCCAAACATTTGTCCTCGTCAATAGGATGCCCGACAAAAACTTTGCTGTAGCCAAACCAAATTTGGTACACAGATGAATCATGGGAATAGGAACAAAAAAGTATATTACGCGGTTGCTAGGCAACCAACAGGAAGTCGGCCATATTGGATAGACCTTGTAACCTGGTGGCAAAGGCGCATTTTCCTGTCAACGTACTTTAACGAACTCGTCCTAGGGTTTTTGACGCAGCCTCACCAGAATCATTGTGTGTCATCTCGACGAGTGGGACATTAAAAGTTGTTAAAAGCTTTAAAAAAAATTAAACGGTGTTGCCGTGACAATGGCTCAAATTTCGGGTACGTTTTTGTGGCTCGCCATCAAATTTCGAAGAGCGATAATTCGTACAAATGTTGGCCGATTTCACTCAAACTTTAATCGTTGGTGGACACCCCGACCCTGCACAGATTTTTATAAGAAAATCCCAAATGGGCACTATAGCGCCCCCTAGGGAGATTGCATGGAATAGCAAAAATTTACTTTGTCATAGACATGTAAAATTTGGTACATATGTTCGTGACGTGGTCTTGATCAAAAAAGTCAATGTCACCACCACGCCATTTCTTATTGTGTTGCCATGGCAACAGCCCAAACATCTGTCCTCGTCAGTAGGACGCCCGACAAAAACTTTGCTGTAGCCAAACCAAATTTGGTACACAGATGCATCATGGGAATAGGAACAAAAAAGTATATTACGCGGTTGCTAGGCAACCAACAGGAAGTCGGCCATATTGGATAGACGTGTAACCTGGTGGCAACGGCACATTTTGCTGTCGTCATATTTTAACGAACTCGTCCTAGGGTTTTTGACGTAGTCTCACCAGAATCATTCTGTGTCATCTCGACAAGTGGGACATTAAAAGTTGTTAAAAGCTTTTAAGAAGATCAAACGGTGTTGCCGTGACAACGGCTCAAATTTTGGGTTTGTTTTTGCCGCTCGCCATCAAATTTCGAAGAGCGATAATTCGTACAAATGTTGGACGATTTCACTCAAACTTTAATCGTTGGTGGACACCCCGACCCTGAACAGATTTTTACAAGAAAATCCCAAATGGGCACTATAGCGCCCCCTAGGGAGATTGCATGGAACAGCAAAAATTTACTTTGTAAAATTTGGTACATATGTTCGTGACCTGGTCTCGATCAAAAAAGTCAAAGTCACCACCACGCCATTTCTTATTGTGTTGCCATGGCAACAGCCCAAACATCTGTCCTCGTCAGTAGGACGCCCGACAAAAACTTTGCTGTAGCCAAACCAAATTTGGTACACAGATGCATCATGGGAATATGAACAAAAAAGTATATTACGCGGTTGCTAGGCAACCAACAGGAAGTCAGCCATACTGGGTTGATTGTGCGACCTGCAAAGGCGCATTTTGTTGTCCTCATACTTTAACAAACTCGTCCTGAGGTTTTAGACCCAGCCTCACCAGAATCATTCTGTGTTATCGTGAAAAGTGGGACATTAAAAGTTGTTAAAAGCTCTTAAAAATACGCCATGGCAGCGGCACACATTTTGTTTTTTGTTTTTTTGCAGCTCGAAAAATTTAACGAGTGATATTTCCCATAGCCTTTCGCTGATTTCACTCAAGGTCTAATATTTGGCGGATATGCCCACCCTGAACAGTTTCATACAAGAAAATCAAAGATGGGTCCGACAGTGCCCCCTAGAGATATTGTATGGAGCAGTAAATATATATTTTATTGCAGACATACAAAATTTGGATCACATATTCTTGACATGGTCTCGATCAAAAAAGTTAATGACACCCACATCGCATCTCCCATCACCATGGTAACAGGTCAAATATCTACTCTTTCTAATGGACAAAGTCTCTGGTGTAGCCCAACCAAATTTAGTACACAGATGCATCATGGAAATTACTGAGTTTCAGATGACATCACAACATTCTATAGGCCAATATTATTTTAATACAGTGGGCAGTCAAAAAGAAAATAGTTCAAATAAAACAACATGCTGTTATATAACAAGTTAATTACTGACAGAAGTGATTCAGCACCATATTTGTAAAATTATCGTATCAGGGTTTATGCAGGATTCAACAAACCAAATTTAATGTCTTTTTAATTGTATTCAATATTTTAATGCCATTCATAGATATAAAAAGAAAGATATTTAAAGGTGGACTGTGTAACATTTCTTGTGGAGGGTCCGTGTGATGCTTTTCTCCATGTTATTGCTTTGATATGTCATTGCTCTGCCTGGAATGTTTCACAGTATGGCATTAAACCTTTCTATCTTCATCGAGACCAAACCAGACCAAGTTATGGGTCAGGTCACCATCAGTCAATCAATCAATGTAAACCACCTGTAATTTAATAAATGTAAGTTAGAACTGTTTAATGTCATAGTCTGGAGCATTCCAGGCAGAGCAATGACACATCCATAGAGACGAG